>CM074949.1:16662965-16674649 GCA_037577455.1 Pangasius macronema
ACCAGCCTGTTTGAGTTTAAATGCAGTTTTCAATAAATTGCCTACTCTCTATTTTTTGTCTCTTGCTCTTGTTTCTTGTGTGTGTATATTTATGTGTGTGTGTGTGGGTGTGTGTGTATATATATGTGTGTGTGTGGGTGTGTGTTTGTGTATACACATATCTCATACTTCACTTAGGGCCTTGTTGTGTTTATGCTTGATAAGAAAAGACAAAAACAGTGTGCATATTCTGTGTAACTTCTTTTAAAAGTGTAAACTAGCCCAAACCTTAAATCTTTTCAGGCCCTGATAATTTATTACTGCCGAGAGAAGTATTCCAATCATGTGTTGAAAGTTTCAAGTGAAGCCCAGCGAAAGTTCAGCAGTAGCCCAATCTACTTCTTCTTCCACGCCTATGGCCTTCTCATGCAAGGTAAAGTGAATATAGTCAAGGGATTTGTCCTTACTGTGAGTGGGCCAGTCAGAGTCAGTGGTTATAACAGCCTGAAATAGAGGCAACTGAGGGGAGCATACTGTCCTCCTCAAACAACTGTACAGTGAAAGCATCAGCTATTTGTAATACAAAGGCAAAAGCATTTTCATCTGATATGTTACCTCAGACAAGTGGTGAAATGTAAGATCCTGATGGCAGTATACAAATAATACAAGACAGGATAAGTAAAAATGAGAATAAAATAAGTAAGAAAATTAGATGAGTGACAAATTATAATAAAAACCATGAAGCAGTGTCTTAGTAAATTGTTGTGTCACCGCAAGCCACCAGAACAGCTTCAGTGCACACTGGAACCGATTCCGATGGAAAAGTCTCTGGAACTGTGGAATGAAGACCATTTTCCATTAGTTTTCCAATGTTCCCTCATTTGGTGTTTGGATGATGGTGGTGGAGAGCACTGTCTAACACTAAAATCTCCAATAGATTTTCACTTAGGTTGAGATCTGGTGATGCTGAAGCCTCTCTGCATAGTTGTGGATGAGTTGTTGTTGCTAATGGTCTGATCATGTGCTGTGCTGACACTCTCAATCACCTGAGTTCTCTTTTGCTTTTTTTCCCTTACATATCGCGCTAATACACAAGCTTCACTGACATTCAGAGTGTGCTTTGGAGTACAATTTCCAGCCATATTTACTGATGTTACTTCAGTCAATGTTCCTACTGAACCAGTAGCAGTGTTTGTGACTGAAGCTCCTGTGGTCTATGGACCATTTAACCTCACTTAGGTCTTTTGCTGTCACCATCTTGAAATGGAAGTCAAATAGGCCTGCTCAGCATATTTATACATGACACAGAACGTGTATATTGATTAATTGTATCATACGGTATACCTGTCTGGAAGCATCTGCACTTGTTATGTTTCATTCATTCATTTTCAATAAGCACTTTATCTTGTTCAGGGTTGTGGAGGATCTGAAGTCTATCCCTGGAACAGGTGCGAATACATCTTAGATGGGATGCCAGTCCATCACAGGCGCCATGTACACACATATTCACACACTAATTCATACCTATCTTAGCCAGTCTACTTAGCGGAATGTTTTTGGTACATGGGAGGAAACCGGAGAACCCGGGGGAAATCCACATGGATGCAGGCAGAGACAGTAACCTGAGCTTAGGATTGAACCAGGGACCCTGGAGCTGTGAGGTGGCCTTGTTATGTTACTCCACTTATTCATTCAGGTTCTTGCTTTAATATGTCACCCGTGAGTGTATACAAGCAAATGAGTAATGTAAAATTTTCCTTCTTTAACACATCTTTTTTTTTTTTTTTACACTTTTCAGTAATTTGTGTTCTGTCCCAGGAATGATGAATTACATTTTGTGTGTGCCTGTTTATAGTCCTCTTGTGTTTATTCGGTAGATCACGTGCAAGAGGCCATTCAGGAGCTGGAACAGGTGAAGGATAAGAGAGATGTATCATTGTGTGCATTGATGGCTCTGGTCTATGCCCAGAAAAAAAGACCTAACCCAGGTAGACACTGGTGACCTAACTCACTCACATCATCACTTTTTTTTTTTTAATCTGTTACAGTTTTGAAACAAGTAATAAATGTGTATTGCTTGAATTCAGGTACATAAGCCAAATTTTCATGAGTAATGTGTTCCATTGGGATGTAAATGAATTTGTAATTGTTATCTTGGCTTCAGACAGAGACACTATTCAAGAGCTTGATGTGAAGGTTAAAGAGAATCGTAAGAGTGCCAGCCCGAAAGCTCTGTACCATGCTGGGATGCTTCTCTGGCTCCTGGGCCGGAACGACAAGGCCAGAGAGTATGTGGACAGGATGATCAAAATCTCCAATGGCTCCACAGAGGTAAAATCTATATTAGGATTTGTTTTAAGATCTACAGTAATTAAATTATATCAATGTAATCAATTCTCACAAATAAATCATGTAACACAAATGAAATTATCTCAGTCACAATTCACTACTAATATAATAATTCAATTATAATGCAGGCATATTGTTTGTTAGGTTTTGTTTCTGATTAAATTTAGGAACATTTTAATGTCATTTGGTTTGTTCACAGAACATCCTATGGCCCTATGGTGATCCGTTTCCAATGATGGACAGGGTAGAGAGGGGACTGACAAACTCATTATAGCAACAGATAGGATACAGTCATTTAGTGACTGTATACCTAAAAGTGCAATTATATGGTGTGCCAGTGGGCCACATTTCAGCACTGAAACAAAATATATTAATTTTGCTTTATTTTATTATGACTGTCTAGAGCAAGATATTATAATATTTTATTTCTGACAAGCAAGGGCTACTTAATGACTGACCACCCAATTGTAGTTAAATTAAATTAAGCTCTTTACACCAACTCTGATATATTAAAAACATTTTTACATGAGATCAGTGTTGACAACTCCATCTAATAACACATAAATTGAACAGTACACTTCCCAAATTGTTGGGCACCATGAACAAAATTTAACCCTTTTTATATGTCAGTGTATCACAGACTGTCTAATGACTAATGTGTGTGTTTTAGGGGTTGATACTGAAAGGCTGGATAGACCTGACTTCTGGTAAAGATGGATACACCAAGAAATCTGGGAAATACTTTGACGAAGCTCTGAAAGAGAAAATCAATATTTTTGCTCTGATGGGAAAGGTAATTATGAAAAACAAAATATGATCTGTAGTGTTTTCTCCTGTATTCTATTTCTACACATGCTGGGGATGTCTTAGCATTATTAATTACTGGTTGAAGTTGGGAGTTTTCTTATGTAGCTTTAAAAGAATATATGGAAATATTAGTATGGGATATGGAAATTCAACAGCTAAAAGAACAATAACTAGGATGCAATTATTGGCATTTGGCAGCTTCACATAATTATCACACAAACATTATCTCATTTCCAGAGACTTAGAGGTCTATTATACCTTGTTTCCTTGCAGGTGCAGTATAATGAGGTCCGTCAGAATTACTCTGGTGCCTTAGAGACGGTTAACCAGGTCATTGTCAGTTACCCATCATTCACACCTGCTCTGGTGAAGAAGATGAAGCTTCTGTTGAACCTGCAGGACTGGGAACAGACTGTGGATGCTGCTCAAAGGTATCACCTCTTTTACTGCTTTGTTTACTTCTGGCCTCAGATCAACAGGTGGTTTCTATTGGATTTTATATACATATGTTACTTTAAATACACTGAGCCTGTTGTATGTTCCTGACTTCTAAACAGGCAAACACAAAAACACTGAAAAGTCATTAGGCCAAGGCAGGGCCGTGGGAGTCAGTCTGTGTTTGAGTGTAAATGAAAATCAAATGTGATGCCACAGATTCAGGCTGAAAGACTGGGCCATTGTTTTGTTCTCCTCTCCCTGTTGGATGAGGGCCAGTGGGAGGTAGAATCAAAGGAGCCTTTGAGGCCGAGCCCAAAAGCCACACATTTCTAAGAGTGCACTGCTGCGGGGGTGTGGGAGGGGAGAAAGACCATTCACGCTGTGGTTTAGGATTTGGTAGTGCCAATGTACCAGCTCCTCTTGAAAGCAAAGAATCATACACTCATTCTTCCCCCATTAAAATGCTTTTTCCATGAGGATGATCTCCAATATAAAAAATCCTTGGCCAGTTCCATTGTTGTATGCCATATTGCACATCTCGAATTTTGAAAGTTAGCTATAACATAAAGTAGACAATTAAAATAAAGGAAGCACCAAACAAGCAAGGTATTCAGTAAAAAAGTTTGCATACCCTTAAGACGAAAAGATGAAACTTCAGCATAACAATTAGTGTCTTGAGTATCACAGATGTTCTTGTATTAATAATGAAAAACAACAAAAATGGCAAAATAGTATATGTTAAAATATAATAATATATGGGTTGAATGTGTAATATACTGTAAATACTGCCTCAACTTCTTGTCATACACTGCAGTAAACATATTTTAAAAACTAGTTTACTGTTGATTTTGCCTTATATTTTGAATTGTAGTCTTGTTACAGAACACACATTTCATTTTTCAGCTTGTTTTGTATATAAGTGTATGTAAGAGTTTGTGAGCTTGTTGTTTTAAAATGTAGACACTTACATGTACAGTGTATTACAGACACCTGTGTTGCTGAGTAATTTGGTATATGGATATGGTACCAGAGGTTTAGCCTTTTTAATGGGGACAGGACTTTTATACATAAAGAGTACTCCTTGCTAACTATTTAATATATTATGTCCATTTTGCTCAACCTTTATCTTTAGACTTCTTCAGAAAGACCCAAGCAACCTGGAGGGACTGAGAATGCTAGCACTGCACTCGCTCTGCCGAGAAGGCGACATTGAGGAGGTCTGACACCTACTATTATTCTTAAAATTAAAGTCAGCTTAGTTCAATTAGGCAAAATAATATTAAAATCTATGTTTTGCATTTACAGTCAGTGAAGCAGTTGTTGACCCTTATCAGCAACCTGGACTCACAAGAGCCTAACAACCCAGAACTTCTTTACAGAATGTCTTTAGCTTTCACTCGAGGGGTAAGGTCTCTTAATAATTCATTGATCATAGGCATGGTTAAGCATCTCATCTTTGTTACCAAAGGAACAAAAATATACGAAATTGCATAACAGCATTTTTCTGAGATATCATGGATATTGTCATTACAAAGTGCCGACACTCAAGACTGCTTCCAAAAATGGTAAATAAACATTTTGCATTAGAGTTCGCCATACAATTCCCTGTGTAAGTTGGTACTGTATAATAATATTAGAACATGTAACATATTAGAATACGGTAAAATTGCAGCTGGAACTACTGTCAGAGCTGCTGTTATAGAAAATTTATCAAAATCTTTTGACCAGTCAGAATCAAAGTCATTATTGAACTAATATATTTTCGAATTTTAACTACTGTTCTACTAGCACACCTAAACATTGTTATATACATTTTATTTTTGTCATATTGCCCTATGTTCAGATGAACTATGATCGAGGACCTTAGTATGTGTTATATTAATATTATTACAGTTACTGTAGTGCACCATATTCTCCTCACTGAATTACATTAGGACAGGCGTCACACCTTCTCGTCTTTTCCAAGACGTCGTGTGTGTATGTGATCACCTGGCCCGTAAGTCTCTGGCGTCTGGCGATGCAGAGCTGGCCACTGAACTGGGCTACCAGCTGGTCCTTCAGGGCAGAACCAAGGAGGCCATAAAGTGGTACAAAACTGCCATGACATTGGATGAGAGCAGTGTCTCTGCTCTGATAGGTAAGAATTCATTAATTTCAAAGAATGAATTATTTTTACTCCTCAACTCTCAAGACAAGTCATGAGAAAGTCAACAGGCATCACTGCAACTTCAGCACAATTGATCCAGAGTCTCTTTTCATGACTAGTTACTTTATGTGAGATAGTCAAAGACTCTGTGTTTCTAAGATGAAGTAAATAAAAATGATGTAAGCAAGATGATGCACAATAGAAGATAGAAATTTGATAAGGTAATGTTTGCCTGGTGTATAATTAACACTTTGCCCGACTTTAAAACTCTAAACATTCACTTATAGTCCCTGAACGTCGGACTTAACCAAAATTCTGACAATGATAACTGTAAGTTTTAGTGTCATAGTACCAATTATAATTTGGCAGAATATTTATGACTAAGTTGAGGATCTGAGGTCAGCTGTAGGGCTAGGCAATATGACATTTTGATATCATATTGATATCATCATATATTAACATCATGATACATTTTTCTAAATTTCTTGGGTATCTTAAGGTATAATGTTTATATGTTTATAATGTCGTTTACTCACTGTACCAGATAACTGATTGGAGATGAAAATCTATTTAGTTGTTTCATAACCCTTTTCATTGTTAATTGCTCTACATTTTTGCAAATGTTAAATTGTCTCTGAGCTTGTTTTTTCTTTAATATGACTCCACTATGTTGTGGGTACTTTGTCTTATATATTGTGTGTTGAGAAAATGTCTTCAAGTATCTCATTGTCTTTTTTTTCTACAATGCTCACCTCTAACCAATTGTAAACCAAAGGTTTTGATGGTGTAACTGTATTTTCCCCCCATGTTTCTCCCATTTTGGTGTGGACTGTTAAGGGTGAGTGGTCGGTCTAGAGGGGATAGTATCTCATCATGTGTGTTGATGTGACACCGGTTTTCACTGTGGACACCTGACCATCACACCCACATGTGATTCTTTCTCAAACTGTTTGACAAGGTTAGAAGCTCTCAGTTGACTTGAATGTAGTTGTTTGCTGTAGTATTTCAGTTTCCCTTCACTGGAACTAAGGGGCTCCAAACATATTCCTGAATGACAATGCCTGTGTGCACAAAGCTAGGGCCATGAGGACATGGCTTGCCAAGTGGAAAAACTTGAGTGATCTGCACAGAGCCCTGACCTCACTGAACATCTTTGGGATGAACTGGAAAACTGACTGTGCCCCGGGCTTTCTTGTCCAACATCAGTGTTTGATCTCAATAATGTTCTTGCGGCTGAATGTGCAAATTCCCAGCCACGCTCCAAAAACTAATGGTCTTCCCAGAAGAGTGGAGATTATTGTAACAGCAATGAGGGACTAAATCTGGAAATCTGTTCAACAAACACATATGAGTATGACGGTCAGATGTCCACAAACCTGTGGCCATATAGTGTACCAGCCAGCGGGGGAGGGTGAACACGTGCTTCCTCTGAAATATAAGCAAGTCAACCTGCTCAGCTGCTACTTGGCAGTGTAGTACCCTCAGAGGAGAGCACTATCTGCCCTTTTCTGTGTACATAAGGTCACAGACATCTGCAATTGGCTTGTGTCACTGTAATTAATGGGGAGAGAGCGTATGCCATCCCTCCCACTCAAGCATGGCCAGTTTTGGAATTCGAACTTGCGATCTTCTGAAGAGAAGGTGAACATTGTTGTGCCACACAGGAGTGATTGGACTCTGTTGTAAAGACCTTTATGTTCTGCAGGTATTATTCACTGCCAGTTGAGTGAGGGTCACCTGCAGGATGCTGAGCAGCAGCTCGAGTTTCTTACTGAAATTCAGCAATCCATCGGCAAATCAGCGGTGAGTCACCAAAAACATGGTTTCTCAACAGGCCATAACACTGACTTTCTCCAGATTTTCTTTCCATATTTTTTATTATTAACATGTTCATGCATGCATTTTCAAGTATAGTTTTAATATATATTGGTAATTGGTATGGCATGGTAGTTCTCTTTCACAGACTCTCATATGCCATTTGCTACACCAAGATGCAAGTCAGGAACTAAATGTGTTACTCTATTAGAAGCCAAAGAACCTAGAAGCCAAACCTAGACGTACTTGGAAAATCATTTGTGAATTTTATTAGATATTATTTATTCCCATATGTTGACTTTGTTATGCACACTGTAATAGGGTAATGCTGAATCACATTTTGCAATGGCTTATCTTGTTGAGTTGCTCAATGCTTCAGACAGGCTTCTTTAAATCCTCTTTAAGTAATTCACATACAGCTGTGATTCACTGATGCAGCCACTTGTGTTTTATTTAAATTGAGTCATCTGTAATGTGTAATGTCCTCCATTCAGACATCAGTCAGACTACTACAATCAGTTTCCACTACTAGTTAAGCAAGATAACCCACTCAAGTGATATCAGTGGTAGGCATAATAGAGAGTAATGTGTAATGAAACATTATATTCTAGATAAGTATGTCTCTTCTGGTCTTTGACCAACGTTTTGACTAGTATCTTTATTAGATGTTTTGTATGTTGCTGTGTGTATTAGGAGCTGATGTATTTGCGGGCAATCCTGGCCATTCGGAAACGGAAGTCTCAGGATGAGGTGACCAACCTGCTGAATGTCACTGTGGACACACACTTCTCCACTCTCCACGGCCTGCCACTCAGTGTAGAATACTATGAGAAACTCAACCCTGATTTCCTGCTGGAGATCGCAAAGGAATACCTGGCACTGTGTCCTGCCAAGGTCCATCTTACACAACATGCAGACAGATACATTGACTACAACCACTGCTTCATAACATATAGTTGAGTACAAAAGTTTGTATCTCCCTTGTTTTCTGGTTGAAAATTTATTTTACAATATATATGCAAAACAGTATGCATGTTTTACCATTTTACCATTTACAACATGACCTAAATATGAGTCTTAAGTCCCCATTGAATATCTTGTTGGTTTCAAGGGATTTACAGACTTTTGCACTCAAATCTATACTGCTTGTCAGTCTTCTTAGTGTATGGATATTAACATGCTAGCAATTGTGTGTTTAATTTCCTTGTACTAATTCATGCACCAGGTAACAACCTAAATTTAACCCAGTTTACTCTGATTAATTCTACTTGGATATATTTATCAGTGATAAACTGCTAATGTTAGCGACTATCACACAAGCATTATTAATCCAAAAGCTAGATCACACATGCTAGCATGCTAGCAGACACTCACTGGATAGGTACAAAGACAAGTAGCAAACCAAAACAAGGCATACATAGAAACTGTGCTCAATGGGTTAGATCAACACTTGCCTACTACAACTGATGAAGACCATTTAATGCTGTGTTTGGAACAAGCTGACCTAGTGAGTGTAGGAAAGTATATTTATGAGCTACAAAATGAGCAGACTCTTCTCTGGGAGCAGAGAGAGCCAATGAAGCCTAAGGAATTACAACCTCAAGATACAGTCACACCCTAGAAGAGACCAGTGCAGGTTTTCTTCACTTTATAAACATCTTATATGTACCAGTGTTGTAAGGCCACAGGTGAGACCATCAAGCAAAATCAGTTAGAATGTTTGGGGATTCACACATTTAGATGTTGCTCCTCTGGTCCTCTAGAACCATGGTTCACAAAGTGGGGTCTGGAGATCCAAGGGGACTGTGAAGCATAGCCATGGGATCAGTGATTTTCTAATTTTGTTACAAAAAAAACCCACAATTGTCAAAGTTATATTTGCCTATAATTAATGTCAACTGGAATATAATGACAATTTTAAGAAATAAAATGGTTTTGGGGGCATTTCAGAAATAAAAAAACTACCAGGCTTGACAGAATAGTCAAAATATTTCAATAATATGTCTATTTTTATTTATTTATTTATTATTTGCAAACTTACAGCTGGGATCCCCTGCATATTTGTTATAAAGTTTAGTAGCACTCTGTAGCCATCTGTTTTCTTTTTTGCCCGTGTTACTCTAAAAATGGATGGTCTGTCTTATCCTCGACCCCTCAGCCTCCAGCACAGGGCCAGGCTCCTGCTCCTCAGTTACAGCATTGTACAGCTGTGCTGGACACAATTGTCAAGATTGTCCCTGGACTCCTCCAGGCTGTGTTCCTGATGGCAAAAGTCAGGTTTCTGTCAGGTGAATGTTTAAATTCAACAGTTTATTTTTCTGAAACAAACACATTTCTCATGAGGTCTCATGAGGTAGCTCTTGCTAGCATTTTGTTTGACCCTGATTTTTGTCCTGTTTAGGGAACATAGAGGCAGCTCAGAGCAGTCTGCAGCATTGTTTGGAACAGAAACCCTCCTTTGCAGATGCCCACCTCCTCATGGCACAAATCCATCTCGTCCAGGGCAACTTCAAACTCTCTTCTCAGTCTCTAGAGCTCTGCCTCAGCCACAACTTTGAGGTGCCAGTGGAATTTTCTTTCCAGTCAGTGACAGACACATAGAGTCTGCTCCACAATAATTGACAACCTACAAGAGTACGAAACTTATTATATAAAATAAAGTTTCAAACAAGGATTCAAATGATCGGCTCAGATACTGAGGGAAATACTTATCTTTCCTATAAGCAAGCATTACATTTCCAGATAGTATAAAATAGTGAGATAAAACTAAAGTTATTTCATAAGAAAATAGCACAATATTGAATTGCACCATTTAGTTAATTATGTTCTGTGTTTGGAGAGGCGGTACAAATGGCTCCAACATTGCTAAGCATTACAGGAAAAAGCTGTTATTTTCTATAAGGAAGGCTTCAGCAAATGTGAATTGTGATGTTTCCAATATTTTCGAAACCTGTGTTCTGCAGGAAAAACACACTCCTTGAAAACAGTTATGAAAATGAAAACAGTTATGAAAATGTCAGTTATGAGAACTGACTGCTTTGGTTGTGAGTTTGCTGTAAAGATGAACATATATTCAATTAACCTCTTACTCTTTTTGAATGTGGCAGTACAAAGATTTTACTTCTGAATGTAAAAAAAAAATTTTTAAGACAACCTATTCAGATAACTATTTGCTGTAATTTAGCGTGCTACATTGTTGTTCCATGTGTGTGTGTGTGTGGAGCAGGTAAGGGAGCACCCTCTGTATCATCTGATTAAAGCTCAAACACAGAGAAAGATGGGTGAGCTGCAGGAGGCCATTCAGACGCTTCAGTTGGCCATGAGTCTGCCAGGAGTGAAAAGAGTAGGCTCCTCTGCCAAAACCAAAACCAGAAGAGTAGAGCTCAGCACAGCAGACTGCGTTTCTGTGTATCTGGAGCTGGCAGAAGCACTCTGGCTCAATGGAGAACAGGTAATGAGAGGTTAAAGTGACTTGGCTTAACTGTTGCTGCTTAAGTATTTTATCTACACCATTCAATATATTTGTGCTATGATGAACTCGAAAGCCTGATGTTTTCTGATGTGTTAACCACAGCATGAGGCAGCTAAAGTGATGCAGGATGCTATAAATGAGTTCACTGGTACTCCTGAGGAACTGCGCGTCACCATTGCTAACGCTGACCTTGCGCTGTTGCGGGGGGACACAGAGCTTGCACTGAGCATGCTTAGAAACATCACACAGGAGCAGCCCTACTTTGTGCAGGCCACGGAGAAAATGGCCGACGTCTACCTGAACCACAGGAAGGAGAAACGACTGTATATAAGCTGCTATAGGTGAGGGAACTGCATCCCACACCTCAATATTTAAATGACAACTTTGAACAGACAGATGTCAGTAAAATAAAATTATAACGCACTGTATTATTAATTCCCTCCAATGGACTGGCGTTTCATCCAGGGTGAATTCTCTCTTCTTGCACCCAGTGTTTGCACTGGGATTGGCTCCAGATCCACCATGACCTGACCTAGACAAACAGCCAATATGAGAATCTCTATCTCATATGCTCAGATATACACACATATGAGAAAAGACATACCCCCTGTGTCTTGTCTGTCACTCAAATACTCAATTTTGCTTTGTTTAATTCTCTCTCTCTCTCTCTCTCTCTCT
>CM074949.1:16674686-16708454 GCA_037577455.1 Pangasius macronema
TGTTTTTAACAGGGATTTGATGGGAAAGATGCCCAGCTCACATACATACTTACTATTAGGAGATGCCTATATGAACATCCAAGAGGTTGGTGTTAAATTACATTATGCATTACACATAAACTTTATTTGTATGTTCTTTGAAATGGGTAGAAGCCAAATAATTGGATTAAATAGGGCATGTGTGATCATTGTTAAGCAATATTTACTCAAAACCTGTTGTACAAATGTTTACACTACAATAAATGTATTGTATTAGTTTACTTAGAGGAGTGGCTCAGTCAGGATGATCAGGTTTTGAAGCTCTCACGTTTACTACCGTGTCTGAACATGAAAATGTGATCTCTCAGCCTGAGATGGCCATTGAGGTTTATGAGCAGGCTTTGAAGAGAAACCCTAAAGATGGTGCTGTGGCTAGCAAGATTGGGAAAGCTCTTGTCAAGACCCATAACTATGTTAAGGTAAGCGCAGGACGAGACACCATTCCTATTATACTGTTCACCAAAACATCCTCTCCTGCAGTGTGTACACAAGCTGGATATTTCATCAGTCTTGAATCTTTCTTGAATGTACTTCAAAAAAATCTCTACCATGTTATATAATTTTTCAAACAGAATAAATGTGCTTGCCTTTAATTAATTACCTGACAACTCCTCCTCATATGCTTTGTACCCAACATGATATTAAATGACCTTCATGTGCAAACAGCCCGACCCACTATCATCTATAAAATACATTATCAGAATATTCGGTCTATTAGACGCCTTGAAAAACAGAGACATATTTAAAGAAGTACACTTGAGTACACGGAGAGTAAAATAGATAGAAATAAGAGGTATGTTCAGAACTCAGCAGCAGTTTGCTCACCATACTTTTTACATTACCATACATTTTACACCCATACATTCAGGAATCTGCCCATATTACTTCCCATATTACTTCCCACTTATGTGCACTCTTCCAGCCATATACTCTCACGTGCCTTCTTATGTCTTCTGCTATCAGTGCTCTCACCACCGCTCATACTCATCTATCCTTCATGGGTGGTAGCTTATTCAGTGCTCTTGCCTCTAAACTTTGGAAGACTCTTTCACATCAGATCCTACAGTAGCCTCACCTTTTTCACAGCCAAACTTCAAAGTCACAACTTCTTCCCCTAACTACTTATGCCACTACACTATATCATTACTTGTTACCAGCCTGCTAGCTTCATTTTTATGGAGTTTTAAAGTCTGTTTATGTATTAATGCATCCTTTTATCTTTTATTCTGTTCGCTTAAATCTAAAGCGTTCTTGGTTGTGATAAAATGCTATAAACAAAAGTCTATTAGTAAAAAAATTGCATTTCTTGACAGTCACTGGTGTCTGTGACCATGAATCCTACTCTGCTGTGCTATCAGGATAAAGCAGAGGTACTCAAGAAGTATGTTTTTTTTCTTTCAGGCCATAAACTATTATGAGGCTGCTCTTAAGAGTGGTCAGCAGAGCTTCTTGCGCTATGATCTGGCTGAACTGCTCATGAAGCTAAGACAGTATGAACGCTGTGAGAAAGTTCTGCATGAGGCTCTCTCACATGACCCTGGTGAGACCTTAATGCACATAGTGTGAAAACTGCTCCACATAAACACAAAAAAGTAACAGCTTTGCATGCAACCAAACTTTTACAGCAGATATTTGAGCATCCTTTAACTACTCTGAGTTTAATTTTCTGTGTTTTTTTTAGTGAATGAACTGCCTTTGCTAACGGAGGACTGCCGTTACCTTGTACTGCTGGCCAAGATTCAGAGCAAAGTCAATAAAAATGATGAGGCTTTGCTTTCTTTACATCGTGTGAGTCTGCTGTCATTTAGTACTGATGGGTTATTTGTCTGTGTGATGCAGCTTATTTCAGGAAGCGTTGAAATTGTTATTGTCTGATGTGTTTGATCAGGCGAGAGATGTGCAGGCGAAGGTGCTGAAGCGTGTTCAGTTGGAGCAGCCTGATGCAGTGCCCATGCAGAAGCAGCTTGCCTCCGAGATCTGTGCTGAAATTGCCAAGCACTGCAGCCACCAGCGTGGCTATGAGAGAGCCGTCAAGTTCTACAAAGAAGCGCTTGTGTATTGTGAGAGTGACAGCAAGGTCAGCACGGTTAAATCAGTGTGTGCAGTGTGCTCCTCTCTCTGCAGCTGTGTCTCAGGACCCTTTCAGATCTCGCTGTGGGTGTGATGTGGCTTATTGTGGGATGTTTCAAGATGGATGTTTAATATAAAGTATTTTACATGATCTGGTGATTTGACAAGTTTTCTCTTGTGTTGTGTTTAAATTTTTTTTATCATAATGTGTGGTATTATTAATTATGTGGTATCAAATATTCTGTTGTAGGAAGCTTAATGTCTATCTTTTGACTGTTTTTTTCCCTGTCTTTCTCTTAAAACAGGTGATGTTGGAGCTAGCTCAGCTGTATCTAACTCTAGATGATGTAGAGGCCTGCCAGCAGCAGTGCAGTGTCATCCTGAAGAACGACCCAGTCAATGAGGCAGCAACACTGGTCAGTCTCTCAACAATACCTCCCTGTTTGCTTGATATATTTTTGTCTACAAGCCGCAGTTTACCTGTGTTCTGTGCTTTGTGCCTGTAGATGATGGCTGATCTGATGTTTAGGAAGCAGGACTACGAGCAGGCAGTTTTCCACTTTCAGCAGCTACTGGAGAGGAAACCAGGTGTGACAGTTTTTATCTCTCATATCAAACTGCCAGTNCAGAATGAGAAAGTGATGAGAGAAACCTGAGTACAGAGCTATGTGCTGGCCTGCTGTGGCTTTGTTTTGATGTCTTTTCCATGTCTAATCTCCCTTAGACAACTATCCAACACTGTCCCGGCTGATTGACCTGCTGCGCAGAGCTGGCAAACTGGAAGAGATTCCCAGGTTTCTGGATATGGCTGAAAAACACTCACCAAGGGCCAAATTTGAGCCAGGTTACAACTACTGCAGAGGCCTTTACTTGTGGTAAGGATAAAGAGTAAAATTCAATAAGGCAGAGAAATGTGTTACAACTAATTTTGTAATGTTTTGCTTTTCACTCAGTTCATTCATTTTCATTTATGGATTTTTCTACTTCTCATACTTTATAATATGACGAAAACTAGTCTGGGACCACACATCATTACTGAAATTTTCATTGTGCTTGCAGGAAAGCCCCAATCTCATTACTTGTTGTAAATGGAGCAAATGTAGTATCCACTTTGTTTCTCCACCTAGACGTTACATTTAGCACCTTCAAACATCTCCATCCCTAGTTTCTCCATGTGTAGAAAACTGTAATTGTTCTGTATAGAACCCTACAACAGATGGTTTAAAATTAGAAAGCTAGAACGATTAACTATCTTGTGGAACCATTAGAAAGCTTCCTCTAAATCTGTAATGCTAAAACAGTTTATATGATCAGGCTCAGTAGTTTTAATCAACATATCCATGCGACATTCATAAATGATTATAAACATATTTGACAAGCATTTATTGCTTATTCATAGTCTTTTAAATGCAATCTGAAATGAATCTGACATGACAGGGAAATTAATGTGATTATCCTTACACTATGTCTCAGGTACACTGGTGAACCCAATGAGGGTTTGCGTCACTTCAATAAGGCTCGTAAGGACAATGACTGGGGTCAGAATGCGGTGTACAACATGATTGAGATTTGCTTAAACCCGGATAATGAGACAATGGGAGGTGAGGTGTTCGAGAACCTGGATGGAGACATGGGGTGAGTAATTACAGAGGCACTACACAACTTTATCTGTAGAGTATTTCAGTGAGATAAACAGAAAGTAAAACAATACTACAAGATTTGCCTAATACAATCAGAATTTATTTGTATATGGCTTAATCATTCATGTTAGATCATGATAGTGGTAAAGTTAGCTTTATGAAGCATGGTATTATTCATTCCTTTTTTGCTACTACTATATATTGACCAAAGCATTATATAAAATAAAGATGTAAATATTTTTAAAAAATGGCATTGTAACCAAGGCATTGTAAATGTGTTGAAATAATGGTTAGTCATTAGTGGTAGCAACCTTCATTCATGCAAACATAGTCAGTGCGTCATGCTCTACTTCAGTTGTTTGGTTAAAGGGTTTGAAGCAAATTAAGTAAACTCTATGCTTTATGTACTGATTAATAATTTGCCATACCAGGAACTCCACAGAGAAGCAGGAGTCAGAGCAGCTGGCAGTGCGAACAGCAGAGAAACTGCTGAAGGAGTTGAAGCCTCAGACACCTCAAGGCCACATGCAGCTACGTATCCTTGAGCATTACTGTTACCTGGCTACCAAGCAGAAGGCCAACGTGGAGAAAGCTCTTGGAGTGTTTATTGACATTGTAAACAGTGAGGTGTGCAAAAACCTGATGGACAGGATTAATTGTACACAATAGTCCATATATATCTACACACACTCATGTCCACATGGGCACACACCTTGGTAAACATAACTGTGATAACATTTTTGGAACTCAGTCACAGTCTACACTTTCACTGATAAGGTGCCTGTTGAGAATAGATCTTTAAAACAGAGTAGTAAAGTATTTGGGGATATTTTAAGTATTTTTTGTACTTTTAGGAACAAGTCGCTTTTTACAACAAACTGAAATAATTTACATTCTTTCATTCATCCATCCACCCACCCACCCACTCATTCATTTCTCGTCAGAGTTTTATTCTGGTCAGGGTCGTGGTGGATCCCATGATGATTACATACTGACTCCCTCCTCACTTTTCTATACCACAGAAAGACCATGTCCCTGCACTGTTGGCGATGGCCACAGCCTATATGATCCTCAAACAGACTCCTCGAGCCAGGAACCAGCTGAAACGCATTGGCAAGATGAACTGGAACATTATTGATGCTGATGAGTTTGAGAAGAGCTGGCTGCTGCTGGCAGACATCTACATCCAGTCCGGCAAATATGACATGGCAGGAGAGCTGCTAAAACGCTGCCTGCGCCACAATAAGGTTAGCATTGTCTTTTTAAAAAATGTAGTTATGAAACCGTGATCTTGATCTTAGCTTATACCTGGAGGGAACACTTTCTTTGTCGGGTTCTATTGAAACTTTGGGTAAAATGGAGAGAAATTGCTCTGTCTGGGAATAAAATGGTATCTAATAAGAAATGAAATTTAAAAAATTCAGTGTATTTTAGAACCATGAAGGTCTCTGAAATCTTGTTTCTTTGGTATGCAATAAAAGGAACCTTTGGTTGTGGAGATGAGGTATATTGCTACTCCATCCTTCCATCCTTCCTGTCTATTGTACCTGTAATATTAAAAGTAATATTGTTACAAATCTCTGATTATTATCTATCTATTTTTCCATAGTCATGCTGCAAAGCTTATGAATACATGGGTTACATCATGGAGAAGGAACAATCTTTCAGGGATGCAGCCATGAACTATGAACTGGCCTGGAAATATGGCAATCAGACCAATCCAACCATCGGTATGTTGTTCAGTTGTTGTTCTTGCTAAATTTCCTTGGCTCTTGAAGTTGATGATATTGATATTTCGTTACAGGGTACAAACTTGCTTTCAACTATTTGAAGGCAAAGAGACATGTCGATGCCATAGATGTTTGTCATAAAGTGAGTAATTATTTCCTCATGATTTTTTTCTGAGTTAAAAAAAACATTACATCCAAAAGCTGAGTAACTGAGAACTGAGAGTAACTAATCTTGTTCCTTTAGGTCTTGGGTGCACACCCAAACTATCCGAGGATAAGAAAGGACATTTTGGACAAAGCAAGAGCTGCTTTGCGATCTTGAAATGGTGTGTGTGTGTGTGTGTNTGTCTTCTTATCTGTATTATTTGTCTGAAAACCAGAAATGTGTTAGCATCCTATACAGTGGTGTTTATAAATGGTGATGTACTTTAGTATTACCTTTTTAACTGCTATTTGATATTTTGGTGTGACTGCTGTTATAAGTCATTATTCTCTATGATTCTGTATTAACTTGTTTGTCCAGAAAAATAATTGTTATATTAAAAAAAGAGATCCATAATGTTATGTCTATACTGCTAATATGACTTTACATTAAAGAATTATTTCTATACAGCACAAATTGAATCACTAAGCACAAGGCTCATTTAATTTATAATTTTATTTAACCTCCAGTGAGTAGGGATTAAATTAGGCTATAGGAATCTCTCTGAACTTTCAGTCTGCCCATCTTTTCACTGTCAGGGAGACTGAGCCCTTTTGTTTTCTTTCTCAAGACATCCTCTCTCCTCTGTCCTATTCAAGCCTTAGCTCTTCCATGTGGAAAAAAACACCCTTTGTTGTATTTGAGAATACCCTGTGTAGGGATTTCAGCCTGAGTCATGTTAGTTCTGGTGTTATTCCAGCAAATCAAATAAATCAAATAAAATGCCAGATAAATAAAACAACAAGGCAGATGTGCTCCCAGATGCAGAATCATTACTATATTACACTTTAATCCTGATTGTGCAGTAGCTGCAGCTCCACTTTGCTTGCTCAGTGAGGTGCCAGTAAGGAAGGACAGAGGGGGAAGTCTCGTGGAGCTGAAGCTGGTGCCCCTTCTTGGCATGTCCGTCTATAGAGCCGAACAGCCACACACACACACNCACACACACACACCGCTCTTTCTGTCTCGCATGGCCATCGCTTTACACTCTGACAACATGGATTAACTAACTTTTTATACGCGTGCGCTGGTAAGTTTTTTCCTTCCTAAACGTCCTACATGTAGGCATCACGCGTAAGATCAGGACTTTACTTGCCTGCATCCGGTTTGTTGTCAGTGTCAGACTGCGGTGTTGCTACTGATCTTAATAATCGCTAACAGAATCCGGATGAACCTCCGTGAGACCTCCACACGAGCAGCTCAACACAAACCAGGCTTCCGCACGTGGGGTAAGTTTGAGCAGTTTTTTTTTTTTTTTGCTTGTTGTTAAATGTTACTGTGGAACAAATCCCGAAGTGCTTTCGGTTGGGTTGTAAACTTTATCAGAAGTTTGCACCGTTCATATGTTGAGTCTGGCTTCTGTGTTGATGCGGCTCGCGCGCGTTCCCTCGCTCGCTGTATCCCAGCAACCGTTTGAAAGCGAGGGGCTCGCGCGAAGCCGGTTAACTTTACCTCAGGCGTCGTCCCAAACCACATACTGCTGCCTGTAGGCTCACTAAATAACCATTAATACAACACAACACAATACAATAGCATCCGCTTTATGGACATAACCTGACTGCCCTTAAAATCCGACACACCCGCTGAGTTTCTGGGGCGTTTTGGGAGAACTGAAACAATTCACACTTGTTTGTTTCATGCGTTGTAGGTAGCCTAAATAGTAATGCATCCAAGTCGCATTTACAACACATTTAAATCCAGTCCTGCTTATCACTCTTCTAAACTCTCACATGCACCTCATCCAGATGGAACACAACTGTATCTACATCACACACAGGCCATAATTGACGCAAAATCGCTGTTTTTTATTGCAGCACATTTTCCCCCCTAAAGAAATGAAAAACAAATACATTTGTTACTTAAGTGATAGAAATAAAGGCACTGCACTGCACTTCTCCTAGTCTCTGGGGTGCCACCATCGAGGAGACATCCTTTGTACCTTTATGTAGTCTTGGCGTGGAGCGGTTGTATAGGTGGCCTCTGCGCATGCGCGATCAAGGCTCGCCTCCGAGCTTCTTACCTGACAAGCACACCTGGATTCAGCACACGGAAGTAGTGTCGAGATTCCTGAATCAGACGCGCTGTCTTTCGTTACGTGGCTGTTTCCTCAGGGTCTGAGACGCCTGGAATTCTGTCTGGAATAAAAACCTGAGCTTTTTAAACGATTCCGGATGAACCTCTGGGAGAACGCCACTGATCAAACACGAACAGATAAATACAAACCAGGCTTTCGCACGTGTAGGCTTTTTTTCTGAGTTGTTATATGGTATTGTGTAACAAATACTGAAGTGGTTTTGGTTGGATTGTAACTTTATTAGAAGTTTCCCGTGTTGGACTTCTGCTTGGAATAAAACCTCACCTGTCTCGAAGAGACTTGGATTATATGTTTTTACTGGCATACCATATGTTATGGCAGTATAGTCTGGGTAAGGTTATGGTTTTCATTGAAAGCCATCATTGAATGCATCTTTTGTGTGGGCTATATAGGTGGCATTCTGGCATTTTAACACTACTAAGTCGTGCAGCATTGACAGAGTAATATGTTGGCTGTGTGTGTAATTATATATATATATTAGTGTGTGTGTGTGTGTGTGTGTGTGTGTGTGTGTGTGTGTGTGTATTTCCCAGTGCTTATAGTTACCATGTTTCAGTTTGGTAGGAACGAAACCTCAGCAGTAATTTCCTGGAGAATGTATAAAAGTATAAAAAGAGCTAAATACACGTTTCCCTCATTGAGAATAATTTCCCAGTCATCCTAAAAAGATCTTAAATGTCATTGAAAATGTTTATTTTGGATACCATAGACGTTGAAACTGAGTAAAATACCTCAAAGTAAAATACCTCCTTTTCACCTCCTGTATCCAATCCTATACCCATAAGTATTTAAACTGGGCTTTCTTCAAAATTAAATTGTTTTATAACCATAACTAAATATTACCCTTAAGATTGTGCAATACAGGTAATGTTTGTCACTGACTTTTTTCTTCTTTCGCAGGTTTAGGAGTCAGTGATGTTACTCACATCGTGTGTCAGGTGAATCATTGTCTGCAACACTCTAGAAGTACACACACACCACTATTCATTCCCACCACAGAAGAATGACTTTGATCCGCAGACTGCTACGCAGGCGTTTGCACCCATGGAAGGTTGCCATTGTGGCGCTAGTGTTCGTCACATTTTTGTTCCTGATGCAAAGAGAGGTGGTCAGTCAGAGCCCACAGGAGGAGCCCTGGCTAAAAGGGATTGTAGAGAAACGGGACACCATGCTGGGCATGGTAATGGGGGCTGTGAATAACTTTAGGGACGCCATGCCAAAGATGCAGATCCGAGCCCCTGTGAGGCAGCAGGAGAGCAGGAGCAGCCAGCCCTGTCTGCCTGGTTACTACACAGCCGCAGAGCTGAGGCCTGTGTTGGAACGTCCCCAGCAAAATCCCAGTGCCCCGGGCGCATCGGGGAAACCCTTCCATACGGAGAACCTCGGCCCAGCTGAGCAGAAGGAGAAGGAGAAAGGCGAGGAGAAACACTGCTTTAACCTGTACGCTAGTGATCGTATCTCACTCAGTCGAGACCTCGGGCCTGATACAAGGCCGCCAGAGTACGTAGGCACTTTGTATTTAATTATTATGTAACAACAGTTAGCTAAGCAAAAATATTTGTCTGGTTTTAGCAAAGGCTAGACTGACCTATAGCGTGAACCTGTCTATAAAAAATTGGCACTAGATAGTGCCTAAGATCATTAATAGGGATTATTTCTGGTAGCCTTTTGTATAAATGTAATAAAGCCTAATAAAACTATAAAATAGTATTAGAACATGTTTGCTAATTGGAAAATATAGTGCCATCTAGTGCTTAAGTTAAGTAATATATAGTGGTCTTTAAACACAAATCACCAAATTCCAGAAAACATAATGGATGAAACGACCACCATTAAACAGAAATGATAACATACATATTTCAATTTCTAGAACACACTGAGGCTAAATCCCAAACACACTATTTATATTTGGCTGCTGCTCTGAAAAACCACAGACTTTTTCCTGAGACATTGCTTCAGCATGTCTGCCTAGTTGAGGCGGCTGATCGAAGAGAAAAAGAAGAAAGAAGGAAGATGTTGAGCTATGTCTGGCTAATTACACAAGTCTGTTCTTGTCCTTATTAGTTTGACTAGGCAATTTAGAGTGTACCAAGCCCCGTTTTATTGTTCTTTTCTGTTTTTAAGGGTGTCGGTCATCCAGTGAATCATAGATATTTCATGGATGTATTCACCTTATAGTTGTACACCCTGCTTTATGGCAGTGGGGGAATGGCATGCATCTGTCTTGCTCCATCTCTCCATGCATCATTCCAACTATTTCTCTCTATTTTTCTCTCTCTTTGCTTCAGATGCATAGAGCAGACATTTAGGCGTTGCCCATCCTTGCCGACCACGAGCGTGATCATCGTGTTCCATAATGAGGCATGGAGCACATTGCTGCGGACTGTCTACAGTGTGCTCCACACCTCTCCTGCCCTTCTTCTCAAAGAGATCATCCTTGTTGATGACGCCAGCACAGACGGTAACGACTCCTCAGCTTTTAGGACTGCAGGACCACCCTGGTGTTTAACTGAACTAGTCAGTCAGGTGTGCTTTATAGCTCTCTAGCCAAACCGGTATGGCAGGACAGGATGACCTGGGTGGATCTTTGTACAAGTGGCTCATAATGGGCTGTAGAGCAGAAAGCATAGTTGCCTGTGATGGGGGTTTTGCAGTATATGTTGCAGGTGTTTGTGGAGGCAGATACAGTGGACCCAAGGCTTAAAGAAAATGGTCCCACTGTTAGGCTTCAGTTATAAACTAGTCCCTAGAGTGATGATCTAGAGACTAATTACATCAGGACTGGCAGATTGCCATGCAGGACAAGTTTTACTCCATCTTTTCCCTCATTTGCAAATTTTTATTTGCCTGTCAGTCATGTTCCTTCATCTCTCTTTACTGAAGGATTGGTCTGTTTTCCTCTGTATAAGTTTCTCTCGACCTAATTCCCTCTCACAAAGTAATGTCCACTATGGAAGGCAAGCTGTAGGTGTGTAAGCCAATCTGCTCGGTTTCAGTTAAGACATCCATCCAGTTTCCATCCATCCTACAAATGTACAAATCATTGCTTATGACATTACTTTATTTGGTTAATAATGAAAGCACTATATTTGTGAGATACAAACACCTTCTATAGATTGCCCTGAAATGGAAGGTGTAACACTTGTTGTTGTGGGAGTCATGACACAGTGTAGTTTATACGTTTATAATGGGTGAGTGGGTGGACTGACCCCTGAAAGTTTCTCTATGGAACCCTAAAACAGAGATGTGGGCATTCTACTACCAAGTGAAGTGCCATATGCCAAGTATTGAGGCATTTGGCTGAGACAGAACAGAAAAGGTGCTTCTGTACCTAATTCATCATCAGTAAAGAGAAGTGAGTCAGTTCTACTGGCAGCCATGCATGTCAATTTTCTGCATACTTTCCTCATTCCATTTCTCTGGTAAAGGTTAATTTTTGTCATAATAATTTTGTCCTAGGACCCTACAGGCCTAGGGTAATTGAGGCCATTCTGGTGTAGGCTTCTATTTATGGTCGTCTCTGACACATATATCCCTACATAGTGCGTAGTGTTCTTATTATGTTGAGCAGTTTTTCTTTATTTTTGTTTTCTTCATACATCCACTGCTGAGGTCTTCATAAACCTTCCATATGGTTTCTCTGATGTTTTGCACTTTGACCTCAAAATCAGTATTTTATTTAAAATTAACTTTGCCAGGGTTCAGAGGAAAATCAGAAAAAATGGCCACTGTATGTTTATTTATGGACTTTACTACAGCTTTTCACATGGCATAGCTTAGCTTTTGTTTCCCTAAAAATGAAAATTGTGAATGTATGCACAGATGCATATCTTGACTGTGTTCTCAGCAGTAACATTTTGGTCTCCTACCATACAGAAAGGCTGAAGGAAGAGCTCGATGAATATCTAAATCAGCTGCACATTGTGCGTGTGGTGCGACAGCTTGAAAGGAAAGGCCTCATCACTGCACGACTTCTGGGAGCCTCGGTAGCCACTGGAGACACCCTCACTTTCCTGGATGCTCACTGTAAGTAAAAAAAATACTGAGTCATCATGAGTTTGGGTCTTTTGCACTCGTACACGCCCACACTGTACCTTGCAGCGCAGTCACTACAGAGCTTTTTCTCTAGCAAAACAAGTGATGACAATAATGATGGCCCTCGCTGGAAAGTGTGTGCCTCTGTGTCATGCTGGTTAAGCTCATAAAAATTGTTATTATTCAGTGTGGTTTCACACACTGTTTACATAGAGATTTTCCAACGCACCAGTGCATTACAAGCATGCAGCTCTACACTGTTGTTCTTGGTATGTTAGTTTGGTCCATACCCACACTTCTCCCCACTGAGTGCTTGAAGCTTGAACATCCTTGAAACACTCAGTTCCGACTTCCGCCACAGTGGTAAAGGACTATTCTCTTAAATGCTCTTTTTGTGCAGGTGAATGTTTTCATGGCTGGCTGGAGCCTTTGCTGGCCCGAATAGCAGAGAACTACACGGCAGTGGTGAGTCCAGACATCACTACTATCGACCTGAACACGTTTGAGTTCATGAAGCCTTCCCCATATGGGCAGAACCACAATCGGGGCAACTTTGACTGGGGTCTGTCCTTCGGCTGGGAGAGTTTGCCTGATCATGAAAAAAAGCGGCGAAAAGATGAGACCTACCCCATCAAGTAAGACACTATAAACAAACCTAGAATGAAGGACAATTTTGTGAAGAACTGCCCTTCATTTTCATTTGCTTAAATTTACATTCAAATCTATTGATGTAAATTAATGTTTTTTTGTACTGTACAGAACACCAGCATTTGCTGGAGGACTGTTCTCTATCTCTAAAGATTATTTCTATCACATTGGGAGCTATGATGAGGAGATGGAGATCTGGGGAGGAGAGAATATTGAAATGTCCTTCAGGGTAAGAAATTGAAAAATAGCATTTACACTGGTGACTATAAATTCACCCTGAGTGTGAATGAATATGTGCATGGTGCCCTGTGATGGACTGGCATCCTATTTAGGGTGTATTCCTGCCTCATGCCCAGTATTCCCAGCGCATGATCTGGATCCACCACGACCCTGACAAGACAAAGTGGTTACTGAAGATGACTGATTGAATTAATGAATTAATAAATGAATGAATCCATTGAAACATGAAAAGGACTGTTGTGTAGTCATCTGTTTTTCACAAAAAAGGAATCAGTAACTTAATTTAAACTAGTATATATTTCATGTATCATGTGCAAAAAGAAAAATGAAGACATAGCTATAGTGACTCATGGCCCTTCTGTCCTCATTATGTAATGGCTCAAAGGATAACAATTCAATGTTCTGAACAAGGTTGCCAGGTCACAGCAAAATCTCCAGCCAAACTACATTTAAAAATCTGCACAACAAGACCTGAAACTATCCCAAAAAGTTCAGGCAATGGAAAAGGGAGCTAAATATTTTTCATGTGTTTCTCAGTCTTTGGGTTGGAATCAAGTTCACCTTGGTGCACACGCATTTCTGATTTGCAGAAGGCATATCTGCAGTGTGTTTGTTTATCATTGCCTGACCTTTAGCCGCTGCATAATCCTTAAAAAAAGACAATTTCCCTTTGTTAACCATACCCATTGTTTATTTATTTAAAGTATAGATTTAATTCCATTTATTTTCTTTGAAACAAGATCTTGGAAGCTGCAGACTATTTTTTAAATTAGCCAAAAAAAAGGCACATGTGGACTTGTTTTTTCCACCCACAACCTTGTTCCAAAACTATCCTAATTTGGCATAAAAACCATGACCCTGGCAAGCCTGGTTCTGGATCATTTTTAGGATTTAAAAGAAATTCTGTCAAAATACTGTCAATTCATAGACTAAATTTTAAAGGTATTCATTAGCTTTTCTGAATGTCCACAAAACTGAATTTGCAGCTGAGTTTTTTTTTTTTTTTACGTAGTTGCATAGAAATTCATATTCAGAATTACATGAATTAATCTACATATGTTCCCTTCTTGTTTCCCTACCTGCAGGTGTGGCAGTGTGGGGGTCAGTTGGAGATCATCCCCTGCTCCGTAGTGGGCCACGTATTCCGCACTAAAAGCCCTCACACCTTCCCCAAGGGCACGCAAGTGATTGCCCGTAATCAGGTGAGGCTGGCTGAGGTCTGGATGGACGACTACAAGGAGATCTTTTACCGCAGGAACCAGCAAGCAGCGCAGATGTCTAAAGAGGTAATGCAAGCTTTTTTTTTTTGCACTAGGTTCTGATTTCAGCTGTCTATCACAGTGGTATAGAGATAACTTCCACTTCCAAAAGCAGTGACACCTCTTTTTTTCCTTTCTTCAGTCTCCGGCTGAGATTTCATTAATATCCAGGTCAACAGATGGATGAATGTGCTTTGTGACAAGGGGGTACCATTGTTGATAGCTTTACCATTCCACAGACATAACTAATTGGCTGCAGAGAATTAATACGCTTATACAGTATACGTCTTGTGTATAGAAATTACATAGCTTCTCTGGTTGAGACTGTCAAGAACTGTTTTGTGTAATCTGACACTTACTTATGATGGCCAAGTTAAGCATGTGTGGATTTAGTATTTTCCAGACATAGATTAAGACAAATCCGAGACTCAAATTGACTTTCATTGAAGCACCATGAGCATATTTCAGTTAAATAAAATCTAGGATTAATCGTATGTCTAGAAGATAGTCATAATGTCTGTGCTGGATAAAGTGAGCAGTGGAGGAACAAAGAAAGTCTTTCTTAGACTTCCATGCTTGTTATCCTTTGTTTTTCTGTGGTGTCAAGTTTCTCTTGTTCACATTATACCAAGTTTTGAACTGAAAGAGTATAAATGATGTGCTTGTTTTAATGGAGATCTTCCACATAAAGATCATGCACTGATCTGTGCCTAGACTGTCTATGAATAGATGGAGGGTCTCCTATAATGTACAATTGATCACACTTAACACCATACCGTTGTGGTTGCACAGCAAGGCCTCTTTGGAATGATGAATGTTCTCTACATATCCAAGAAAGTCATTCATTTTTTAGGTAGTCGTGGCTTAGATGGACGCTGCAAAAAGACAATACTAGATGTACTCTGTATATTCTTCATTTTCTATGCTTAGATGGTTGTGCTGTCATGTTATAAAGATTTGTGGCCACATATTTGCTGTGGAAAAAAAATTGCTTGGTCATTTTGCAGTGTTGAGTTGATTTTAAAGGCATCTTGCCAGACTCTCAACTTGAATCCAAGACTTGCTGCTCTTTCATGGCCCAAACCACTGAAAACCATCACCAGACTTTTAACATGTAGCCAAGACCTGCTGCTAGTCTAAACCCGAGGGGAAAAGACTGCCTAAAACCAGTTTCTATATGGCCTGGGGGCAACAGAATGGATGGTCTCCTCCTGATTCAAAAGCTGCTTCAGAAATGAACCTCTCCCTTCACCTTTATTAACATTTCTTAATGGCAGTCTGGGTCTGTTTCCACAGAGAGCGTTTGGAGATGTCTCCAAACGCTTGGAGCTCCGTGAGAGGCTACAGTGTAAGAGCTTCTCCTGGTATTTAAAGAACGTGTACCCAGAGGTCTTCATGCCTGATCTCAACCCGCTGCAGTTTGGCGCGGTAAGTGTGTGTGCGTGCATGCGTGTGTGTGCATGTGTACACAGTGGCGGGTCTCATTTTCACTCATTATTTCCATTTATTACCTACTTCTACCCATTCTCTCATTCTCTCTCTCTCTGTCTCATTCTTTTTCCTCTCTCTTCCCCCCATTTGGCTCTCCTGATTCTTCTTTCAGTCGTTTTCTCTCTCTTTGCCTTTCTCCTCGTTCCAATACTCCAGACCACAGAATGTTGTGTCTGGCCACTGTGGTTTCCCGCAATGCATCTCTCCCTGCAGAGGGTCTTGGAGAGAGCTCGGTTCCATGTTTTAACAGCTTGGATCTTACTGCCCTGATGGCCCTCTCCTTCTCCAATTTATTTTTTCATCTAACTCTTGCCTCTATCTACCCCATCTCAGTCTTTTAGTTTCTGACTATGTGCACGCTCTCTCCCCAGATAAAGAATTCAGGGAAGGACATGTGTCTGGATGTAGGAGAGAACAACGAGGGAGGCAAGGCGCTCATCATGTACCCATGCCATGGCCTAGGAGGCAACCAGGTACCACCATTTAACTGTTACCAGCTGATAGTTCCTTCTCATATTTATCTTTCATCTAACAACCTTTTTTTTCTTGTAAGAACAAGAAAAGTGTATTTTTGAAATTATAAATACTTAAAAAATTAATTGGTCAGTGGAATCTGGGGATGTAATGTGAATTACGTCATCCCTATTTTATAACATTGTATTAAAAAACACGTTGTATGCAATATGTGTATTACACAACCCTTTCGAATAACATTTGTATTAAATAGTGTTGCTTCCCTCTTGCTCTCAAAACATGCATATATAGTATTTTGAGTATTCAACGCACCATGAAATACGACACAACATTCAGAAGGAGCTTTGTCTGCATGCAACTGATGGACTGGTGAAACTCCAGGATTGTCAGTATAAAGGCCACAACTCCTTCACTGGACCTGAACAGAAATGGGAGCTGCAGGAGGTAATGAAACTTTAAGAGCTGCCACATTTTTACACTTTTTACACATTTTTACTAATCCTTCTCCCCTGTGGCTAGTCATGCTGTTTGATCTGTGCTTAAGCAGCACTCTAATTAGTTCTGAATTGTAGCATTGTTTAGTTCTCTGTATAGCCTTTCTTGGTCTGAAAAGGCGTAATAATCTGTTAAATATAATAATATGTCAGGGCATGGCTGTCTGAGGTAGCAGAAGACTAAATGACCAAGACATATCCCTCGCTTACTCACGTATTCAAGTCTAACACATGAACCAATCAGTGTTCTTTGTGCATCTCTTCTCTGTATTTTAGAGATGGGGAGCAGTTATATTTTTCTTGTATTACTTGCTATAAATTTCTTAATGTTTGCTTTTATTGGATAGCAGTGATATGTTGCCAATCGCCTCTCTGTGTGCTCCTCTTGGCTCTGTAGAATCAGCTGTTTTATAACCGCGGGCGGAAGCTGTGCCTGAGCGCTCGCTATGAAAACCCCTCTATGGTCCCCTGCAACTCGGTGGACAGATTCCAGCTTTGGGCTTTCACCTGAGAGGACAAGCCAATTAAAATACACACTATTGTTACTGAACTTCTGAACAAGAGAATTTTAATTTATTTTTATATGTGAAATTACTGCTGCTGGAAAGATTTAAATATCATTAAGTGGTATGAATAGAGTACATGTATAGAACATACATGCACAATAGAGTAAAAAAAAAAAAAAAAAGCAACAAGACACCTTCAGGAAGTATGGTGAAGTTGTACAGTAAAGCACCAAGTGAAGACTTCTGAACTGTTAATATGTTTCTCAAACATTCTTTCTCTCTTTATTGAGAGGGCTGTTACCACTGTCTCGCAGTAAGAATCTAACAAAAACAGAGCCCTTCAAAATATTTTGTGGTTTTAATCTGAAGTTGGTCTAACCTGCACATTTTAATGCACCAAAGAGTATTTGTAAGCCCAGTTTCACTAAGTGCAATTCCCCCCATATGCACTATAAATGACCGCTACTCCAAATGTGTTGTTCCTGAATGGTCTTGATAAATGAGTTCTTGAATTAAATAGGATGATCTAGGTCACTGCCACTGCACTGACTCATTCCTTTCCTTAACTGACAGCCTTTTTTTCAGACTTAGAAAACACAGAACTGACTGGCAGAAAAATAGCATTAAAGGGCTGGTCTGTATTTATTGAAGGAGTCTGTCTTTGGATCGAAATCCACCACAAAAATTCTTACAGGTTTCTGAATCCATGGGTACTGAACAAAACCAGTGTTTCTGCTTGTAATTTTCCCCTTTCACTCACTGGGTCAGTGTTTGAGTTAGTGAATGTTTTTGTTCACAAATGACATCTTGTCTAAATAATACTTTGTAAAGCAATATCATGGACAGAGAGATGGTAGTAAAAAAGTACTGTAACCTAACAACACAAGAAAATATCAATGAACAAAGGCAATGTATGCTTTTAAAATAAACATTCCAAAAACTTTTTATGATCTTGAACAGGCTGGCTGGTGTTATCTCTGTGTTGGGCTGGTTGTGAATTTTTATTTTTGTTTAAACATGGACATATTAACAAGCTAACTAAATGACACAGAATGGTAATGTAGATGAGCTATTCCTGCATTATCACTGAAAGAATCAATATAATTCAAAACGCTTAGTGAGAAACATGATCCACATCCACATTGAATTTGGACAAACAACGTGTATGAAAGTATGAACATATAAGAACATATAACATATATGAAGTATATTCAGTTGTTTTCAGTTCATACCCATGCAAACATTTTAGTTCAAGTCCCTCAACCTAGAGCTCCTGAGTAGTCAGTTCGATTATTACCCCTGCAGTGCTACTTCTGCTCCTAGTCCCTTAGTCTAGTGACTAAGGCTCCTGCACCGGCTGTGGCCTGGGTTCGATGCTCAGGCAGGGAACCAACCCACCCGCCGAGAGTGTACTCTCAGTGCCGGTCACAAGACCAGATAAAATGGGAGGGTTGTGTCCGGAAGGGCATCTGCCTTAAAACCAAACATGACAAATCAAACATGCGGACCAATGATCGGCTGTGGCGACCCCTAACAGGAACAGCCAAAAGAATAACGGCAAGAGTGATACTTCTGCTCTTGGAAATATTTTTTCATGCATCTCCTAATTTTAGAAGTAGATTTGTCAAACAAAGCAAAAGCCTAATTTATGAAAGGTTGACCAACCATTAAACAATGGACAATATAGGGTAAGACAACCTGAGAGAGTCAAGCCGCTCATCATGTACGCAGCTCCACCCATTTTGGAGACCTTCTGTGCACAATCCTCATTGTTTTTGGCGTAAACGATGGCTGTGTTTGAAATGGCATATAATGCATACAGAACCCCACCCAAAAGCAGTATGTAAAATGTAGGATGTGAAGAATGTCAAATTTCCAGTACATCACTGATACCTGAATGACGTACTAATTGGTCCCAGTTTCAAGAGCTATCTCCGTGATGTAGTGCATTCCAAAAGACTATTTGATCACTTTGTTTTTCAAAAATAAACTGATTAAAGAGTAGGCCATATTTAATATCAGTTATCTTTTCAGTCCCAAACTGGCATACACAGCTGGATAAGACAGAAGAGAAAAAACATTATATACTAATATCTCACTATTCCAAAATTAAAGCTAAGTCAGTTTATAACCATCTTAAAGCATTTCTCCACCACATCATTTTTGCCATTAAGGACTAAAGGTTACACACTAACTAAGGCCAAAGGCAATTCTAAAGTCCAGTGAGAATATATGATACGCGTACAATGATGAGACAGAAATATAATTTTTGGCAAAATGACACTGTCACATGTTTATGGATATACTGCACATCGCTTTGTTTAAATTAGAAAATATGCAAAGTAAGCTGGCATTAAAGTTTCAAAACCCTTGAAGTGTTTTAAAACTTTGTGAGAGTTTTCAGAGTTTTCAGAGATTTTAGTTAATCAGATATTGCCCCGCAAAACAAAAACACCATAAGGGTGGTTGGTATCGAGCTGGTAAACTTACCACATACTTATATATACTGTATTCTCTGCATTAAATACAGCATTAGCATTGTGACTGTTTGTGCTAGCTAAAGCTAGGCAAAATTCACCTTGTCTAGCCTATTGTTGGAGAATCTAGAGAACTACTATGAAATAAAACACACATTACAAGCATAATTTTTGTTTTTTCTTTCTGAATAGACTGAGATGGGGGAGAGTGAGGTGGGGGCATTAGGGAGTGTATATAAAATGACTGACAGGAGGCCAATGCAAGCACGAACACACACTCCAGCCCTTAACAAAGTTCTTCAGATGGGGTTTCTCAGCCACATTATACACTTGTGCTGATGCCATTGTTTAAACAATTATTATTAATATTATTATTATTATCATTTTCTAAATATTGTATATGTCACTTGTACTATTAAGAAATAAAAAGAATTGACCTCTGCCCCTTTACGACTGTTAACCAACAAGTGGAAGGCAAAAAAAACCCAAAAAACCAAATCTGTGCCCTGATAATGTACAAATACGCAAACACAGAATCTCAGTGTGCTCTTTGCTGTTGTGTTTGACCTTTTTAAGATTTAGCTCTGTACATTCATTTCAGAGATTGCTTACATGGCATACCACACCGATCAAACAATACAACCTACAGCAGGTTCACTCACTTAAAAAAACAAACAAACAAACAAAAAAAACTCTTTGATATTCGTGTCTTATGGTTAAGTTTGCCTTCATGATGATATTTTGTTATCAATCTGAGAGCGTGAAATACAAGTGTATAACATGCAGGACAGTATATGTTAATATAATAGCCTAATTATATATTTAGATTTACTACAGACTTCTTTCAGTGTATACCTCTGGTTATCCTCCCTCCTTTTTGTCTTTTTAAAGCAAGTCCACAGACCTTGTTGTAGCTACATGTGCTTGCTTTACTTTTCTGTAGGTTGTTAAACACCGCATTACAGATTAGAAGTGTGTGTTCCTCTAACCCAGCCGATCTGGAACAAATAACATTAAAAATATAGACATTTTAATGTAACTAAATACATTTAGTTATACAATAAATGAAAGCCCCTTCTGGGTCCATCAAATAGGCAAGAAATTAAAACACATCCAGCTAGGGATTTTCCTGCACAGGCTTTTCACAGTTGCAGAAGGCCTACATTGTAGATTGTGTTTTTGAGCAGTAGAGGGCGCAGTCTGAATTCCTATTTGAATTTCAGTTCATGGCAGGTCTGGCAGTGGTGCAAAGACACCCAAAACTGCAGCTCCTGAGTGTGTATCTGTAGGCAAATATAACTGTTTGCATCATGGCATGATGGGACTGTTAAACATTAAAGACATCTGTCTGATTCATCTGGGTGATTTGCAGGTTTAAATGCCACTGACCCTTTTAAAAAATAATAATTATTATTTTAATTAATAATTATTTTAATTTAATTTAATTATTTTTTTCTTCAAATTAATAGACTAAGTCAAATTCTGCAAGTACAGAAACATTTAATACATGGGTTCTTAATAGAAAATTTTGCCCTGGGCTAAGAATTGAGCAATACATACATTTATAATATAAATTGATATATTATATTATATTATATTATATTATATTATATTATATTATATTATATTATATTATATTATATTACAAAGAATAATTTATATTTATTCTTCAGGAATGAGAAGTAATATAACACAAATTTCAGGCAGATAAAAGGGCTGTAAAATCACAGCATGATTTAATTTTCTTATTCTAAATCTTACACTGAATTTTTATTCTGAAGGTTTATGTATCCATAAATTTTCATCTTATCACTACCTTGTAGCTATGCTTATTAGTTCTTTCATCAGGTTCACTTTGTAGATATACAGTTACTGAGTGTAATCTGTTTGTTGCTATGTCAGCTCTTTCTCTTCCATTCATCAGTGGAAAGGTCCATTCCACAGGACTAACGCTGATCAGATGTAACCTTGGTGATGGACCAATCGCGGCTGTGTAGGTAGACATACAGTGGAGTCCAAAAGTCTGAGAACACTCATGAAACTGCTTCTATTTTGCAGTCTTTATTAATTTAATGCAAAAAAAAATAATTATATTAGACAACGACTTCTGTGAAAAATAGAATATTTAAAATATTTACATGAATTTCAATGTTTGTTAGTATTTGGGATGTCCTCTTTTTGCTTTAATGACAGTGTGCACTTGAGCATCAACTCCACAAGTTTGTGCAAAACCTTAAGATACATTTCAGATCAAATCCCTCAGAGTGTCATCTGAACACACGCTCCAGTAGAAGAGATTAGGCATGATCTTATTTAAATAGGGACCAAGAGTGCAGAATCTTAAATAATAAATATTCAAGATATTGAGCATTTACATTTTTTGTTTTAAATATTTTAAAATTCTAAAACCTTCATGTCCAAGTGGAAAAAACAAAAAACAAAAATAAATCTCAGATTTTCAACGTTCTCTCAGACTTTTGGACCCCACAGTAGGCTAGTATGTATGCTGCTTATATTGAGCCCGAAACCTTATTTTCAAAACTCCCAAAATAAAAATATGGGACACATAAACTAATATGCAACTTATTAAGGGAACTGAGTAAGTACTGATGAGGACATATCAGAGCTGGGTGAAGGGTAACTGCCACCCACATGGTACAGAAACGTCATCATACACTGATGCAGGAAGGCCAGTGAATACATTCAAAATGACTTGATCTGTATGTGGCTCCCATCAATGCTGTGAGTCACATATAAAAGACGGAACACAGGAAGGTGAGTCTGGCGGAAACAGCCTTCTCCAATCTCATCCAGCTCATCCGCAGAGGCGAAACAATACATATTAATGAAGTGTATTTGTCTTTGTGCTCAGTACCGCTATGGTTTATTTTGTCTGTCTGTCTGTCTGTGTGTCTGTGTGTATGTATGTATATTTATGAACATAACTCAGAAATGCATTTAATATTATTTTTTCCTTCAGTAGGTCTTAGTCACCCTTCACTTTATAACACATTTTTCAATATTAATGCTCTTAGAGGGGAGTTAATTTGAGTGAACAGATTGGTGAAAATGTAAAAAAAAAAAAAAAAAGTCACTTCAGTGGTTTTGCCGTATTTATTATTGAACACTAAATTCAGCATTTAGTATTGAACACTTTTGTGTATTCAAAGAATCAAGATTTTTTTTTCAATGAGACTAGCCACTTCCATTTGCTGTTCAAATAGTCCTCAAAATAAGTTTGCATGAATTAAAATAAAGCTTCTTAGTTCTTAACATGCCGTGCCAGCTTAATGCTTAATATAGAAATAATTAGCTATTGTTGCTATGGATTACTGTATTTAAATTCCAATTTAAGTTCCTCTTCATTGCCTCATTGCTTCATGTTTGGCTTTAATTACTGAAAAGTAAGACGTTTGGTTACCGGAACGGTGAATATGCTCAAACATTAAATGATGCAAGGTCATTCAGAAGTAGCTGCGCTCATAAATGAATTCAACTGGCAGTCACAACATTATACCAGAGGATAATTGTGGCACACTGCACGCTACTACAAGGAATAGTACATATTATACGGTATATTGTATGTGTATATGTATATATGTATGTATGTATGTATGCAATTTCAAACAGCTTCAGGTTATGGTTATTACTAAAATCACAACACATGATGGACGCTATTAGCAAAGAAATGTTTTATTCAGCACATACCATTTCAGGAAATCACAATAAATACACATTTCAATAGATCATTCAGAATAAATACTGCAAACAGAGTGTGGTGGCGATGCTGAATGTGCTGCCTTCTGCTACAGCACGGCCAAGACATCGCTTCGTATGATGGACTCCAACAGAGAATGAGGTCAAATACGAGCACTGTCCATTAAGTCAAGAGGTAACATAATTAAAACAAATGCTAGAAACACAAACTATGGAAACAATGGGACATGAACCTCAAAGGCAAACCCAAACTATAAGGACATAGTCTTTCTCGTGACAAGATTTCCCATTTTACTTTTGAGAGGAAATGAAGAAAAAAAAAAAGGCATTCACTTTGTGTTGTCACACCAAAGGCAATGTTCCAGTTTACCTCCCAAACATTTTTTTTTTTATCTATAAGAAACACGTCCTTATTTGTTCAATGATTTAGTCGAGAAATTAATTTATGGCATATACATCTGCTCTAAAATGCTGGCTGTAATGAGCTCTGAAGTTCTTCTATACACTGGCAAAATCACTGCAGGAATATGATTGTCCTCTTTTCTGCTTCTTGAAAAACAACTATCTGCTTAAAAAATAGCCTATATTTCATCGAAACACTATTGAGGAATATGGAACACTATTGTAATTGTGCGTGAAATACGATTTCATTTCAAGACCAGGCAGTAAATTAGTTGAAAGTGATATCTGGCAATGAAGAGCTAACCTCCAGAAATGACCATTGTTGTTATCCTGTTCCACTATTGCACTCGAATGACTAATCAGTCTTTAAAAATCATTTGTTCATATATTATAAATGTATAATTTGTTCACTTTATTCATATCATAATTTGATGCTCAGAGAAGTCAATTCAATACTGTAAATTTATAATGCCTCTTTAGCAAATCCTCATATATATGATTTTTTTTATTTTTTATTTTTTTAATTTTTTGACAGTACTAAGCAACACATTAAATTGGGAAATGTCCATATGCTGAAACACAAGCCTTATTATAACCTATGAGAAATCAGATCTATTTTATCACTTGATTTCTGGTTCTCCACATTATGATTAATTTAACTAAATAAACTTCCTACAATTTCACTTTCAGACATATGCTTTCTTTCCTTCCATTTTTCCTATAGCCTTTTTTTTTTTTTTAAATAATTTGAACACATAACTACATTTTAAAAGATATGCAATGCCTCAGAACAAATTAATTTGATGCTTTTCAAAAGTGCATTTGATCAGATGTCCCTGTATAATCCCATAGATATTAGATGGAAATGCTAAAAATGAAGAACTCTTTCATTCTCTCACCAACTGAATGGTGTAATGAGGATTAAATAATGGTCCAGTAAGAGATAATTCACCTTATCAGTGCTCTGCTAAAGACTATTAGCCATTTTGCATGGCATCAGCCTCTGGAAAAGTGCATTGTCTTCATGAAGTGTATTATATTCACAACTTAAATCATCTGATTTGGTATTGCAAAAACAGCAAACATTTTAAGATCAGGCTTCATGCTTTTACAAATGCTTTAAAAGCATGATATACATATGTAACAACAAGAACTTAACCTTTTTTTTTGTTTTTTTTTTTAAAGTACATCAATGCAATCAATACAAAAACCATAGATTGCCAACAAAAGCTACAAAAGAACATGCGCTTTTATCAAAATGATTAAGTATACACATTTTCTTGAATATATTAATGAACAGCAACAATTTTTTTGCACCACTGACACACAGACATAGAAAAGTTCTATCCACAATATCTGCTCAAAACTAGAACTTTGACTTTTGAAATACCAGATAACATTGCACAGGCCTAAAGCTTACAGTTTATATGATCTCAGTTTGCACTTAGAATTATGGATTTTTTTTTCTGTCTCATTGAAAAATACATGATTATGAATATCATACATGTCAACGTCTTCAAACTAAACTATGTCAAGTGTAGAAACAAAGACCATTATTTGAGTCTGTGTGGTATTTGAATCAAACACTTGATAGCTTACCATTCGTGTCTCCTCCTCATGGATGTAATGTGTGTATCTAAACAGGGGTGGGCTCAGGGAAAGGCTCCAGTATTGGAGGTCCTTTGGTGGTGTCTGCTAAAGAGGTAACCTCAGACAGGCTGTGAGATGCCTCCTTTGGCTGCTCTACCACAAAACAGTTCCCATTAGTCGTGTATCCCTCTTCTGTGTTATTGTTCAGATAGTTTTGGTACTCCATCTGACTCAGCTCTCCTGATTGGCTGTGGTACGTCCCTTTTGATTGCATGCTTTTGTCCTGTTCTGGCTCACAGCAGCCAATCGTGGCTGAGGATCCATTAGTGAGAGTGAAATGATGATTGGAGTATTGTTCCTCAGGTGGCTGTGAATAGTCAGTGTAATGCTCAGTGGTAATGTTAAAGGCTCCTGGTGCCATCACTCCATTAGTGCTGGTCACCCTTTCTTGATATGAGGTTGAATCTCCTCCATAGCTCTCATTAGCCTGGTTAGCAGCTGCTAAAAGTGATGCTGAGCTCGCATTCTCCATCTGATAGTATTCAGCTGAGGAGTTGATAAAATAAGCATTGCCATTGGTTTGGTTCTCCTGTGTGACCGTATTCTCCGAGTAGCACATCACAGAGGATGGAGAAACCACCTCATTGTGTGACAAAGGAGCAATGGTCAGGCCATCCTCAAACTCCTCTGCTTTATCTTCATCATCGTCGACATCATCGTCTTCCTCCTCCTCCGAGTCACTGTTTGCCAGGCTCTGTGTACTCGAGTCCGACAGGCTACACAAACTGCTGCTCTCGTCTTCGTCCTCGTCGTTTTCATCCTCATCCTCATCTTCTTCTTCCTCCTCCTCCTCCTCCTCTTCATCCTCTTCCTCTTCCAAGGCCTCATCCATATCATCCACAGCTTGCAGGTGCATGAGGGCGCTCTGCTGGATGGAATCTGGGACAGGATATTCTAAAGCATGTTGGCCTGATGTCAGTGGGCTGCAGTGTCCATTGGTGTCACTGTGGTACCCATTGCCATTAGGGGCAGGGACAGAGGCGGGACCAGGGGCCGAGCTCTGCTGCTGCTCCCTGCTCTTCTCCAGCTCTAGTTTCATGATAGTGTGCAGGAAGTGCGTGCGCACCCGGATGGGGTTGAACTCAATCCGGCCGGCCGCATTACTGCAGCCCTCTTTAGTGCAGCCACATGGGAACGACATGCGGTCCACCTGCATGGAAACAACACAACTAAGCCTTAAGGTTTAAATTGAGCTTAGCGTGAAACCTCATCAGACTGGCCAAAGTAAAAGCATGAGATGTCTTAACATAAATTAACTCAAGTTATCAGCTCAATCTGTGTCATCTATTTCATGCTTGATGCCTTAAATTGATAAGACTAAATCACAAATAAAGATTATCTTTATCACGTTTTACTGTTTTAACTTGTTAGCCTGCCATTTAGTACTGTGTTTGACTTGTCTTTCGTCTGTAAAGTGACAATAATAATAATAATAATAATAATAATAATAATAATAATAATAATAATGAACTGTGTGAAAGAAGTGTGTGTACACACTTGCATCCACAAAAAGGGTTTCTCAAGTTTTCTTTGGAGAGTTATTGTTTCTATATGTTCGTTATTTAATATTTAATATATTTAATATTCATTATGTTTCGTATTTAAAGAACCCTATAAATGATATGAAGGTTCTTTGCTGCTCCAAAAATTTGCACTTCAGAAGGATTCTTCAAAATGCTACAGAATTCCTGCTAACTACCTACAATTTATGAATCTGGAATCTGTTTTAAGCATTTTTGAGGATTTTATAATTATCTAGAGGCCTTTGAGGTAGAGGAACAGCTTCTACAGGAGTTCTTCTTGGAAGCTTTTCTAAAAGTGTTTTTGTGTGTGTGTGTGTGTTTTTTTTATCCTAGAACCCTGTGTTGTAGAGTTTTACGTAGACGTTTCTGGGGTCCCGCAGAGGGACAAACAAATAAATGCTTTAAAATTCAAGATGGAACCTTTTTTCTAAAAGTGTGTGTGTGTGTATGTGTGTGTGTGTGTGGGTGTGTGTGTCAGACATCTTGATTTATCATATACAGATATGTTTACCTGGCACTTGATTCCTGCCAGGCTGCAGGTGCAAGTCTCTCCCAGTGTCTTCTCAGACGTCAGTGTCGGCGTCAGGAGGGCACTGTGAGCCTACCGGGAGTCGAGTACGAAGAGAAGCACATCGATCTTCTTGACACCAGATGCGCGAAGCAGGGCCCGGCGCTTCTTGGTGGTCAGTGGCTGGAGGAAGAAGTATTCATCCACCTCTGTGTTGTCCAGGTCCAGGTCATCATCTGAGATATCATCCACGGTGAGAGCATTGGCCTCTTCTGACTCGACAGAACCATTTTTAGTCAGCTAGAAATGGAAAAGCAGTTCACAGAGTTATGTTACTGCATATACCTGTTGTAGCTCACTAGCTCCTGTAAACGTCATCCTCCAGAGCATTTTTACTAATGGATTCTGTTTCCTACCCTGAGTTTGATGGAGTTGAGCTTTTCCTCTTTCAGGTGGTCTCTCAGCATGTCCCTGTGTAGACGCTCCTGTTCCTTGGCAAACTCGCCAAGCGTGTACTGCCGTACAGAGCTGTGTCGACTCGACATGCCCAAGGTGCTGCCTCCCTGACTGGGCACGCTGGTAAAGCCTTGTCGCCGGCTGAAATAATACACCGTCACCTTCTCAAAATGCACCCTCTGAGTTCTCATCCGCTTCTCTCGCTTCAGGATGGAGGAGGCTGGAGGAGAAAGAGAATCAATTTAATTCACATTAAATTTAAAAAAAAGTCAAGATGAAAATGGCTTTCAAAACTGGATGGATTTAAAAAAACTGAAATGTAATTTTTTTTAAAGAATATGCCACAGAAATGAATGTAGTGATACTGTGACCTTTTTTTAAACACTTTATGTTAGAATTGGAATGTGTTACTTTGAGTGATTGTTTTGGACTTTATTCCTTCCTTAACATTTTTTACCCCGTGAATGAATTATGTTTTATAATATTTATGCACATTAATAATTCTACTGCATATTACTTATAACAGCCTTTAGACACAAAAGGACAAATATTGTCTTTGACCCATATTTCTTCTATTTATCTAATACAAAGGGATTTATATACTATAGTCTTGCTTGAGCAATGGTCTTTCGAATTACAGTATATTATCCGTTTTGAACGGTGCAGGAGACTCACATGGGCTCTTAACAATTCAGCTGCAGCTTGGAGAGGACTGCTTTTCCTGTTACAGCGTTTTTCTCAAATTACATCATAAAACAAACAACATAATTTATAACAGCCATCTACACCTGAGAATCAGCACAGCTTGTTTAAGTGCTGCCCTATGGTGACCTCCACTGGGTCCTTTAAGAACGTGCAGGCTTGTGCTTTCCACTGGGGTGCAATGTAAAAAAAGGTGGAGGAACTGCCATCAGGATAAATATATACAGCATGTAAGTCTCTCATATTGGCTTTAATGTCCATGGAGTGCCCCATAGCCCCTCCTTGAGTCCCCCTCATGTCAGACACACACAGGACAAATAGAAACCATCTGTTCCTGCAGCACCACCGCCCACAAGCATGAGCACAATATATTTCATTACACCGTATTCGTACGATGTGAACGTGTAAGAGTGCCGTGACCCTTCGTCTTTGAAGTCGTGACCACATTTCGTCTTCGTTAGTGTAGACACAATTTTATATAATAATTTAGATTTCCACAAATGTATAAATGTAATAAATGAGAAAAAGACAGCCAGGGAGGTGACAGTAAGATAGGTGATTAGATCATTTACTTCCTATTCATCTAATGATTCTTTGTATCTTCTAGTTTCACTTACCATAAATCATAAATGCTGATTTAATGTTTTTTTTAAAAACATAAATACCGATAAGTACGTTAATCACACTAATGATACCTATGTTCGAGACAATGTTATGATGAGTCTTAATTGGTTTCTTTTCAATCTAGGATAAAATGGAGGGTGTTCTGAAAAAGAAGGACCAGAATTTTCCCAGTAGTTGGAATCATAAATTTCTGCTGAATTAAAACTTCAAATAAATTTAATCTCATGTTTTCAGAGTGTCTGACAGCAAGATGAAGCATTAAGCAGCACTAAGGTGTGATGGAGCTCTTAAAATGAATGCCTCTCCAGATGGTGGGAAGAGGAGTCCAGGATGCGAGACGCATGAATGATTGACAAGCAGGAAGAAAAGGTCTTCCACGTTTTTTTTAAACTCATGCTTTAACATGTGCTGTACTCACAAGAAAATATATAAAATGTGATCATAGCTCTAAGTATTATATATTAGATTATCTTTATGCTCTCTTACAATAAAGACTTCCTGAAAGATTCTCTGCACAGTTAAGAGACTGTTCGCTTCCATAAAGTGACTCTATACAGAACCTTAAAGCGTTCTCCAAAGACTCCTTACAGTGTCTAATAGAAACTTTTTTTCCAAGAGCGTATAGACATTGTTGTCTTTTTTTAAAATAGCTTCATATCCTGGTCACTTTGTTACTGTCTTTAATAAATAAATGCTTACTGAATCTTCTGTGTTTTTGTTTTTCATACATAACAACATAAAAATGTTTTTCTTATTAGGATATTTAAACAGCAAATAATGTTAAAATCTCCATCCCCAATACATAGATATTTATTATTATGGATATATAATAATTCAAATTTATTAATTTGTTCATTCAATCATTAATTCAGAAATAAATCATGGCAGTGCATGCTGTTATAGGAAAATAAACAAGGACTTTTTATCAGTTTCCAGTTACATTTCATGCTGTGAAACGGCCACAAAACAAGTTAGTTCCTGTTATCACTTATCAGCTTTAAACTGTCATTCTGTTACCAGTCTCTTTTTTTCTTTCTCAAAGGCAAAAGATCCAGCTTGTCATGTTACTGAGAAACTACAAAATGCATAAACCTCTGACTCTGACTAACACTGGACACTCCTTCCATAAACGTTATATCAAGTGTCCTTATAGAAAGCTTCACCACATTAATGATTATACACATTTCCCTTTATTAAATAACAACACATTCTAACCCATTTATTATTAGGTTTAAGTTAGCCTATGTGGAACATCTGCCATACAAATCCCTGTGAATTAAAGTAATGATAATCTATTATAACAAGTGCCTTTTATAGTTCTAACTACTGTCCGAACTGCTGTTATACAAAATTAATAAACTTGCATCTGCAACTGAAAACTGAATTTCCCACCTGGGAATAAAAAGTGTTATCACTTTTCTTAACACAATCTGACTGATCAGATTTATATATATTCTTTATAATATATTATACAATATTCTTTATAATATATTTAAATATCTGATTATACAATACATTATACCAAATTCATTATACACAATACACATTAATACATAATATTATAAAATCCTATTGTATTATAATATAATTAAAATATGTATTTACTGAAGCAGTTAGTGTAGAGTTTTGTGTTGTTGTGTTGAGCTGAAGAAAGTCCTCTCAGTCAAGTAGAAAAAAATAACCACTAACTATAACCACTGTCAAATAAAAAGTTAAAGAAATGGGAAAACAAAAGCATGTCATCCTGCAGTAGGCTACATTATGGTAATAAGACAGTGAACGCAGTGTTACACTTGTATGCCTTGAGTGTAAATCACTCTGAACTCCCTACACACCTCTTAGTCTGTACTGGCTACTGAGGAAAGACCTCTGGGATGTGCTCTTCCCTCAGAAAGAACTCATCTCCCTGCTCTGAAGCAGCACAGAACAAAAGCACTGCTCGCCTATTAGCACTGAGGTAGGCACCTTTGGTGTTATTAATCATTAATGAGTACCAGCATCAGCCACTTAGCTGGCGTGAGCCATGAAAAGGGAGCTGCTACCCACAGGCTCAGTGAGCAGCTCATGCGCTAGCCTATGTGATGAGCAATAGGGGTTAGGTTTACTCAGCTGTGGCTTTTTCTTAGAAACCCACACACTCTTTCACTGAACTCTGTAAGGGGTGAGGATCACAGATTCATTGGTGTAGCTTCACCTGCAGCAGCTTTAAATCACAGATTCATTGGCCTGGGTTTTCCCGCTGTAGCTCTAAATAAGAGGCAGCTCGAGGTTTTATTGCAGTAGCAAGTGGGTGCAGCTGAAAAATCTCTAAAACTACTCATTGCAATACAAATCCCTTTTGTGATATAAACTGATATAATTTGATAAAGTGGCCCTCTTGTTTTTTTTTTTCTCCCACAGTCATTATAATATATTATGTTTTTAGGACAGCATGCTCTTAAATACTTAGTAGCTCTCTCTTGTTTAATGAAGTCAAATACCAGTAAACACAAAGCGCGCATGGAGTGTAGCCACTTGATGCTGAAACTTGTGAGGTGCAGTCGTTTTAGCTTTATTGTGATAATGAATATTTTATTATAGACCCACTACAGACTCAGATGAAAATCAATATTAAATAGCAGTGCTAAATTCAGCTGTCGGAGAACCTCACAAGCATTTTCTATTGCCAAGAGTGCAAATACAGAAATATTTCTCATTGCTTTATATGTTACAGACTAATCAAGAGATTGAGAACTGATAGAGCAGTGATTTGAGAAAATATGTAGCTTATAACATATGACTAACTGCCTTTTCAAAGGACATTAAATATGATTCATGAGGTAGGACTTTTTTATTTTTATAACGCTGTTCTCTAAGATAGATTAAATGTCAGTGCTGAATCATTGTTAAATGTACAAACTCTAAGCTTGGTGAACTATTTCTCTGTAACATACAGAAGCAGACACTGATGTGTATTGATGATGACGATGACAAAGGAAGCAATGATGACTCACGTGTGAAGTGAGAGGCAGAGGGGTTGACGCTGTCGCTGCTGTCTCCACTCTCACTGCTCGATATCTCCTCCTCTTCCGATTCCCTCAGTGAGGAGCACGGTGACGCTCCCTCCACCTCCTCAAATTTCCTCTTCAGTATTCCACTCATGACTGCTTCTGAGCCACACCTGCATGTGTGTTAGGAAGACAGGAGAAGAGGAAGATTCTTTAATATCTTAGCTTATGCCTGCTACAATCCTCAAAGCACTCATTTAGCAACAAGCTCTCTCTCTCTGCCTCTCCTTTCCTCGGATGATTGATCACCTTGCCACAAATGGCCTCAGATGGAAGATGGAGAAGGAAAAACTACTAATTGAATGCCTCTAAGTTCCAGGAAGTGTGTTTAGTCTATCTTTTATTGAGTGGCCACAGAAAAGAAAGGGTTCTTCATTTGAATCTCCCTTTGTAGTTCTAAAAAGTGTCTGCTATGAGGACGAATTAATCACATGAACACAATAGCGCGACTGAAAATGGGGTGAAATAAGGTTTGAAGCTTTAACTTTGGGACACAAAACATCACCTAGGCACAGAATATTGGGAAAGTAAAGTAAGCTGTGATAAATAATTACATACGAAAAACCAACAAAAGCTGTAGTTCAATTAGTATTGCAGTTACTATTGCAGACAAATCATGAGCAGACAAATAATCACTGTGAATGTGATTGTTAAGATTATAAATGTATGTAGAAAGCACTTGAAAGACCCCCATTTGACTCATAAGAAACATATATGAAGAAGTGTGTGCACACTTAAAGAAAACAACTAATCTAACAGTATATGGTGAAATTCTGCCTCTTAATGTGTATGTTAACTGATTAACACTTACAAGCAAATAATCTTTCCTAACAGTGAGCAATACGGCAAAATATCATATCACAGTACTTGAAGACAATTTTATGTTGCATGATATGTGTCATTATGTTCAGGTTTGTTAACAAACAAAACAGTAAAACCACATTCCACAAACCTGTCAGTTTTAAGTTCATCTTAGATAATCATTACAAACATAAACGATTCAATACAGAAAAGGAAGGAAATTTAAACATCTAGTCAGCTACCTGTTACTAGGAGTGAGTCAGTGTTATAAAAGTTATTGAGATATAGTAATCAATATGTATTACCGGTATAACGGACCGGGGTTAACGAGGACATGTTTGTCAGTTAGTTAGTTTCTTTTCGACATACGTTATAGTCGTGACGAACCTATAATACAAAAAGAATAGCATTTATAATACTGTAGATTTTCTAATACATACATATATTCAATTCAATTCAATTTTATTTGTATAGTGCTTTTAATGTGACTGTCACAAAGCAGCATTATAGAAATCTGGTTGTAGATTTAGATCCCTTAGGCCAGAGGTGACAGTGTTAATGAAAAACTCTCTGAGATGATGAGTAAGAAACCTTGACAGGAACCAGACTCAATAGGGAACTCTTCCTCTTCCAGGTGACACCAGATGGTTTGCTTATATATCATTCCTCATCTATAATTGTAATCTTTAAATCTATACTAACAATAATAAACAATACTAAATGTGTTGAAAGGATGTTCAGTATGAACATCATAATCTTTATGATCACAGCAGCAGTTCTTAGGTACAAGTCTAATAGTTTGTGGACCCCTGACCATCACACCCATATGTGATTCTTCCCCAAACTGTTGCCACAAAGTTGGAAGCACACAATTGTGTAGAATGTCTTTGTATGCTGTAGCATTACAATTTCCCTTCACTGGAACTAAGGGACCTGAA
>CM074949.1:16716432-16729184 GCA_037577455.1 Pangasius macronema
TGAAAGTCTACAGTTCAATCACATCTTGATTGTTTTATTTCAAATCCATTGTGGTGGTGTATAAAGGCAAAATCACACAACCTTTGTCGTTGTCCAAATACTTCCGGACCTGACTGTATATTCTTTGCTGAGAAATCTAAATGTAAATAGAGTTCTGAGGAAGTCTCCCATGTAGCTGGAACATATGCTAACTGATGATGTCTTTATACCACAGCACTGTTGAATTCTTAAATCTGACTGGTCAGAAAGCATTAATTAATCTTTCAAAACAGCACTGCTGACAGTGGTGCTGGTGTTAATTCAAATTACAGGTTTATATTAATGAACAGCTTACTTATTCTTACTTTGTCATTTCTATAGTAACGGATAATTCACAGGGACCTGTATGCTGAATGATTAGACTAATTTTAGACTAATAATAAATTAATAAAAAAAAAAGAAAAAGAAAAATGTATCATCCTTATGATCATGCTTTCTGTAAGGAGACGATTATTTTTAGAGGTAGTCTTGGGTGTTAGTTCTTTTTAACAGTTTTTCGCCACAAGATACAGAGGACAAAGGACTTTGAAGGTTCACGGTTTCTGGGTTACATGACAAACCTTGTTGTTTTGTCTTATTAACATCAAGAGAGAAGACAGTAGACTGTATATAGATAGTAGTGATTGACTGTTTATAGCTGTTGTATGTAAGAAATAACAGGAACTAACTCATCTTGTGGATACTCCATGACATTAAATGCAACTATAAATGGACAAAAAACATGGTGTGACAGTCATTAATAAATTAAAAGTGTAATTGTTGACAAATAGCTAAGCAAAGTGAATAAAACACTTTGGGATGTGCTGTTACTGAAAAACAACCAAGTTCAGGGTGGAAATCACAACCCACTATTATAAGTTATTATACTTATAATATGGAAATTTATGAATTAAAAATTTCTGTGAAATAAATAGCCAACATATTGTTATACATATTTAAATAATGAGTCTAATATTTGAATAGTTTGACTGTGTTTAAACAGAGTCCATCAAATTTATTTTACAATTAAAGGGGTGATGCAAAAAGTTTGAGAATCCCTGCCTCAGACAGCACAGGAGAGTTTAAAACAGTGTTTGATGAGTTGGCCAGGATGACTTCCTCAACCCCCTTTGCAGTCTGCAAACTAGCAAAGCCAAGGCAACTGCACAGTACAGCACACACAGAGCCTCAATGCGTCCAGAGAGAGAGAGAGAGAGAGAGAGAGAGAGAGAGAGAGAGAGTGACAGAGTGAGAGTGACAGAGGGAACAGAGACAGCAGGAAAAAAAAGGAACACAGGAGAAGAACATTTGGCCTGCCAGCTTTAGCTAAAGCTCAATATGGCCTACCTCATCTCTACAATGTTAGTGTTTTTACTGTTCTATGGCACAACACAAACATTATTCTTCCCATATGGCTGTGCAAGTCTTTTTGAAGCATCATACGCCAATGGAGCGGCTGTCTTGGCCCACTGTACATGTAGCAGAGACAGACAGAAAAGTAGAGCTTAAGAAGAGAGAAGAATAAAAGGCCACTAACACCTCAGGAAAACTGTGCTAGAAGTCCAGACTGTGTTTAACCTCATAAATCACACACACATACACACACACACAGGACCCTAAACAGCAACCTTGTGTGAGCCAGGTCTCCTTTGGAGATTTCCAGAGGAAAAGAGATGTCTCTCTGCTGATCCATGCAACCTACAAAACTGTACACTGTAATGATTATATACCTAAAGATGTCTCTCTGCTGATTTCTGCAACTTACTAAAGGGCTCCAAAAGGCCATAAATGCAGTGCTGATATACGACATGTTTGACATTAGATTTGGGAAGTGTTGACTGTACTGTACATGTGGTCTCCTTCATGAAAAATACCAAGGCAAGAATGTTTTTAAAGGTCATGGCTTACTCTTTCAGGATAGTGGTCAAGAGCTGCTGTATTCTGTAAAGAAGGGTGGTAAGGGTAAATTGCTTTTCTTTCTTTTTGTAATGCCCAGCAAAATACTTAAATTGCCTATGCTCATATCAGTCATTTTTAAAAGCCAGCAGACACTATGAATATACACACAAATATGAAAATTTGGAAATTCACTCGTCCTCATATCATCTAGCATATTATCACTACTAGCTAGCTAGCTATTTTCCCTTGGAGATCAATAAAGTACATCTATATCTATCTTGTTTTTTCACTTATATTAGCTCAGTTAGCCTGCTCATTAGCTAACTACCCAGTATCTGCTAGCACTGCTAACAAACTAGCTTTGTCTTAAGTAGATATAAGTCAAATATCATAGTTTCACTTAGAATTTTAATATTCTCAATAATGTAATGTTATCCATACTCAAAATATAACATATCAATCAGAAGGGCTAATTTCATTGCTAACATTGGCTAAGTTAACTAGCTTAGTATGCTGGTCCATTGATGGAGTTAATACACAGGGCTCCCCAATTCAATATTTTTAGTGAAGTGCTGAGAAAGTCTCTGGGTTCAACAGAAAATCCCTAAACACTAACCTACCAGAATCCACCACATATTTAAAATCATGTTTTTTTTTTTGTTTTTTTAGTTTAGGTGTACTTTCACGTGATTTTACTGTATACTGATATTAATATTCAATTAGTAATAAACCTGGATACAAAGGGGAGTAAAAATATTGCATAAATTATTTTGTGGAAATATATGTTATCACATACAATTCTTCTCAATTTTATAAAATACATATTTAAGCATACATAAGTGATATAAACTGACACCTTAAAGTATGACACATTACTGAAGTGTATCTGATTTACCATGAATGCTCTATCAATCTATGAATTGTGGGCCTGTAAATCAATACCAATCCCAATTTATACAAAAACCCATGCCATTGAGCATTGTTCAAAAAGATAAACAGCCCACACACTGCTGAAATGACATTAAAATTTCCTCAAACCCCACAAAACTGTGAGACTCTACAGAACTTGTCTTTTTGGGAGCAACAAGCAAAAATATACGAGCCAATTAAAGACAAAGGAACCCATTTAAGCAAATGTACTACACTCACTGCTTTATGGAAATGAGGCTTCATTCCAGCTCTGTACATTTGCTAACTTGCTGTTGCCCAAGGCAAGGCATTAGTCATCAACACACAGACACACGCACATACACACACATACATGAAAGGAGCGAGACAGAGCTGGCTGCTGTTCAGTATCCTGCACACGGAGCAGACTGCTGCAGCTAGTGCCCAGCATTGATCTCCTCATCCTCCACCCAGAACAATGGAGGAAGAAAAAGCACCATTCCTCCACCAGTCTTATGCATGTGCGCAGGCTTTACACTGACACACAGAATCTGAACTCAGTTGTCTCATGGTTGTGTTTATTAAGGCAGATTGTATTCCCTCATGTTACACAGAGCCTTGAACTCTTAATAGAAATAAATGCCATGCACAGAGGCTGCTCCTCTCATCATGGCTTGTGTTAGCGCATAAATTAAGAAGGACATTAAAATATGCACCGCTAGTGAAACACAAACATTGAGTGTTATCAGGTCCTAGTATGCTAATGACTGGACTGGAGTAAAGCATTAAGAAAATTGCTATTTGATAAATGAAAGTCTGTTTAGAGCTTCTTTGAGTAAGCATCATGAGATATCGATTCAAAGCTGCTGGAATGTTTTAGACATAGGGAATATTACCTGCACAAGTAAACATTTTCAGACTGTTCTAAAAGATAAATTGTCTTTCTGCATTTCATGATCAGAATTTAGAAATTTCTCAATATATGGAAAAGTTTATTTTTGTGTACAGTGTTGACAAAGCTAAGGTCAATGGGCACAAATTAGACAGCAAGAAAAAAAAACCCCAAAACATTCTTGCACTCAGCAGCTGTGTGGATTCTTCCTGAAGTTGTAAATCCCAACTGTATCAATTTCTCTCCAAATGTCATTCCTCTCACGTACTTCTGTGGCATAATCAGGTACTTTCACCCTCATATCAATCATAAGACACCCCTGAATAATTTATAAAAATATTTTATATTTATGTCTGCATTTTTCCCATGCCAAGAGTAAAAAAAAAAAAAAAAAAAAAACTTAGGAGAAGCCGAAGCTCTGAGTAGACAGAGACACACAACACCTCACATAGTGAACAATGCTTTCATCTTTAATCCAAGTGCTGGGAGGCTGGGGTTGTCTGGGCCTACACACACACACACACATTATTAATTCACTTTCTCACTGAGATCTGATAAAATTTCCATACTTAAACCTCAGAGGGCTGTTGCCAGAGAAGATCTATGAAGCTAATCTTGTTTGTGTTAATTGTGAAAAATAATTACAATTTTTAAACATCTCTCTTTGGATTGGATTCAATAACACATTCTGTAAAGCTGGATCAAATATTCAGAAAACCCCCCTCACTTTTGAAAGGACACATTTCACAAATGCCTCAAAATGAAGAAAACATCTTTGTCTGATCCTGAAAGTGACAATTATCTTAAAATCCTTAAGATCTGAATCAACTGCTGCAGTCAAGTGAGTCTAATGATGTGGTTGTAATTTGAAGCTGAGTAAGGCTGTAAATGACTGAAACAGTGCCAGGTGTGGTACCCGTTACTGATTGGCAGCTACCTGACAGCCAGGGTGTGTGTGCAGTCTAAAATTAGATGAGTGCATGTGTAGGCTGAGACACTGAGTGCGTGTCACAAAAAGATGACTAAACTGCCATTCATGCCAAACAATCACTGTGGGATTGAAGAATTATACAAGTATGTGCTTACAGTGCAGAGAATTTCAGCAGCATAAATCCTTCTTTTATTTCACCCTGATGTGAACCACCTAATGTTAATCTAATTAAGTCCTGAATAGTTATGCTAGTGTCTGAGTACAATACTGAGTACAACTGTTTATATACAGATGTCTCGTATAAAGATGTATGATGACAGAATCAGATTACTACTGCACTGTATTGTTTGATGGCACATTAGTAGGCTCTGACATATATTTACGATTGATATGATGGTGAATTAATTAGCCTGTGTCACACTGACAACTGTGCACAGAATGCCTTTTCTAATCGCTCTTTAAAGTTAGTATTTCTCCATATTGGCAAGCTCTGCTAGCATCCCTAATTGGTAGCCTGGTTTGCTACTGTTCACTCTTCTGTGCTTCGGTGCCAAAATATATGCTATATCACTTATCTGTTACAGAAATGTTGTTCTTTCAAAAAATATATCCATATTCCAATGTTCCCAGGATGTCTGAGTTAACCTTCGTTAACCTTGGTCCAAAACACATAAGAGCTGCAGCCACACGTAGACAGACCCACACAGTTATTACTGGCACTGCAGACACTCACTCATGCAAAACACCTACACTTCTCAACACACCTTAAACCAATGCTTTAATATAATTCATATACAGATTTGATCATTAATATTGAATAAGGCAGAACATCCAATTAGAAAAATCAACAAATGATCTGTCAAATTAAAATTAGTGACACATCCGAAGAGTTACGGTAGACTGAACCAATTAGTTACATAGTAATTCACAATTGACCAACAACCATATTACTCCAAGTTGTCTATCTTGATATGGCCTGGAATATATAAACATACGGCAACTGTCTCCCCATGCAGTTATTTTAACCACATTAAAATTGGTTGCCATAGCAATATGAGAGAGAAGAGATAGAGAGGGAGAGAAAGCAGGCTCTGAATAATATGAAAAGAACAACACGGAACAACATTATTTTAAGAAAATTGTTCCCATCTGTGTAATCACTTTGTATAAAATCCCTCATTTGAAAACATTGAAATGTAAAGAAAATATCTACGTACAAATGTGGCCTGATCGACAAACCCCAACCCTAAATCACGCTGCCTTTTGTTCACCCGTGTTCTGCTCATGTTCATGTTTTAGCCCGATATTGCAAGGCAACACTAAATGGACTGTCTTTCTCCTGGTCCTCTTTCTGTTCCTTTTGTGTTGAAAAACATGTCTATGGAATAGTACTGCCGCCAGAAATAGTACTATTGATTAGAATAGTTTTCATGCATTATATCACTGATATGAAGCATTTATCTGCTTTCACAACATGCTTTCACATTACTGAAAATACGGAGCAGTTGATAGCGCTACTGCATAATATTTCCAAGCATTACATATTTTACATATTCTAATATATTTAACTGTGATAATTAAAAACACCTAACATCCACAATATATATAAGAAAAAAAGAGAGATGATGTTAAGATGCTTGTACGTTTTATTGTGGTATCTATGTGTAAATGTCACTGAAAAATGTTAAATGTTAAAATGGTTCAAGTTAAAAAAACATTTAGTCAAATATTAAAATGTAAAATTTTAGAATTGCACATTTTAAAATGTAGTCTATGGTAGTCTGTGGAGAAATGGCAAATATTATTGAATAACAAGGATTTACATGTCAGATGCAAACAGAAGTCATATAAACTTAGTCTATGCCATGCAATAATGTGCCAGCCAAGGCCATCGTTAATTTACTGTGTTGAAAAATCACATTAAATAGCATTTTTAACATGTTTTGTGTTTTGCATTCTTGATATTGTAATATTTAAATGTTCCATCAGGAAGCAACATGTTGCATGAGATTACATTTATAAGACATTTATAAAATGAATTGGCTGAGCACTGTCATGAGCTGCCAGGCTTGATATCCAGTCTGTGGAAAAACAATATATATTGACATTGTGATTATGTTAGAAAAATCTTTTCAGAAATAGAAACTTTAACATCTCAGAGCTAAAGCCTGACTATGTTATGGTGTTATGAAAGCTTCTGTGATGTCCTTCTATTAGCCTGCTTTCTAAAGACACATTCTCACACCTTTAATGATGATGGCCTTCTGCAAAGCGTTATTGAATTTCAATGCGTTGATTTAGAGTAGTGTAATTAACAGACAGGGTGAGAGGTGACGAAGCATTGAGATGTTTCCTGTTTATGAAAACATCTGTTCAGTAGTAAATCACTTACTGGCATACTCATTTCAGTGAAAATTAAAAAAAAAGAGGATTTCTGATGCTTATTATAAATGAAAAAAAAAAGCACTGGGCTTGAACACTGGAAACACCATGCAAGAGCGATGTGGTGACAGCTACACTTTATACTGTAAAGAAACACTGCAGAAGTAATTAAATGCAACAACTAGAACTACTGTATTTAATGCTACAACCGCAGCACCTATAGCCTCAACCAAACACATGGCATTAAATGCTACAATGCCTTAAAAGTAGTACTATTTAAATCACATTATGATAATCCGAGGGGGAGAGGCTTAGAGACAGATATCTTTGAATAACGTGCTCTCCTTGCACTTATAAACATGCCGAACAAGCGTCATGGCAACCACTTCCACTGGCAAGATGCTGAAAATCGCTGAGATATGGAGCTGACACAGAGACAGTGAAAGGAAGCCAACAGGGCACATCAAACCCCCCCATAGTCTCTAATTGAGCTCTAAGAGTCCTTTTGTTCCACACAAAATAGGACGGGTGAATGCCTGTGTTCCTTCATCAAGACTAGATTTGACTGCAGTATCACATTAACAAAGACACAGCTTATTCACTGTACTGTATGCATAGGTAAGCAAGTTTCAGTATTCGTATGAATGAGTTACACAAAAGGAACATGTGTCGCTGAAATAAAATCACAAGCCTGCAAAGAAACTACATCAATTGTTTATAAGCAATTTATATTTAATAGTGCTGTAATATGTATATTGAATTTCCTTAAAAATTAAGCAAGAATCTGTGCATTTATTTGACACAGTCTTGGCCTGCAAGTATCACAAACCATAAAAACATTTTTGAAATAGTCAGATTGGAAAAAGCAAGATCTTTTTCTTTTTTTTTTTTTGAATCCCTTAGGAGTCTTTTGTTCCATAAATTAAAAACAGATTATTGCATCCTTTGTTTTTTACCCACCCCCTTCCCCCTTCCCCCTGAAGGCGTGTATGCATGGCACGGCACAGGGCATTTTTCCAAAGCAAGCTGCCTGTTTCTGGCAATGTAGCAGCCACTGATCTCTTCCTCTGACTTTCCCTGTCTTGGACAAATCACAAATTTTGACCTTTTACAGCACATCTTACCTTACATCAAAGGAGCAATATAGTCATATGCAAGTAACAACTGTGCACAATTTCAGGCCATTCTAGATTTTCCTCTTCGTGTGTATATATATGTGTGTGTGTGTGTGTGTGTGTGTGTGTGTGTGTGTGTGTGTGTGTGTGTGTGTGTGTGCATGTGTGCCTCAGGGTGTCACACTGTGGAAGAAAGAGTGCAGAACTGTTATCGATAACTATGGAAGGCCACTGTACTCACTACCATGGCACTATATCAGCGCATGCTCTACATGGAACAATATTTCTACAACTATTTCTATTAACCCATAAAATTGAAATATAAAAAAATTACATTGGTTACAGTGTCAATGTCATTGAAATGTACTTAAATATACTGTATAGGTTTAGTAATTACATTATATTCCCATTAGGGATGGTAATAATAAATTGGGTATATAAATATAATCACAAGAAGGGAGACAAAGAGAGACAGAAATACTGTTCAGACTGCAATCAGGTGACTGATATGATGTGTGGAAATAAACCTATTCATGAGTGAGTATGTGTCTCTGCAGATAAATATGTGTGTGTGTGTGTGTCTGTGCCTCTGCATTAGTATCCCTGCCTTTTTCCTGCACAGTGTGAGCATTTGTGTATGTGCGTGAATATGTGTGTGCATGCTGGGAAACGTTGCCACACTCAGCTGATTCCTTGCTGAAAGGAAAAAGGGACTGGTGGAGGAGTAACAGTGGAAGCAGATAATGAGGCACAGTGCCACATTCAGACCCACCGTCTCCCTCTCACTTCACCTCGTTCCTACAGACAACTGGCACCATGTTAAACGGTTTACACTGAATTTGATTTAATTATAGCCGCAATAAGCAGGATTTCACATTTTTGCTGTCAGTTATACATTACAAATGCTCTGTTCTGGCTGACCACAAAGCATATTAGAGCATTAGGTAATATAAAATAACCTCCGCTGCTGAACTGACCACTGCAAAAAAAAAAAAAATTCTCAGAATATGGACTAAAAGATCCCACATGATGGTATAATACCCAGTGATAGATGTACTGCCCACTGGGGATGATCATATTGTCAATTTCACCCACTATACTATTTAAACTGCTAAACAGTTGATATTGATGCCATTACGTTTTACCTGAAATGAGTAAAAATGTTAATTTCTTGAAGAATCATATTCACCATGTACTTATACCGACTGCAAGAATCACAGCCATCCTGATGTCAAAGATTATACTTGCTTCCTGAATTGGAGCAGATGAGCAGGAAACATCATAAAGAGTAATAAATAACAGCACAGAAATCTTAGAGTTTGTTTATAGTAGATAAAGAGATAAGAGCAGAGGCCACACAGTGGAAAAATCAGATGCAGAGGACGCTCTAGGAGCTTCAGTAGGAGAGAAATATAACCAAAACCTTTTTTTATATCAATGTCTACATGGAGTTGTAGTAATTGTTCCAGCAGTACATACACTGGGGGGAAAAGAAACAGATGATATCTGAAGTATGTACAAAGACATTTAACTACAGAGCACAAAAATGCAGGACTAAACTGGTGAGAAAAAAAAAAAACAGAAAAGACAAAAAACAGAATTTGTTCAAAACTAAAGTTTGGCCAAATAGAAATAATGAATGAAGCTTCTTCATCACATACTTAGAAGTAAAGCATGACCAATCAGCCTAATGACAGAAGCTAGTATCATACCCAGGACTGGCCTTTAAACCTATTAATGGCAATCCATCACCGAGGAAAGCCACTAAGGATCTAAACCAATCTGCTGAGGAGAAAGCACTAATACCCATCAGATCAGCTTTCCACTTAATGACAAACGCAATCTCAAGCTAAATGAATGGTAAAAGAATGATCAGCACCGGTTTCAGATGCTGGCCAATTATCTGTATTGACAGATGAGAATCCACTCAGCTGAGTGACGAACATGAGTCAAAGAGATATTATTTCTGAAACAACAGATAGTAAAATGCAAATGTCTTTCAAAGACTGAACACCATTGAGAAATCCCAGGGGGCCTTTAATTACAGTCATAACAGTTGTGAATAGTTTAATCATAAATTCAAGGCAAGAATCAGTCTCTATTAACATTAACATTAACAAGTTAACATTAATAATATTGACAAAAGTATTTAATATTACAAAAAACACATAAATTATAATAAGACAGATTCTTACCTTAAAAGAAGAATATGTGCGACTTCAAATTTCTGTTAAAAAACAGAAATAAATTCCTTATTAAATATAATTCATGGTGGACTGGAAGGCTGGTGGTAAGGTATGATTTGGTGCACATCCATCACAACATCACAGTTTTGACACATTGTGCTATCTGTCTACCCCTCCTCCAACTTCACAAGAAAGACACCAAATCATGTTCAACATGGCAGCTGCAATGCAAATATTAACTAATACACTTCTGTTCTTCTTCTCTGTCTGTAACTTTATTCTCTTCATTTCTAAATCCCTCTATCCTGTTTTTTTTTAATTAAAGTCTGTTTTATCTATATTAGAATAGCATAATTTTAATAGTATAGCTCTTTCCTACCTTATGCCCAGTTCAGTTCCTACAGGCACATTGTCATGTTCCTAAAGTCAACACATCTAATCTAATGCAGTCCAGTTTGTATTATTTCACCAGAATGCATTTCTGATTAAGGGCTGTTATGATGTGTAAAAGCAGTGTGTAGAGTGTCAGCCTGAGCCCCTGCGTGGGCCTTGTGAATGCTCCCTCATTACAGGAGAGAGCAATTCCCACAGGATTGGGCAAAGAGGCAGAGCTCTGTCTGACACAGCTGCCTGTCCTCACAATGAAATGCACTCACCATTATGTATAGTAGCCTACATATTATTAGAGGTTTTTTTTAAAGCATCAACCTATTGTCTTTGTTTCATTCATTTCCAGAATTGTGTACCTTACATAAAACACACACACACACACACACACACACACACACACACACACACAAACACACACACACACAAACACACATATATATGCAGGCTACCCAAGAACAGAATATAGGCTACAGAATTATCATTAGTGCATAATAGTTTATATATAGGAAATAGAATATATTTATATATTTCTTAGGAGCACATATGCAAAATGCTATACTTATTTGCTTAGATATAATTCAGACAAATGAAAGATTACTGTACTCTTATGATCTAATTAGTACCCTCTATGGGCTATTAAACCTTCTCCTAATGGCTTGCTGCATTGGGTTTGAGAGTTGATCACATCAGTTATACATAACAGCCGGCTGCAGGGATACAGAACACACCTAATCACTATTTTACATCTCAGGAAAATATGCCTGTGGTGAAGTCTTGTAGACTAATTAGGTCAGTACTACCACTGCGAAACAGAAATGGTCCCATGATGCTGACAATGAGAAATAGCGGGTGCACCTACCATTCATTTTTATGAGATCCTGCAGAAACCTGACAGCAGTGACGGATGGAGCAGCTTCGTGTATCATATACGCGGTAGGTGGAACATTGCTTAAGGATCGCATATCATACACAGTGACACTGTTAGACAGCAGTGAGGCTTTGACTCAGCCGGCAGTCGGCGGCTGCTCACAGTCGCATTGAGGAGCAGAAGCGCTGTTCTGGCCGACGGGCAAACAATGGTGCAGGCAGGGCAGCGCTGACAGCTCCGCCGGCCACGTGACCGGGCTCCACCAATCACCGCACGGATTGAAGGGGGGTCGCCTGCTTGGAACAGCTAAGTGTAGATGTTGCCAGATTGGGATAGTTCCTTCACATATGGTACACTCAATGTTAACTCAGCTGGGATGGAATTGGATTTGTATTCTGGGGATGGTATTTATTAGTTACAAGTTGAATTGTTTGCAGTGAAATATGTATAGTGAAATTAAAAGTTTGTATTTCATTCATTCATTTTCAGTAACCGCTTCATACTGGTCAGGGGGGTCAGGGTGATGGATCTGGAGCCTATTCTGGGAACACTGGGTGCAGGGAGGGAATACACCCTAGATGGGACACTGACCCATCACAGGGCTCCATACACACACATTCACACCTAAGGCCAAGTTATCAACTACTGCCATGTTTCTGGGTGATGGGAGGAAACTGGAGAACCCGGAGGAGACTGATGTGGACATGAGGAGGACATACAAAAGTCCACATAGACAGTAACTGGAGCTCAGGATCAAATCAATGACCCTCGATTACACTACCCGCTGTGCCACCGTGCCACCTTGAGAAGTTTCTAAATATTGAATTATGACTATAGAAATTTTTAAATGGTAAATAAATACAGATAAATTGTCTTTAAATTGTCTTTGCATTTAAATGACATACAATTACTTAACTTGGTCCATCATACAAACATTCCCTCCAGAAATATTGACACCCTTCAAAATGAGAAAAAAAAAGAGAAAATGAGCAAAAGTGATTGCATGAAATAAACATTACACACAATAACTCAAATTTCCACTCACACAACAGGATAAACTATTTATCATTTTCTAACAAAAATCAATCTCAGTAGAACTAGTTTAAAAAAAAAAAAAAAAATAAATAAATATATATATATATATATATATATATATATATATATATATATATATATATATATA
>CM074949.1:16729284-16739368 GCA_037577455.1 Pangasius macronema
TATTATTATTATTATTATTATTATTATTATTATTATTATTAATATTATTATTATTATTATTATTATTATTATTATTAGTAGTAGTAGTAGTAGTAGTAGTAGTTTGTTCTCAGTCCCCAGGAACTCCTTTAAGCATATCTTGTTTCATTGGGGTATAAATATGAGGTTACAAACATAAAAGGGTAAAATCCCTTTGTCATCTTTTAGCATGGGAAAAAAACAAGGAACATTCTGAATTCTGCTAAGTACCAGAATATTTCAGCCCAAAAGCTGGTTGCCTCTGCTTGGAGGTTCAGAAGTGGCCATAACTTTGAATGATGAGGAGCCAAACATGCTTCCAGATCAACACAGAAATGTTTCAAGAACAACAAAATCAGTGTTTTGCAACGATCATCCCAGTGTCTGGATTTGAACCTTACTGAAAACATGGTAGTAACTGAAGAGGGAAGTCCACATGCACAAACCTAAGAAATTGAAGGAATTTAAAATGTTCTGCATGAATAATTGTACTGACCAAATTACAGTAAGAGACTTAGTGTTGTTATTCTCTCCGCAGTTGACTGAAAATATTATTTATCAAAATCTGTTTATAAATAATGGCACTATTAAAAAACGTTAATGTGTGTACTTTCTGTATGTTTGAGTTCAAGATATCACTTATTGCATGTGCTATTCTTTTTGTATATTAATTTTTCCCATTGGCATTGTACATGCCATACACATTCTCCCTCTTTGTCCTGTAAAATGAATGCGTGTCCAGGGAGTGTGTGTGTGTGTGTGTGTGTGTGTGTGCACCGCTGGAGTGGTGTGTTCTCTAGGGCGCCCTCTGTTGGACACTGTTGCTCATTTCAAGCCGGTAACCTTGTTCAGGTGCAGCACAGATCAGCCTGTGCTCTCAGGAGAGGGAGTGTGAGATGTCTCCTGGGAGATCAGCTTCTATTCCAACAAATCCTACCAACAATTTATCACACTCATCATGGGAACGCAATCGTTTCTGCTCTTTTTGCTAAACTTGTATATGCATTAACTTGTGAAACAGTCCTTCATTCCAGATTCTGTTTATTTCCCACTGGGGAACCAACAGGACTAGAATTAGATGTATTTAATTTAATTACGCTAATTACTTATTATGGCCTGCATGTGTATTACTCCACACAAAAATAAAACTGCTGTACTAAATACCATAAAAATCTGTAAAACGATTATTTGTAAGCATATGTAAATGTGCAATGTCATATATAAGCCCACGTATCTAAATATAGAATTTAAATTGAGCTTTTTCACTAAACTATACAAAATGCTGCCCTCTTCTGGCGAATATTATAAATTACACTTATTGAGAGGCACTGGCGGTTTGACCAGTAGCCATGGGATGTGTGTTTCCTTTGCTCTTTAACCATTTTATATTATGTTCATGTTTTAGGTTACATTATTTATTTAATATTTAGGTAGCATGCCTAAGAATTACATCTAAAATTTTGNTTGACAGTCTTTCAATATTTCTCCGATGTGGAAAGTAACTGCATTTTCTGTTTAAAAGAGCCAGAAAAAGTGGACAAAAATTCTTTGAGTGTCATTATTATAAAAACCTTAAAGTAAACAATCTTTCTTAGAAAGTATCACTCACACAAAGCCAAACATATAAAATGCAAGACATGTTTAACTGACTGTAATTGTTTATACTGAATCTTTCAAATGTCTTAGCAGTAAAATTCTATTTCTGTTACCTCATGGACGGAGCTAAAATTGATGGAAGACCAAATTTGTCCTGTTTTTAATCTAGGTTAATCAGCATTGATGTAGTTTATTGTCATTTCCTGTGTATATAGGCTGTTACCCCCACATTTCTGGATGGATTATCAGGTGATGTCTTATTTCATTTCGACTTGCTCATTATTAGGGCATTATGAGATTTTGCATGTATATAGTCAGTAATGAGACCTGTGGTGTTTTTTTTTTTTACACTTGTATTATCTAATGGTGATTTCCTTATAGCCTATTTGTCTGTTTTAGATTTCATTTTACAGTGAATATTGTGAGAATAGTAGAAGGCTGTGTGAAAGTTCATTCATACAGCTGGTTTGAACAAACCAGGTTATTTTGGTGTACATGTGTGTATTTAAATTTAAATGAAATCCCACTGGAAGGAATAACTGGCATTGAACACTGGCTGTCGGTAACAGCACTGTTTTGGTGTAAAATCTGAACAAACTCAGTATTTTGATTTTATTTTAAGAAGCTAACCACTGACCTTAATCCTGTATGACTAGCATCACTTCCTTACAAAAACATGTTGTACATGATGGCACTGATCATTTTGATAATTATAATTAAAGGTCATGATCTGGCAAAGATTATCAGTTTGTACCAGCTTCTGTGGAATGTTTGAAGAATGTACCCAAATGAATAATGATACGAAGGATGCACCATTTCAGCATGTTTGTAAGAAAGTAAATATCATCTCATTTTCATGTCGGCTACCTTTATGATGATGATCTACTAAACATTGATTAAGTCATCAGTGAAGTCTGACAAAATAGAGAATATTAATCCCTTAATGTGCCTTAACTCATTTATATTTATATTCATTTATATTTCAACAAATTATTTAGTAATTACTTTGAAAGAATTTTGTTCTTTAATAAATTTACACTTATTTAAACATTATTGTACAGTCATGATACACAGCTTCCTATGTTTTATACAATGCTGTTCTCTAAAGAATGTTTTATCTACGCACGACTTTTATTAGTAGTAGAATACATCTGTTATAATGTTAGAATTAGATTTACATTTGCTCTGTGTCTCATAAACAATGAATCATCATACCCATAATAATTACAGGACAGCATGTTATTTTCCAAATATTTTACACTGAGATTCAGCTGGCATACCTAATCTACTATGACACTCATGCATGAGTAACTCTCTTTCCTTTGATACTAGGTGAGCTAAAAATAATTCCTATGAAACATAACTGCACCTGTAACCATCTCCCTATTATAACGATAATGCCTGGCAACAATACCTGGATACTGGTTTATACATACATTTACAGTAAGATTCAACAAAGGCTTCAGTTGTATGTGATAAATTGGCCAGGCAATTCAATTTAATGACCCTAGGCTCTCTTTAGATGTCAGTGAAATTATTAGTAAAATGACAGTTACACAGAATAATGTGGCTTAAAAAAGATAATAAAAATAATAATAATAAAGCCTGTCGTATGGGTCACTGTCTAAGACAAGTGAAACACAGGGAAAATGGTCCTCAAGGATTCTTCAGTTGTCCTTCTGAGGGAGCCATTAAAGCTTCTGTGTACAAGGGTATTTCTCTACCAGAAAATGTTCTTTTTAGGAAGCTAAGAACTGTAAATACAGTGCCTTAAGGATAGCTGGCCCTAAGCTTTGGAACTGGTGACCGCTGCATGTCAGAGCAGCTTCAATTTGATCTATCTTTAAAACTCGGTTAAAAACACACTTCTTATCTCTGGCTTTTAATCATACGTAAATTGGTAGCTGAGTCATGATATTTTAACTTCATGTTTGTTATAAATATTATTTTTATATTTTTACAGCACATTGGTCAACTGTTGTTGTGTTTAATTGTGCTTTATAAATAAAGTAACATGTAACTATTCAAAGAGCTTTTTGAAAGAATCCAATTTCTGAGAGTGTGTAATTAGGAGAAATAGTGTGCATTAAATAAATTTTATGCATATTCGTATAAAAATGAAATCCTTCAGACTTTTTTTTCCTTCATTCATTCATTCATCTTCAGTAACCACTTTATCCTGCTCAGGTTTGCAGTGGATTCAAAGCTTATCCCAGGAACCCTGGACATGAGGTGGGAAACCCCTGGATGGGGTACCAGTCCATTGCATGGCATTATGTACGCACAAATTCACACACTCATTCACACCAAGGGGCAAATTAAAGTTGCCCCTACACCTACTTGCATGTTTTTGAGAGGTGGGAGGAAACTGGAGAACCCAGGGGAAGCCCATGTGGACATGGGGAGAACATGCACACAGACAGTATCTTGGAGCTGTGAGGTGGCCACTCCACCCACTTCGCTACCCTGCTGCCCTACTTATTGTTTTGTGTTTTGTAAACAAATAAACCATTTTTGATCTACAGATAGCAGCCTCAACCTCATTAAACTGTCTGCACTAATCATGCACAGATGTATCTCATTCTGTCTAAATGAGCAGTGTGAACTCTTTGTCTGAAATGGCAGCTCTCCAGGGTGGATCTTGCAGCTTTCATGACTACTCATACCTGTTTGGAACGGTAACTTGTTTTTAGATGACTCATTTGCACACAGAACATGACATGGAAATGGAAATGTGTGTTATCGCGGCAGCCCGGAGCTCATTAAAACTTTAAATCATTATATGAAATTGGTGTCTCACAGGATAGGTGCTTGCTTCTTAGAGCCACATGGGTGCAGTAATTTGTATTAATGCATTAAAATGTCATGCATTAAATGTATTTACCTGTGTGGCTTTTTATTTAGTGAGACAGATCTGTGTATGTGGGATGGCGTGTTTGTGTGTGTGTTGAGGGGGGGGTATTTTTGTCTTTTGTTTTTTACTTCACTTTCACAGATGTATAAAAAAGGAAATGTTTTCATTACTATACATAATCATGTGCATGTGCATTATTATTCCTATTTTTATCATCATTAGATAAGCCATTGCATCATTATAACCACTCAGTGCCTTGCTTCTTGATGGTAATTGGGTGCGAGTGGTAGTTATGGTTTGATACAAGTGACCTTGTGTGTCCTTGCTCTGTCAGGTGGAGCTTGTAGCTTGCTGCATGGTATAATGCTAATGATTATGTCAGGCTCTATCTCGAAGCAACAGAACAGACCCATATTTGCATTTCATAAAACCTGACATGTCTAATGTATTACCTATGACATGTCCGCTCATAACAAAGCCATCCTGGCTGCAGCTGCAAATCCGAGGTCTTCTCACTTTTACCTTCAGTGCCTGACCATGAAAAGAATGACTTCATTCAGTCCTTTTCGTAGTCAGTTGGCTGTAAAAGCTGCAGCTTTTCCTGAATAGAACACAGTAATATGAAACAGTCAGGCGATCCTCACATTTCACAGGTGATGCTGAATTATGCATAGATGTTAGGTAGACCAAGGCTATCATATGGCCCTCATTTGGTGCTGCACAAGAAGTAGATGTATTAAAATTATTCAATAAAATGATTTTTCTCTGCCTTAAGAACTCATGATGAGTTGACTGCATTGATTTGATGCAGTTTGGAGATTCTTCCTTCTCCTATATCTAACTTTCTCGTTTTATCCTTAACTTTGTCTCTGTAGTACATGCCCCGTGTCCTGTGGGACAGCGATTCAGTTTCCACAACAATGGAAATTCAATCAGGAAATGGAGGAGCTGCAATATCCAAAAGTCAACTGTTTTCTCTCTCTCTCTCTCTCTCTCTCTCTCTCTCTCTCTCTCTCTTGCAGGGTCACAATTTGAAATGCAGGGATGTTGCAGGAAAGCTGAAAGGCCTACTAAGAGACTGGAGGAATCAGTTAATCCCTGAAAACTTGAAAACTCATGAACAGTGAGTATGTTTGCTGATATTAGGTTAAAATCTATGGATTCAGTATCACTGTGTGGATCTTGAATCAAAATGAGAACTAGTTTTGATTCTTCCGAATAGCTGTGGAATTTTACTACTGTATGGATGTTGTGCCATCATATCAATCTTTTCTCTGTCTTTTGTTTTGCACACCTTGTGCAACAGCACCAAGGGACATTGACGGTTTATTCAATGTCATGATTATTGATTGGTTTATTTAAATTTTTTCTCAATGTAGCATTTTTCCCATGTAGCAAATGTTGTCATTACTGAGCACTTTTGTGCACTAAAGAGCACAATTCTGTAATAAGCTCATAGTCAACAAATTTGGTATCAGTTTAGAAAGGATCCTATCATCGTTTCCTGGCACGTAGGGGCTGTAACTGTGGAAGTGACATGGCACAACTGAGATTTGAGTTTGATAGAGAAAAAGGTAAAGCCTCATTGGTTAAATTGCCGAAAAAACAACAGGTTGTCTTCTGAATACAAAACCATCATGTAAATATGGAGAAAACTGTGCACAGCCCATGTCCTCTCCTGCCAGGTTTAATTGAAATGCACTGGTGAGGCACAGGGGAACAGAGGGTGGGGAGATATTGTTTTAAAACCAGTGCAGCTTAGCGAAATACAATAAGCGTTTATGGAAATGCCGAGCTTATATGCAGTGTGCTGCTCTTTGCACTCTCTGCTCTGCTTTCTGCAAAAACAACAGATGACTAAAACTGTTTTTCAGTGTTCTCTCTGAATGGAATACAACCAGGACACTTACTATGACAACTCATTATAATATGGTACACATTTACATTTCAGTTTACACCATTTGGCAGACACGCTTATCTACAGTGCTTTACAGTCTCCATCAAAAATAATCCACATGCTAGTACAAGTATGTGAGGATCTAAAAATACTCTCAAGCTAAAAGCCTGTTAGAGAGGAGCTAGTACAGCAACAAAGACAGTACAAGACAAACTTTTTTTTTTTTTTTTTTAAATTAATGATCACCAAGTAATTGGTGAAGGCATGTATGTATGTGTTGTACCTGGGATATAAGTATTATTGTCTTATTTTTAGTATCTTGTCCCAAGAGAACAGAGAAAGTCTTAATTAAAGATACACTGAACAGTGCATAAATACTGTATTGATGTTTAGCAATGTCACAAGCATTGCATTGCCACTGTGACTGAAATTGGATTTAATAAGACATCAGAGACAAAGAAAGTTTGTTTTATTCCTGCTGTTCCCTCAAATAGGAATGTCAGCAAGAGTGTGCTAAATATGAAGGGGAAAAGATGAAACTCCTAAGTCTTGTCTCTTCTGAGGAATGAGACATTCATCTCCCTGATGTAGCTACAAAAGTGCTGCCTATTTTACACGTATATCTGAAACCTACTCAGGTATGAAAGGCATTTTTGTCATGGGTTTTGTGAAAAAATATAAAATGCCACTACTGACATCTTATTTCTTTTTGGTGTTAAGGAAATAGTAAGTGACATTATTCCTGATTGATTTAATGCACAGGGAAAGATGCATTTTGTGCCTGTTGATGTTTTTATTCTCTTTTTTGGAAGCCATCCGAGAGCCGAATGCAAGAGCTTGATCTTGTAAAGTGTAACAGTTAGTGGTGGGAAATCCTATTAGTGAAAGTCTGAAATGAGCCATATCTCTGCAAAAGTCACAGCTAAGCACCTTTTATCTTTCACTGTGGGGTTTTACAGCATCTTCATGCCTTTCCTTTCTGATTGGTGCAATCAAAGTTTCTTGCCAAAGCAATAACAGAGCAGATCTGTGTGTCTAAATGCTTTTTAAAGGGTTATATATTAGCAATACCTTAGAGATGAATTTACATTGTGTGCCAGATTCAATCTAGCAGATTTTGCATATTTATCAGAAAGACATTGCAAGTTCTAATCCTGATGATGCCACAACCTTCCCTGGCCAGGATTCAAAAGAAAAAAATTGTCCATGCTCTCTTCGTGAGAGCATATTTTTGCTCAATTCTTTCTAGGCTACTATGCATCTTTCTTGTAAATACTGTTAATGCAGTACCAAAGACTGGTCTACCAGTTGCTTTTTGTCAGCTTTTTAAAAACATGCCACAATGTGTGGTTGTGTATTAACCCATGGTAAATGTACAGTACTATAGTCTAATTGTTCAGACATATCTTCAGTTAGGGCAGGCTGCTAATAAGGCATTACAGTGCTGCTGTGCTGTTGATCCAGTAAATGCAGGAGGATACTGAAGGGTCTTAGTAGCAAACCTAATTAGAGGAAAGCTGTTTTCCAAGCCCCTGAATCCATATCTATCACCTCTATGGTCATTCAGCCTATGAATGTTGTATCATCCCAAATGCTCAACAGACAACGCCATTGCTAACACCCGCCATCTGGCCCTCACTGACCTGGACAAAAAGGAGACTTATGTTTGAATGCTGTTCATAGACTTCAGTTCAGCATTCAACACAATCATTACTCAGCACCTGAGTGGAAAGCTAAACATGCTGGGATTGTATACCTCTCTCTGTAACTGGATCCTAGACTTCCTGACTGGGAAACCTAAGTCAGTCCAGATCGGGAGCAGCATCTCCAGCACCACCAAACTGAGCACTGGTGACCCCCAGGGCTGTGTGCTCAGTCCACTGCTGTTCACTCTGCTGACTCACAAGTGAGCAGAGCCAACAACCTGTCCCTGAACATGGACAAAACAAAAGAGATGGTTGTTGACTTCCGGGGAGCATGGAGTGACCACTCTCCACTGAACATCGAAAGCTCCTCCGTGGAGATCGTCAAGAGCACCAAATTCCTTGGTGTCCACCTGGCAGAGAAATTCACCTGGTCCCTCAATACCAGCTCCATAGCCAAGAAAGCCAAGTAGAGCCTCTACTTTCTGTGAAGGCTGAGAAAATCCCATCTCCCACCCGCCCATCCTCACCAAATTTTAAAGAGGGACTATCGAGAGCATCCTGAACACCTGCATCACTGCCTGGTTTGGAAATTGCACCATCTCAGATCGCAAGACTCTGCAGCGGATAATGAGTACAGCTGAGAAGATCATCAGGGTCTCTCTTCTCTCTTTCACAGACATTTACACCACATGCTGGTGGGTTTTGGATGACCCCATGCATCCCTCACACAAACTCTTCACCCTCCTGCCATCTGGCAAAAGGTACAGAAGCATTTTGGCCTTCACAAACAGACTGTGTAACAGCTTCTTTCCCTAAGCCACCAGGCCTCTCAATAACTAGAGATTGGTCTGACACCAACTCAGACACACACACATGCATGCACACACACACACACACACACACTCATACTCGACTGAACACCATTCCACTACCTTTTAATTTTTTCTTAAATTGCTGCTAAAACACCATATACAAAATTGACCACCTGCATTTTTGCTGCTAATTAGTATGTTATGTTTACATTTACACCATTTATTATTATATTATAATATTTCTTTACAACTTATTCCACACAAGAACTGTGTACTGGTCGGTGCTGCACTGTTTGGTACTGTTTGTCCTGTTTACTAATTATTGTACTGCGCTGTTACACAGGTTTGCACACGTGCACTTTAGTAGTCCTGTGTATGTCTTTTTAGTCTTATTTGGTTCTATGTAGCCTCATTTAGCTCTGAGTTGTTTATGTAGCACCATGGTTCAGGAGGAACATTTTCATTTCACTGTGCACTGTACTAGCTGTATATGGTTGAAATGCCAATAAAGCCACTTGAACTTGAACTTGAAAGGATCAATGGTGCAGACAGAACTAATTACAGTCTGCAACACATCTCCTCTTGGAAACACATGAATGTGTCACTTGTCTAAACAGTTTTAGAGATATTTCAGAAAAATATTTTGGCCATGGGCAGCGTTGGCAGTGTTGCCACCTCACAGTTCCAGGGTCCTAGTATGATCCTTTGCTCGGGTTTCTGTTTCTGAGGAGTTGTGCATGTTTTCCCAATGTTTGCTTGGGTTTCCTATGGGTGTTTAGTTTGCCTTGCACTGCCAAAAAGTAGGTACTCTATGTTGCCCCAAAGTGTCAACATGCATGGTACCCTGTGATGGACTGGCCTTCCATCCAGGGTGTATTCCCACCTCACGGCTTGTGTTCCTGGGATAGGCTCTGGATCCACAATGACCCTGACCAGGATAAGATGACATTACATTTTCATTTACATTTACATTTCTGACATTTGGCAGACTTACAATAGTGCTTTGAAGTCTATCAAAAATACATTCAGATATTGGCTCACTAGGTCACAACTAGGAATACCATCAGCCCAAAACTCTGTTGGGAGGGTTTTTTTTTTTTTTGTGTGTGTGTGCAAGTGCTAACTTAAGTATTTTATGAAGAGGTAAGTCTTTAGACGTCGTTTGAAGACTGCCAGTGACTCATCTGTTCGGACATCTAGGGGAAGTTCATTCCACCACCTTGGTGCCAGAACAGAGAAGAGTCTCGATGCATGCCTTCCT
>CM074949.1:16754000-16766382 GCA_037577455.1 Pangasius macronema
CTATAAATATAGCTTCTGTTTTAGATGTCTGAAGGTGACATGATGAATGATGATCCTTTTGTGACATAAGTAAATTGAAATGTGGCCCAATTTAACCTTTGTTTTGTGGAAGTTCTCACATTTTAGAGTGCAGACCATATTGTGTAGATATAGAAATAATCTTGTTGTATTAGTTGTTTATTCCAAGATTAGAAATGAAAGCATGACAAGGAGAATGAAGTGTCGGTACAGCAACAAATACACAATGAGAATTCCAAAAAAGACTACAGTGAGGAACTGAAGAGTACTTTTTAATAATAAAAGAACTGTTGAAAAAAAATCATGAAAACTGTATTACCCATATTATTCCAGAGGGTTTACGAGATTCCAAGAAATTGGATTAGAAATGAAACAATGACTAGGAGAATTAAGTGAAGGTATGGCTGCAAAAAGCACAGTCCCAAAAAGGACTTTTTAATTAAAAAAAAAAAAAAAAAAAAAAACTTTAGAAGGGCTCCCAAGTGTCACATCAGAAAAATGTTCACCCTATTGAGAGTTTTAATCCCAATCTACAGCCACAGCCATCCATGGCTTGGAGCCAAGGGAGCAAAATTGGCTGTGTTCTCTGGGAGTGAGGGATGGCATACTCTCTCTCTTGTCAATTACAGAAACCCTAGCCAATCTTGGGCATCTGTGAGCTCATGTAGGTGGATAAGGGCAGACAGTGCTGTTATGCTGCCTGTGATGCAGCATGAGCAGCAGTTAAAAAAGATGCGGATGGCTGGCTTCACAAGTCTCAGAAGAAGCACATTAGCCTTCTCCCTTTCCAGTTGGTAGCTGTCTTATGCTAGGGGTGAACTGGATGTTGGGTGGAATTTGGCAGATGAATAATTTTTTGGGGAAAAGGGAGGGGGGATTCTTCTTGAATAAAGCATGAATACCATAACCAATGAGTATGACTCACATTATTTCAGATGATTTATCATGATTTAATCAGAAACTATTTGAAGAAAGACTTCGGGTTTATACTTAATTAAAAATATCTGTTGTAATAGCTGCATTTCATTTACTGAAGGCAGAAACCCCCAGGACAGGAACAGGAGAAACTAAAAATAGCTGCATCACAGACTCTATGGGTTGCAGAATTTAAGCAGTCACAGACTACTAAGCATTTGCGAGCACAAAATAAACATGACCTTTTTATTATAAAATTTATCCAATTACTTAATGTTTTCTAAAATTAAGGGATTATGATATAAAACTGTTAGATATCAATAGAAATTAATTTATTTTTATTATAATATAGGAAAAAAAAATCATGGACTTTAGCCTGGAATACACCCTGGATAGGATGCCAGTTCATCACAGGGCATACTAACAACATCAGATGTGTAAATACCTATGACAATTAGACATTATTATTAAAAAAAAAAACAAAAAAAAACAACTCCATTAGCAGCTGTAAATTCTACAGCCTTTTTTCCCCAGACATTCCTCAAAGGAGTTCTCACAGATTCGTGGAGCTGGTTGGATAACTCTCTCACACCTTTCAACCCAACTCCTCCCAAAGCATGAGGATTTGGAGCGATTGGGTTATGCTCAGGTGACTGAAAGGGCCATTCCATTACAGTCAGCACTGCCTCCTTCCTTTCCTGTTTATTTGTGCACTGCCTTATTGATTGCTTCAGGTAACTGAAAATCAAACATTGGTTAGGATTTCTTTTAATAAGTAGGAAAGTATGCCCAAACTTTGGGCAGTATACCTTCCATTGTCAGCATATTGATTTGGCACAGGTTTTACGCAGGATGCCCTTCCTGGTGCAACCCTCCCCATTTATCCGGGCTTGGGACCAGCACTGAAAGTGCACTAGCCTGTGCACCCCCTCGTGTGTGAGGTCGGTGCTCAGCATGGGGCTCAAACCCATGATCCAGAGATCATACATTCTTTTCATGCTTTCTCCCTATGAATACTGGGACTACAGTATGTCTCCACTATAGACAGTCAGATCTTATGACATTACTAACTAATTCCTTTCCTTTAGGGGCCTAAAGAAGATAGTCTAGGTCACCGAACATCCAGCTGAGACTAAAAGGACAAACTATTTCCTCTCTCTGGGCCTCAGGGGTCTCAGCTGCATGGTTTGAACCCACTCAGAGCCTTTATTATAGAAGTGGCCCAATTTAAAAACCTGAAACACCTTCCTCTATTGGGCCTGCTCCACTGGGATCTGTGTGGGCTTTGAGACATTGTTTGAACAGGGCTTTACGCTATTTCAAATGCTGGACACAGACACCGTTGAAAGCAGATATAAAAGAACACGTCACATGGAGTTTGACACTCTACTGAGTTAAAGTAATGAGCGAAACAATAACCAGTTATTTGTAGTAGGCTGTCCATGCCAAAAGACTGCAATGAGAGACAAGGCATGGTTTGATCAAATATAAGTTAAGAAGTTGTTGAGGGTGTGTCTAGTCTTATCTGCAAAAGGCCAGTGTGCAGGTTTTCAATCAGGAGTCGCACTTGATTCTACATGTTTACTCAGTTGATCTTGGCCTTCAATTGATTATCAGGTGATGGCTCATGCTTTGTTGGAATGAAAACCTCCAACCTCTTGTGGATAAGTTAGGACACCTCTGTAACAGAGAGAAGTGATTTGGGCAGGGACCTCAGTAGAACAACATTATTGTGTTTTACACCCACCCCATTCCTAGCATCTCATTTGATCAAAGGCATGTGGTGATTTATTAGAGATAAGGAGGGGACAGGAAGTCTGTGGAAGTGAATTTCAGGGCCTGAACATGGAAGGCATTGGGAAAAAAAAGCTCTAAAAAAAGCCTCAGTGATAGTATGTGGGATTGCTCAGTCAGGGGAAAAGAGGGCTCAGAAATAAAATCAGCTGTCCCTCAGTGCCTGTTAGACAGAGTTAACATAGTGAGGCTGCTGGAGGAGCTGGTCTCCACCACCACGGCAGGACTGGCAAGACTGCTGGCACATTAGGCAACCTGCAGGCCAGGCTGAGCACAACTGACCCGCTCTGTGGATTTCTGTCACTTCACACTTGTCCATTACAGCTAGAGCTACACGCAGTTGGTGAGTTAGTATCAACAACTCATCTGTTTGTGTTTGATGCTGAATTGTGCAATAAGTAATTATGAAAACATTGTTCTTATTTTCAGGGTGACAAAGACAGGCAACACTTTTGTAGCTGTTTTGGAATACAACTGGTGTAAATATGTGGTGCGTTTATTGATTGAAGTGCAGGTTTTTCTGGTCTGAAAGACCCAGAGGTAGCTTATGCATTAACCGATTCGTTAGTACACTAGGAGAGTGGAAAGCTATGCAGGTGTTTTCAGTAGATAAGGTACAACATAACCATTGAAAGTTCACCAATTTGTCAATATGATGCATATTCCTTTGCGTTGTGGTTTGTGCTACACTGGCATTTTAACAAGTAGTTTGATTGAAGACCAACTGTCTTGTCTCTCTGAGAGATGGGTCATACTGAGCTGTTTACTGGATCGTACATATACACAAGATCTATTCTATTTAAGCACTGCAGGATTGTCAGAATACATCTTGTCTTTGATAAAATTGAAGTATCAGAAGGGATCCTCTATTGAAAAGCCTTTTTAGTCTAACTGTAAATCTGGGTGTGATTTACAATCTCCAGGTAGTCTCTAGACAGTCTCTATATCGACACTGGTAGAATTGTGACTGAATTATCATTCATCATTATCATATTATTGTATATTGGTTATACAAAAACTAGCTTATGACCTTCCAGAACAAACTAGCAAGTTTAAGTGTAGTAAAGGTAAACATAGGGACTACTAAATCATGTAGTTTGAAATGGCTTTAAGGTGACTCACAACCTAGATACACTATTATGGAGAGCATTGTACACATACCCATGCTACCTTTTCCATTTTTGATACTATACTGATAGCAACTGTGAGTGTTTGCTGTTACCCAATACTGAATCTATATTGACTCTCTTAGTAACCAAGCTGACATATTATGCAAAACATCAAAGGCACATGCTTTAAGACAGTTTGGGTCCAATGTGTATGTGCATGACCTATGTTCTGGCCGGCAACATAACATATATTCACAACATACAATAGAACAGCAGATGAGAAATGAATACAATATGATATCGATATTGATACTCAAAAGTTGTTTCACTTTATTAATTCTTGTCTGGTATCTATTCTTTAATTTTACTTTTTAGTAATACTGTAGTTCTAAATTGGTCATTATGCAATATGGCCATTCTAAACAGATTATCATATGAATTGCTTATTCTCAGTGTCGTAACCACTGTAATACAATCTTGTCACAATATTTAGATTCTTACACTGCAAGCATTATTATTTTCTCTATGATTTTAATGCCTCCTCTTTTCACTTACTTGTGCAGTATTTAACCATTTAAAGAAACTGGAATCACCCACAGCTCCTTTAAGCAGGCTTTCAGTTTTAACCTCTCACAGGCTGTCTCATGTCTACTCCCCTACAGGAAACCTGAGCCTCCTTGTTGCACTGGTTTAAAATAAGGTAGATTTATTTTTGCAGCTACTTGGCGCCTAGATTACTTCACATTTCTGTTATGTGAGCTCTCAACATTACTTGTCACAAGATAGCCAAGAACTGTTGACACATTTTGACACAACAGATCTTTTCAGGTCACACGTCAATGACTCTGGACCACCATGTTCTTCTATATACATTGAGAAAATGTTTCACATAGTAGCATCTAAAGCTTTTCTTTTATTTAAGTAACAGCAATCACACTTATTTCCTGCCACGCAATGTATTAGACTCATTTCTTTTGACAGTTTGATTGCTTTTCTCTAACATGCCTTCAGTGCCACTGGGTCTAATTTAGGGTCAGAGACTGGTCTAGACCCAGGGAGGCCATAATGTTTCAAGACTAGCAAAGCGAATGTCATGTGTTTCAAGCACTGTGGAGGCTGTTTATAAGAACTATATGCACATTTTAGCATGCAAACTATTTTTAAGGGTCCTTCAAGCTCTAATTTTCACCCCCTTCAATCCAGGTCTTGTGTAGAGTCCAGTAACATATAGTATATTGGCTTTTATAATTTATGGAGAGTTATGAGGAAGGATATAGTGGATCTGACTGGGCTAGACATGTAAATCCTGCTGTGTAACTGCCTGTCTGAGAGATATAAACCTTCCGTGTTCGCCTCTTTGTGCTACCGTAGCAAATGCATAGGAGTATGGATTCCTTCAGGTTTGTATGTAGATTTGACCTCTTTTTCTAAGAGTGCCCAGTCAGCACAATATGTATATTTAACATTGTTATTTTATTATAATGTAACTAGATGTAAAATATAATATAACTATATAGGAAGGTAACCATACTTTGCTTGAGTAAAGGAAATATGTATTTAAAGCAGCGTTTTAAGAAATGAAGAGAAATAGTTGCATCATAGTTATTTATATTGCAGCAACATAATTATGCAACATGCCACTATTAACAATTTATTACAGCTGGAGCTTTTCTACTGCATGCAGTATCAGAATTAGTCAAATTTGTATGAGGGGAATGTTTTCAAATTGATAAAAAAAAATTAATAACATGCTTGTGTTGGATGAAGGGCAGAAAAACATGAGAAAAAAAATACCCACATGGTATTACGATAAAGGAATCTGGACCACTCTCCTCATGCAAATTTAATATTTACAGCATATTACTGGTCTACTCACCTTCTGAAATTATACCTCAGCTATTGAATTTTTCATCTGAGAATGACCGAAATATCAAAGAGTTTATACACAAATCAGGTTGGCAAAACGACATTTTTCAGCACTGTTTTCCTATTTTAGATGTTTCGTAAAGCATTTACATGTTTGTTTATACTGTTATATGAAGGGGAAAATGTCAAAGGACTGGAATATGACCACATAGAATTGTGTTCTTTACAGGAGTAAACAATTTCAGTGCTTTGATCTATTAAAACAGACCTGCACAAGCAGTTGAACTGCATTCTTTTTTAAGAGCCATTTCAGATCAGAAGCAATGTCGCAGCTTAATTACTGAGTAAGTCAGGGCAATTGGCTTGCTTTAGGACAAAGGAGACATTTTTCTCCCATGCTGTACATCTGTGAAAGAGGTATGCATAAACAGGTTGTCTGTCTGGGTTTACATGTAGCTTTTACTCTCCTCAGGAAATGAGAATGATCCAGTGTGTGTATGTGTGTGTGTGTGTGTGTGTGTGTGTGTGTGCGTGTGTGCGTGTGTGTGTGCGTGTGTGCACGTGCCCCAAAGGTATGGAAATGTTTGGGCAGCCAGCATCTCATTATCCTAAAGATGTTTTACAACAGGCAGTGAGACACAAATCTATAATCTCACATGTTTAATTGGACTGTCAGTGGGACATTGTGCAATTGATTTGAATATATTTGATTTGAATAATTCATTAAGAAGGAAAACATTCTTGTTCCTTTGGAGTACCATTTCAACTTGGCAACCTCCTGCATGATGCAAGTATAAACTGGATATAGTAACAAAGTGACTTTATATGCCAACAACATAGAGTTAATTGCTTTGAGACATGGCTGACAGGCAGTCTGTTTTCTCGTCTAGATTTAACTTCTGCACACTGTGGTGCTATGTCAAAATGAGATTATTGCTCAGGTAAACATTCACGTGCCTCACACTGCAACAACCTCTGATAAATGCATAGTGCAAGGATATAAGGATCCTCTGCCCTTAGAATATGAACTCCTTGTATGGTGTGAGGCTATATTTAATTTTGAACGAGTGGATTTTTCAGCTTGCTCAGAGCAAGATGTAATGTAGTGTTATATGTTATGGAATTAATATTCCACTTATTTTATATGTTTCTTTTTTTGTATTCCTCATTTTATATTTTATTTATCATGGAAAGTCTCACCACTAAATATATTCCACTGTAGAAAGTTGAGATCCGTTGTATATAATTGTGTCTTGGGTGTCTCCAAGTGGTCTCTTTCCAGTAAGTTCTGTTGTTTATTTGATGTGTGTGTGTGCGCGTGTGTGTGTGTGCAGCTGCAGGCAGCGTGTTGGTACCCAGGACTGGTCATCCTGTGGGGCCAGAGCAGCAGAGGAGCAGGTCTCGCTCTGAACCCATCCCTCTAAAGAACCGCATGGCCATGTACCAAGCTGCAGTCTCAAAGCAGGACACACCAGGCTTCTCCAATGGGGTACACAAGCTCACACATATGCAAACACACTCAAAGACAGCTCTACATGTTGAACTGTGTGCAAATCTGTGTGTATATAAGACAAGGAGTGTGTGCATGAATACCAGCAACGATTTGGTGGCAAGATATGCAAGAAAGAGAGAAAAGAAATGGAGAAGATGAATTTGGATAAGCAGTTCATTATAAATATATCACTTTTTTACTGTCATAAAGATTTCTTTTTGGATCTCTGTTCATATCCCAAATCCCTACAACCTTGTTTATGAGGGATTTTTGACAGGTCTGCTGTTTTTGCTCTTGAATATTTTGCCCTTTTGGACAAATTCATTGGCCTTGCCACAATTTGCCTGTGACATGCCATAGTGAGTCTTAAACTAAAGACCTCAGTCCTGATACAGGGCATTTAAATGTGTTTTGTAGTTGCAGCTGATAGCTATGAATTGTTTTGAGAGTGGAATGTGTTGACAACTGCTCAGTGTGGGTATTAAACACCTCTATAGAAACCTGGCACTCTCTCTCTCACTTTACTTCCTTTATCTTTCTGCAGGGCTTTTAAAATAGTTTTACAATACAGCACTACAGGCCACCTCTGCCTCCTCTAGACAACTTCTGCCCTCTATAGGCCACCTCTGCCCCTGTACAGAACCTCTGCCCCTGTAGGCCACCTCTGCCCACTACAGGCCACCTCTGCCCTCTATAGGCCACCTCTGCCCCCTACAGACTCCCTCTGCCCACTATAGGCCATCTCTGCACTCTATAGACCATGTCTGCCCCATACAGAGCACCTCTGCTCCCCTACAGGCTCTCTCTGCCCTATACAGGCCAACTCTCTGCCAACTCTAGGCCATTTCCTCCCCTATAAGTGATCTCCGCCTCCTACAGGCCACTTCTGCCCACTAAATGCCATCTCTGCCCCCTACAGGCCAGATTTGCCCATTAAATGTCATCTCTGCCCCTACAGGTCGCCCTACAGATGCCCACTATGGGGCATTCCTGTCCCCTATAGGTCACCTTTGCCCACTATAGTTTATCCCTGCCCCATACAGACCACCTCTGCCCCTATAGGCCACCTCTGCCCCCTACATGCCACCTTTGCCTCCTACAGTTTACTCTGTTCACTTTTCACCTTTATAACCAATCAGTCTACTGAGCTGACTGTGTTTATGTCTGTGAATGCAGTTATACTGTGCAGGTTAGTGGTTTGTGACAGAAAAGAAAGAATGGTGTGGCTCACTATCAAAAAAATTTTGTGTGATTTTCTTTTTGTATCTCTCTTTCTCACTGCCTATGTTCACGTCACTAGGTGATGAAGGAAGCTGATGTCTGCTCCGTGCCTGGAGGACTAGCCAGCATTCGCAGACAGTTTGAGAGTGACGAGAAATCTTCCACTCGCACGGTTTCACAGTTTCACCACACGAACAGGTCTATGCAGGTAATTTCAGAATAATTTCCTAATAGTTTGCACACAGCCACAGTATGGATTAGAGAGGATGTCAGCAATGGCATAAAAGTTTATTGATTTTATTCCCTAATTCTAATAATAAAATTCTAATAATTCTAATAATAAAACAAATCCCAACCCCGAAAAAAAATTATGATCAAACAAAAATGTATGTGGAATAAAGTGCTGAAGATGCATTCCACACACAGCTTTTAAGTATTCACAAATGCTAATTGCATGCATGCAGCATCTGTGTGAATGACTAGCAGTAAGAGATGTAATGTAATAGCAGACTCAAGAGACCCAAATCCTGTAAAATCCTAGCCTGCCTATCCAAGCCATCCTTCCACACCAGTGCTTTCTTCCTGCATGCTCCACTCCCTGCAGCATTTGACATGCCACTCTAGAGAAAATATAAGTCTGAATACTGAACAAGAATGGAGGTTTTAAAAGCTGCTTTCACTTCTATTTTTTTTTTAACAAATGCAACAACAGGAGCTAAAATGCTCTGGGAGTTTACATTGATATATGCTTTTCTACTAGCTTGTCCTGTTTTGTCTCACTCTGGGTGAATTAATATGAGCCTGAAAACAAATTATGCTGTTTATTTATTCCCAAGCCAGATCTGTAGGTTGATGGTGACACTCCTGGAATGGAGAGTTCATTCAGATTTGCACAATGTCACTGCAGCATGCCTCTCATTAATAAAGGGCCATCTCAATTGTTCTTGATGACGTACGCTATTAGAACATTAATAAGTCTTGCTTGAATTGGTCATTGACAGAATAGGAGTTGCTTCTAATTATCTGTGGATTAATGGAGGAGATTTTTTCTGTGGGCTGTTTAAAAGAGAGAGAGAGTTTGTCTGGATTCATGGGAGAGAAAAATAATGTTTTGAGATGTGCAGATTATATTAATCGATCAAAACTTAAAAAGATTAAGACTTCCTATAAAATAGAGAGATTTGTTGTTGATGTCAGAACAAACAGAGCTGTGTGTGTTCATTTGATTTGTAAATGCACATGCGCTTTACTTAGCATGTGCTTTTTTTTTTTCTTTTTTTTTTGCCAAACCTAAACTGGTTACTAATTCCAACTGATTGGTATAGCGTTTGGGAGTTTAGGGCACGTCCATAAGCTGGTGCTGTGTGGATTGCAACTGGCAGGGCTGAACACAAAAAATACAAAGAGACTGGCAAAATATTGCTCAATATGTGAGATTATTGGCACCCTCTCTGTTTGGCGAAGCAGTTGTGTTCTCCTTAAAGCTACCTATGAATTGCCTAGAAGTTTATGTTAATTAATAGCCAATATCTACACTGAGACTTAATGATAAACAGTATTTCTGTGTGTGTGTGTGTGTGTGTGTGTGTGTGTGTGTGTGTGTGTGTGTGTGTGTGCGTGTGTGTGTGTGCAATATTTCTTTGCATACATCTTGACCTCACCTGACACACTGTCTTCCATCACACCCAGGAAGTGTCAAACTCATCTGAGCTATCAGTGAGACAAGGAATTAAAGGAGTAGAATCCCAACAGGATGAAAGGGTACAGATGCTCCTCAAGCAGTACCTCTAATGACTAATCCACACTGGCAGTATAATGAAGCTACGCAATCACAGCACTCTAATTTACATCTCTGAGGACCTCTAAAGAACTGTAATATAATTTATGTTTTGCCTATTTGTTACTACATCAAATGTTGGAGATGGTCCTACTCTAAACTTCTAATGAACCTTTAGAGCTACATGAGCCTAAACAACACAACTTTATTGCCCATGGCTCCTGCCATTTAAATGAAACATGATTTGGATTTTCCCTCTCAAACTCCAAGTCACAATATATTTTGTGATTTTCTAGTAAGAAGATGTCATTTGTAATGGCTGTAATAAAGCCAATACTTTAATAAGTACATAAACTGCAGTAGTACAGTCCATAAAACACTGATTGTGGATTTTGGGGCTGAATGTGTTTTATATTTTTGCACTTAATCTAGGTTATAATTATTACATATTCTTGAACAGGTTGCACATCAGACTGTTCACCAAGAAGTGGCCTCCAGTGTTGAAAACCATCATGGTGAGAATGGTGAGAATTTATTACACTGATCCTCACATTTATATATATATATATATATATATATATATATATATATATATATATATATATATACATACACCTACACACAAACCCATTAGATAACATTAAAACAAGGTGACAGGTGAAGTGAATAGCATTGATTATCTCATTACAATGGAACTGTTAAGGAACTGCCAGTTCTCGAAGTTGATGTGCTGGAAAAAGGAAAAATGGGCAAGCTTAAGGATCTGAGCAACGTAGACAAGGGCCAAACATTGTGATGGCTAGATGAGTGATTCAGAGCATCTCCAAAACAGCAGATCTCGTGGTGTGTTCCTGGTATGCACTGGTTAGTACCTACCAAAAGTGGTCCAAGGAAGCACAACTGGTGAAACAGTGACAGGGGCATAAGTGCCCAAGGCTCATTGATGTGCGTGGGGAGCGAAGGCTAGACCACCTGGACCGATCCCACAGAAGAACGCAAACTACTGTAGCACAAACTGCTGAAAATGTTAATGCTGGCTATGATAGAAAGATGTCAGAACACATAATGCATTGCAGCTTGCTGCATATGGGGCTGCGTAGCTGCAGACCGGTCAGAGTGCCCATGCTGACCCCTGTTCATAGCCAAAAGCTCCTACAATGGGCACGTGAGCATCAGATCTGGTCCATGGAGCAATGGAAGAAGGTTGCCTGGTATTATGAATTGTTTTCTTTTACATCACCTGGATGGTGGGCGCTTACCTGGGGAAGAGATGGCACCAGGATGCACAATGATACTCTGGGCAATGCTGGGAAACCTTGGGTCCTGGCATTCATGTGGCCTAATGGCAGTGGCCTCTTTCAGCTACACTGCTAAAATTGTCCATGAATGGTTTGAGGAACATAATAAAGAGTTCAAGGTGTTGACCTGGCCTCCAAATTTTCCAGATCTCAATTCGATTGAGCATCTGTGGGATGTGTTGGACAATCAAGTCCAATCCATGGAGGCCCCACCTCACAAATTACAGGACTTAAAGGATTTGCTGTTAATGTCTTGGTGCCAGATACCACAGCACAACTTCAGAGGTCTTGTGGAGTCCATGCCTCGATGAGTCAGATCTGTTTGCATTAGGGGGGCCTACACAATATTAGGCAGGTGGTTTTAATGTTATGGCTGATCTGTGTGTGTGTGTGTGTGTGTGTGTGTGTGTGTGTGTGTGTGTGTGTGTGTGTGTATACACATATATAAATGTTTTGAGTATTTGGTATTTGGGTTAAGTATGTTACCACAGTGCTTTATCCTGGTGAGGGTTGTAGTGGGCACACCTATCCCAGGAACACTGGGCACAAGGCACCTTGGATGGTCCCACGCATGCAGAGGGACGACATGCAAAGCGCTGCACAGACAGTAACGTGTGATTAGAATCAACACCAGGGACCTGTGGCACCCACCAGTGCTAGAATCACATTTCTCTATTTAGGACAGAACAAGGGCGCATGGACGCAAGGGACGCGTCCCCACCAATGTTCAGCGATTACTAAATTGTCCCCATCAATAATTGTATACCCTCCAAAAAACAGATTCTCATTGGGTGCAACAGGAAGGGTTAAAGTCTGTTCCTTTCTGGCATCCTACCAATAGATATCTTCCTATCGTTGCAAAAGTCCTTGATATTTTGATTCTGATTGGGTT
>CM074949.1:16766482-16796892 GCA_037577455.1 Pangasius macronema
CAAATAGCTCAGACAGCGATGGAGAGACAGGGTCACAGGTGAATGATGAATGTGACCTGATATGCTGTATATATATATATAAAATTATATATACTTTTATTCTGTCATAATGTTGCTAATCTAATCTCACAGTTTATTGTGTGTGTGTGTGTGTGTGTGTGTGTGTGTGTGTGTGTGTGTGTGTGTGTGTGTGTTGAGGGGGGAAGGGGGGGGGGATAAGAATCTTGGGTCCCCACCAATGCCAAGAGCAAATCTACGCCATTGGGACAGAGACTTTCCCAGTATGTCTTTAAAGATAAATCATTTGGGGATTTAAATTCCTTAAATTTCATTTTGAATCCCATGTAATAGGCTGAACTGCTTGAATCTAAAGGATGTTTCCCATTGTGGCCACTTGCCTTTTTGTAATAGTGAAGTATTCTATAAAAATTAGCACTGTGTAACTTAAGTTTTGGCGAAAGAGCATTTCAAATTTGCATATTCATAGATCCTTTGAATGCTTATTATGAGTGTAAAGGTGTACAGGTGCTGTGCCCATTTTATTAGTGTCTCTGGCAAAATTGTAATGAAACAATGTATTATTTCACTGATATTTTTAATTAATGATTATTGTTAAATTTCTGCAGTCAGGACTAATTTAAAATGTATTATGTATATGATTGCAGAAGAAGAGGAGTATTATCCAAAACTCTCAGCCAAAGAACTGGCACGGCAATTTGAGAAAACCATTGAGGAAGCTGCTCCAAATAAGAAAATTAAGGTACCCATTGTTATAATTATTTTCCTCAGCCCACTCTGTTTGGGGATATCATATACAGTATGTACACAATAATTTCCAACCATCATAGTACTGCTAACAATAATTTATTTTCTTCTATGTCCATCTACTGTGAAAAAACTTTGAACTTTGAAAAAGGGGGAAAAAAAGAAAAACCTTAGATTTTTTAAAACTTGATTGCCCAATCATATCAGATATTTTAGCTTTGATAAAAATGGGCTGAGATACCTATGCTGAATAATACAATCAAATTTTTTTCCCTAAAAAAGACTGAACATAAAGTCAACCATTCTCAGCAGGCTTCGGATATAAACGTATCCCATCATGTCTACATGGGTGACATGCCTGTCCTATCAAATGACACAGTAGAAGCTTCAGGAACAGATTCAGGGCATTTAGAATTTGTCCCTTCTAATGACGATGAAGACTTGGATTACTTACCTCCTCCACCACCAGACTTACTGGAGGATCTCCCTGAAGACACAGGTTTCCCAGAGCCCCCTTCACCAACACCCCCAAAGAAGCACATCATTCACAAAGATCAATACCATAAACAGAGAGAACTACTGGAAGTGAAGCGCCTGTGCAAGCACATTCACCCTGATGTTAGGAAAGACCTGGAGCAAGATTTATATAATGAGGTAAATGTGATGGACATGGATGAGGAGAGGGTAGGTGATGTACAGGATACCATATACCAGTTTGAACACAGTGGTAGCAGCCCTAACAGGAGCCCAGAGAGAGAATATCTGGAATGGGATGAAATCCTGAGAGGAGAGGTACAGTCTATGCGCTGGATGTTTGAGAATAAACCTCTTGACTGCATTAAGAATTATTCAGATGATGATGAGGACAGCAGAAATGTAGTTCTGCAAGAAGTCATAGCTGGCGGTGATGTAAAAAACACTGCTTTGTTGTTTGAGACTCAACCCCTGTTAGAGCTAGACACTAGTTACTGTGCAAAGAAAGCTTCTTACAATGAAATAGATAAAAAAGATGTTCGTGCCGCAGCCTGTTTGTTTGAAACAAAGTCAATGGACTCACTGAATAAGATGCATGGTGACGATGAGCAAACCAAAGAGGTTGTCTTCACACAAGAAGCAACCCATGGTAATGTAAAATCTATGCAGTGCATGTTTGAAAATCAGGGAATGGATTCTCTGGTTGATACTGAAACCATGGATGAAAAGCACCTTCTAAGTGTAAAATCTGTCATGGAAGAGATTAAAGCTGATGTGAAGGAAACTGTCTGGCACTTTGAGACCCAGTGTATGTGTGTTTTAAGAGAGCACTCGGGTCAAATAGTAGAAATTACCTGTGTTCGCCGTGAAGAGACAGAGAAAGGTGATGTCAAAACATCACGGTGGCTTTTTGAGACACAGCCTCTTGACAAAATCAACAAAGACCTTTCTGAAGTTAGGCTTATCTCCAGTATTTCATTGGAAGACAATATTAAAGGTGATGTGAAAAGAGGAAGATGGTTATTTGAAACAAAAAAGCTGAACTCATCAAATGAAGAGTGGGAAAGGATACTTAGAAAACAGAAAGAGGAGATTCTTGGGGCTGATGTTCGCAAACAATGCATGGTGTTTGAGACTCAGCCCATGGATACTCTAAAAGATGATTCCATCTCCAGAAGTATCACCACTGAAATCCTTGGTGGTGATGTACAAACAGTAAGACATTTATTTGAAACAGCACCATTAGAAGAATTGAAGGAACTGCCAGAGGTGGGAAAGCTGAAGAAAAGGGTGGCAACTGATAAAGACAGAGGGGACCTACGACACCAAATATGGATGTTGAAGAATCTACCTCTAGAGGACATACAAAATGAGGATGATGAACTGGGAAAGCTAAAGAAAATAGCTGCCTCAGAAGAAGAGAAAGGTGATGTAAAACATCAGAAATGGCTATTTGAAAACCAGAGACTCGAAGATATCAGAGAGGAAAAGAAGGAACTGATAAAAATGATTAACATTGAACAGATAGATGAAGAAAGCTACAAAGGTGATGTGCACAGGAATTGCTGGGTATTTGAGACTCAGCCTATGGACACATTAAAGGATGATTCGAATGCCAGACCTGTGAACACTGAAGAAATTATCGGAGGGGATGTTCAAAGTGCCAGACATTTTTTTGAAACTGTTCCAAAAGATGAGTTCAAGGAACTTGCAGAAGTGGGGAAACTCAAAAAAAGGGTGACAGTTGATGAAGAGAAGGGTGATGTTCAACACCAGAAACTGGTATTTGAAAGCCAACCACTAGAACAAATTAGGGATGGAATAAAGGAAATAACTAGAACAGTGAATGTAGAGGACAATGAAAAAGTGGATGTAACAAATTACATGCACATCTTTGAAACATATGATATGAGCAGATATGATGAAAAGCAAAGGATTCAAGTTGAAGGTGTGACCAAAGGCTCTGTACAATCCAACAAAGAGTTTTTTGAATCTACACCAATTTATGCCATGCAGGATAGCTCAGGCCACTATCATGAAGTGAAAACTGTGAGGCGTGAAGAGATTGTGAAAGGAGATGTGAAAACCTGTAAGTGGATGTTTGAAACCTGCCCTATTGACCAGTTTGATGAAAGTATAAGCAAGTACCAAGTCATTAAAGGGATTACTCAGCAAGAGATCGAAACAGGTACAGTCAAAACAGCTAAATGGCTTTTTGAAACACAGCCTCTTGATGCCATCAAATACTTCAGCAATATTGAAGATGAAGAGTGTGCTATTAAAGAGACAACTGATATATTGACAGGTGATGTAAAGACCTGTAAGTGGCTATTTGAAACCAAACCGATGGATGTGCTGTATGAAAAGGTTGAGCTCAAGAACGAAAATGGAAATAACGAGATTCATAAAGGTGACGTTAAAACCTGCACCTGGCTCTTTGAAACTCAACCGCTTGATACCATCCAAGATGAGTCTGAGACAGTATTGAAAGAATGCACTGTAAAACAAGAGGACATTCAGGGAAAAGATGTACGTACAGCTTGCTTCCTCTTCGAGACCGAGAACATTGAAAACATCACTGGAGAAGACGGATGCAATTTTAAGCGGATGACTGAGATTGATATCCAGTCTGGAGATGTATCACGAATGAAATACATATTTGAGAACCAGTCCTCTGATGTCATGACCTCAACCTCGGAGGAATTCATGTGCCAGCTGAGGTCAGACCAGGCTGGGGACATTAAGAAAGGAAATGTAGGAAACTGCAAATGGCTCTTTGAAAACCATTCAATAGATACAATCCATGAGAGCCCAAATGAAGTAAAGGAGACACGCACTGTGACTGACATCCAGGGAGGCAATGTCGATAAGGGCCGATTCGTTTTTGAGACCTGTTCCTTAGATAAAATCCAAGAGATCTCTTCTGAGTCAGAGATGAAAAAACTGCATAGAATAACCTGTGAGGATGAAGAGAAAGGAGATGTTAAAAATTATGCAATGATGTTTGAAACTCAGCCACTTTATGCCATCCAGGACAAAGAAGGAAATTACCATGAAGTGACCACACTTACAAAAGAAGAGATACTGAAAGGGGATGTAGTGGGTGCCCGTTGGTTATTTGAAACAAAGCCTCTTGATTCCATTAGAGATACTGATGAAGTCTACCTAATCAAAGCTGTTACTGAAGAGGATGTTCTAAAAGGTGATGTCAGTTCTGCTAGATGGAAATTTGAAACCCAACCTCTTGACAAGATTACTGACCACAGCCAAAGCTCTGTTAAAACAGAGGACATTAGAGGGGGTAATGTCAAGGCAAACAAAGAGCGCTTTGAATCTGACTTGATGTCACAGAAGTTAGTCCGCACTGTTAGCATGAGTGAGATTCATAAAGGCGATGTTAGGGCAGCTAAGTGGATGTTTGAGACTCATGCCATTGATCAGATCCATGGGGAAAACACAGAAAACCTGATGGAGACAGTTGTTGTGGAAGAACAGGTCAAAGGAGATGTAAAACAATCTGTGTGGTTGTTTGAGAAAAATCCATTCAATAGCATCAGTGAAAAGGGGGAGACTACACAGCTCATCTGTGAAGAAATACCCAAGGGAGATGTGAAAGCAACAACGTGGCTTTTTGAAACTACTCCATTTCCTGACTTCAATGTGAACAGTGCAGTGAAAACTGAAATCGTTGGTAAAAGTATAAAAGAAACTCTTAATGAGCTATACAGTCACAGAATGGTGGAATCCAAAGGAATTATAATAGAAACTGATGAGATTGGGGATGTGCGCATGGCTAAGTATAATCTAATGAATAAAGAGCCCCCTGAGATTCAGAAGGAAGAAATCATCAAAGGAGACTTGAAGAACATAATGATGAATCTCCTCTACAGGCAAGAGACAAAGGAAAAAGGAATTGTTATAAGTGCACAGGAAAGAGGAAATATCAGTGGCACTGTGGAACAGCTGTTCAACCAGGAATCTGACACTAATGTAGAAAAAGAGGAAATTATTCGGGGTGACATTCAAGAAGCCATAAACAACCTACTGAAGGAGGAGAGCATAAGCAAGCATGGTATTCTTATTCAGGAGAATGAAAAAGGAGATGTTTGCATGACTATATATTCTCTTTTTAATAAACAAGACGATACCAATATTGAAAAAGAGGATGTGATCAAAGGCAATGTAAAAGGCTGTCTAGAAAAACTTTATAATCCAGACACAGAACAGATTGTTAAAATTAAGGTAGATGACACAGAAAAGGGAAATGTGAGCTTTTATTCAACGTGCATTGAGTCAGGGGCTCTGGACTACCTGAAAAAGCTCCAATCAGAGCATGATGAGATAGAAATATGTAAGCAAGAAAAGGAAGAAATTGTCGGTGGTGATATTAGAGGGACAAAACAAAGCCTTATGCATAATCAGGCTAAAATCTGTCGCCTTGTGGATAGAGAAGATATTGTGCCTGGTGATGTCAATAACGCAGTGAAGGTTTTCATGACAGAGCCTTCAATTGAACATCTCCAGAAAGAAGAAATAGTAGGAGGTGATTTAAGAGCCACTCTGAACTCACTGACACAGTCTATAAATCAGTCAGTTGTTCTGGAGAAAGAGGAGATTGTAAAAGGTGACATATCCACTGCCCTCAAGTCTCTTCAAGATGCCCAAATGCATACTAAAGAGGTTGAAAAGCCTGAAATCATCCCTGGCAACATCAAAGGAGCATTGAAATCACTGAAAGACTTGGCTACTGCTAAAGTTGGAATTGCTATTGAAGATTTAGTTCCAGGTGATATCAAAGGTGCATTAAAATCTCTGGAGGAAGCTAAACAAGCAGTGAGGGAGGTGGAGAAAGATGAAATTGTAAAGGGTGACATTAATTCAGCCTTGCAGAGCCTACAAGAGGCTTCTAATGAGCATAAGGTTTACCAGCAAGAGATAGAAGTCCAGGGAAATGTGAAAGGGACAATTCAGCTCTTATTAGAACCTCCTTCAACTCCCAGAATGCAACGCAGAGCCAGCACAGAGGGTGATGTGAAGCTGTCAATAAAATCACTATATGAAACACAAGAGCAGGTGCAATCAGAGAAAGAAGAGGTGATAAAAGGGGATGTTAAGGGTACAATAAAATGCTTGCTAGAAACAGCAGAACGAGCAAGCCCAAAAATTCCCAGAAGAGAACCAATAAGAAAAGTGAAAGTTCCCAAAGCAAAAATCCAGTCTCCTTCTCAACAAGAGATCCAGTCACCTGCCAGTACAGTGAAGAATTTAACCAAAAACAGTCAGACAATGAATGTACAAGAGCTTGTATCCGCCAAATCAGTACAAAGTGAATCCACATCTCAAGAGAAAAACACACTCAACTCTGAAAAGACAACCAATACACAGGCATCGAAAACCACTGTGCTAGAACACAAAACAATATTACAGACTCATGAGGTTAAAACCGTAAAGACTGAATTCCGCAACCTCAAAACAAACCTTAAAGGTATAATAAGATTAGATAAAACCAAAGACAGGGAGCAAAAGGTTCCTGTACCATCTATCCTGCCTTCACTGCCTGAGCCTGAATTCCCTGCTCCTCCAACTCCTCCTCCAGATTATGATAGCTTTTCCTTTCCTACCCCTCCTCCCGTTATCCAGGTTGATAATGACCTTCCTCCACCACCCAGTCCTCCTCCTTGTGACATGATAAAATCAGATCCTGACCATTTACCTCCCCCTCCTACTCCATCGCCTCCTCCTGCAATTGAACAAGAGTTCCTTCCCCCTCCTCCAACTCAGACTGAGCTAGACCTCATTCCCAGTATAACACCAACCAAGCCTAGCAAACTGACAGTAAAGCCAGTAAAAGCTCCAGTCCTATGTAAAGTGCCAAAGTTGGAACCAGTCATACATCTTGACAAAATGGATATACATTCCAGATCAGCTTTGCAAGTGCCTACAAACACTGAAACAGTGAAAAAAATCAGCGTATCAGAGACAGAATGTATGGTTTCATCAGTTTCATCCACTCTGGTATCATCTGAGATCCAATCATCTATTTCAGTTGAGCCACCTGAGTCCCCACATCCTCCCTTGGGTCTTATTCCACCAGATTCACCACCGCCACCAAGCAAATCTCTGATAAGTAACTTCAAAACTCCATTAATTAAAGCTGAGCAAAAATACAGACAGCAGGAAAAGGATAGCCACACATCATCCAGCTCACCAGCCTTTGAAATTGACATCTGTGAGTCCGTCAGTACAGCCCTTGAAATGCTTTCCTCAGGAGGCAAGAGCACTGCACATTCTGAACAGGGTGTACCATTTGATTTCCCTCAAGAGAAAACAGAAAATAATGTGACCAAAATGACACCAGACTCAGAGGTGTATGATTCATCCAAGAATGCTTCACATTCAGAAGCTCCACCAAGCAAGCCTTTAATCTCTACCACAAATAAAAAATCTCCTTCTGAATCTCCCATTATTTCCTCAGCTAAGCAGTCTGTTATCTCTAATCAGACATCTCAAAACACTTCGGTTCAGCAGCAGACCACATCCACCGCATCTAAAAAGAAGAAAAAATACCAGTCCTTGACAACTAGTGTTCAGCAAGTAACTTCTGTTAAACAGTCAGAGATGGTTATTAGCAATACTGCACAGGTAATCACAAATGTACTGGCACTAGGTGAAGAAAAAGATCTTCCAACTGTCTCTACAGATGACTCTGTCAGTGGTGCAATTGAGACAGAAAGTGTCAAGAAAGATATTGAAAATAATAGTTTGGCTGAAAAATCTGCAGTTGAGGAAAGTAAGAAAATTAACATTTCTGCAAAAACAGGCCACAGAAAGATGTCCCCTGATCAAAGCAACCCTACAAAGGTAAATATAGCCACTGCAATTAAAGATGCTGAGCAAAAGGTTCAAAAAGCTAAGAAAGGCCGGAAGAAAGATGAGGGCACAGAAAAAAAGCCAGCAGCTCAAACGCAAGTGGTAAAGGTGGCACCAGAAAATGTCCAGGTGAGAGAGAACAGAGAAAGGAAAGTTACGGAGACAGAGATTAAAGTGGAAAAACAGGCCACACAAAAGCAGGTTGAGGATGGTCTTGCCTCTCCAAAGAAAAAGAAGAGAGCTAAATCCAAGAAAGATAAGGGCACAACTCAACAAGCCCAGGGGCAAACACAAAGTAATACCACTCTTCCTCTGCCTGCCTCCCCCTCAGAGGTAAAATCTTCGGTTTTGACATCTAATCAGAAACAAGAGGAATTTGCGGTGGTGCAGACCCACAAAACCATTCAAGGAGAACACATTGCAGTCCAGAAAGAGATCACCATCACGGAGAGTAAAGATCAGCAAAGTTTGCAGCACCAGGGCACTATGGTAAAGTCTCAAAAACAGGCCAAGACTTCTCTGAAAAAGAAAGAACAAGTTGACAGCCAACAGAAATCTAAAGATGAAAGCATAAACGTGACAGGGGAGCTGACACAAAGGAGGCCTTCCATGACTTTGACAGAGAGCAGAGAGGCATTACAAAGATGTGCAGAAGCTCAGAAGTTGCTGTCTTATATCTCAGAAGTTATGGAAATTACAGAAAAAATGGACTTCAAGAGTGTGAAGACATTGCTCAATGAAATCCCAGAGTGGCTTATTGGACGAGAGGAAAAGAATAGCTTGGTGAATGCTGTAGATGAACACAATTTGGAAAAACTCAAAGAAATTGTAGCTCATGTACAAAATCTCGTTCAAGTAAAACTAATGGATGTTGAAAGAAATGTTGCAGCTACTGAAAAACATGAATGTGAAACTACATCTGAAAAAATGGTTTCAGGCAAAGCTGCTCAAAGGATCTCAAAAATCACTATAGACTCCAAAAAAGTTGAAACTCAAAAGAAAGTAGAAGAGAAAAAAATCCCTCGTGAAAGTCGCAAGCAGCAAGGCAAGAGCAAAAATCCTCCTGACCCCAGATCACCATCACCTTCATTAAAAATGCGCTCACCTTCACCCACATTTATCACCATTGAATCCACAAGAAGAACTGATTCACCACAGAAAGTAGTGCCATCACCTCCACCAATGCCACCTACTCCTCCACCACGCAGGTCTGAAACACCTACAGCACGTTTAAGCAGAGCTTCTCCATCACCCACTCTAGGGAGAGCCAGCAGTCTAACAAGGCTCAGAGAAGCTAAACTTTCTCGTGGACCCTCACCTGATCCTGTGCATCATTCTGTGTCAGCTACTGGGATGAGGTCTGAAATTGTGGAAATTCCATCCACATTTCATCGTCAAATTAAAATAGATTCTAAGCCTGCTGAAGATGGACGGATTCTGAAAAAGCGTAAAGACTCTGAATGTTCAGAGGAAGCAGCTAAACATTCTCATGGACCCTCACCTGATCCTGTGCATCATCCTGTGTCAATTACTGGGAAGAGGTCTGAGATTGTGACAATTCCATCCACATTTCACTGTCAAGTCAAAATTGATTCTAAGTCTGCTGAGGATGGAAGGATACTGAAAGAGCGTAAAGACTCAGAGGAAGCATGTTCAGAAGAAGCTGTCTCAGAAAAGGTGACATCGATTCAACAGGAAATACAGAAAAACACCAATTATATTCCTGAGCATTCAGGGCTGGATACAGAAGAAGGTGAAACTAAAGTACCAGAGACTGACATGTCTGGACTGGTCAGCAAATTTGAGAGCCCAGATGCACAGTTGCAGTACAGTAAAGAACCCACTGACATCCTAGCACAGTCTGGCATTGAAAATGAAGCCTTAGATAGACAAGGCTATAACATCAAGGCTCTAAAAGACATTTTTGAAATGCCTGAGCAAAGTTCCTCTGTGAAACAGAAAAACAAACAGGAGGAGCAGGTGTCAAGAGTGAGTGGAATCACACCTCAAGATTCAAAGCATGAGCTTCAACAGACATTGCAGCAGATCTCCCAACAGACCTCACCTCCGCCCCTGCTGAAAGATGTAATATTCGAGAAGTCAGTTGATCCATATGGCTTTTCGGAGACAAAAAACATTTCAGAACATTACTCCACTGTTGATGAAGCTGGCACAAAGATAACTGGGACAAGAAGCACCACAACCATATCTAAACATTCTGAGAGTGCTGTCTCACAGAGTGTTCCATTCTCTTATGCTGATGCTGTGAAGAAAAAGACCCCAGAGATGAAGGTATCCCCTGAGACCTCTGCTGAAGAATTATTGAAAAAATTCCATGAGATGTGGACTGAGAGTGAGAGTGTGTTTAAAAGCCTAGGCTACAGTGTCTCAGGTGAGGGAACCTAACTGGCTATCAGATTAAAGAGAGATTGCAGTGACTGACAAACACGCTAAAATTGCATGATAGGATTGGAAACTAACTGCAAGCTGAAGCAGAATCAGTGCCTGCAAAACAGACTATAGTTAAACCCATCCATGATGCATGTGTATACAGTTCTCAGAATACATATACAATGAGGGAAGATAAGTATTCAGACACTTTTGTCACTTCAAATTCACACACATAATGTCTGTTGACTTTATCAAAGACATGTCAACAGACATTAAAGATATGTTTTAAAGAAAAACTGATAGGGAAAAAAGTATTCGGACAGCACAAATTTAAAACATTAGTATTTTGTTGCAAAGCTGTTGTTTGCAGTTACATCTTCGAAATATTATCTTTTTTGCAGCATTGTGGTTTAATTGTGGCAGATTCTTTTTGGCAAATTGTCTTCATTTCCTCAAGGTCATGAGGGTCCCACTGATGGACTCACAATTTCAAAGTCCTCCATTAATATTCAGTAGAATTCACGGCAAAGCCTCCTTGAGTTATTTTGGCTGGTTGGGGTTGTTGAACCATCCATATTCTAAGCAGATTAAGTTACTTGGCCGATGAGATAAAATTCTCCTCTAATACAGTATGCCCTGCTACATTGCTCCATTCATGCTTTCTCCGATGATGTGTAATGTCCCAATTGCAGAGAAGCAGCTCTATATCATGATGCTCCTTCCTCCATACTTCACTGTGTGTATGGTGTTCTTGGGATCATACGCACAACCCTCTTTTCACCAAACATGATGAGCTGAATTACTGCAAAATATTTCTATTTTAGTTTTGTCTGACCAGAGTATATTATATGTTGCTTCTTTGGAGCGGAGGAGTTTTGTATGGTTTGTAGGAACGGAGATGATTGTGGCGAAGCCTTTTGTTCTCTGTGTACCTGCTTTCTGGTTGTTGTACAACTCTTTTCAAGTGACTGCTGGCTTTCTCTTATCTTCCTTATCATTAGTCTTAGAGCATGCTGTGGAATCTTGCATGGCACACCTGTCCGGAGACGATTATTTGTAGTTCCATGAACTGACAAGGATGTTTAAGATCTTTGTTATGGCTTTTTGGCTTTTTCCTTTCAAGTCTTGTTTAATAATGTTTTCCCTGATAATTTTAGTAAGCTCCTTCAGCTTCCCCATAATTGCTGCTTGGTGCGTGAAATCTTACCAATCATGGCAACATCCTTTATAATGACACAAGGTGCAATTTGCAAAAAACTGCAGCATTTTTATCTAGAGCATGATTTATATTTATGTAACCTTTACTTATGTGTTTTATAATACAGTACCTGAATAGTTTTTCAACTTTGTTTTTTAAACATACTATATCTTTACTTATACTTATGAAAACCTACTTTTTTGTTCATATTTACAAGACAAAGTCAAAAGACATTATCTGTGTAAACATGGAGATATATTAAATAACAAAAAGAATACTGTCTGACTATGTATTTCCCCTTGTTTTATGGTTGACAACTAAGTGGGTTGCTGCATGCCTAGAGTTGATTTAATGTATCTGTTTTCAAGCTTTATCTCAGATATAGCATTACTATTTCACCATGCTCTCAGAGGAAGATAATTAGTGACATTCAGTACTTAAATTGCATTACATAATCTTCCCTTGCTGCAAAGGAGTACCCTTATTAGTTTAGCATTTTGTTTGCCGCTTAGTTGGAAGTGCCATTTTTAACGACCTCCTTCATCTCCGCCTCATTTTAATGGGGACAGATTGATACGATCGGTTTGGGAAAAAGATGAACAAAAAACATTTCTAAATAATTACATTCTGTAAATCCAAAAGAAAAACAACCAGAGTAGAGATATAAGAGAACATGGAGAGCAAAAAGAGCAGGCCTCCAAATAACTAATAATAATTAACCAAGTAAATCTTATTCTAAGTTATGGATGAAGTCAGACATGTACCTGAATAATCTCCAGCAAGAACAATTTAGGACTTTTTTAAATATTAAAGTAAACATTACAAACTATTACTGCAGACATTTAATCAAATACTATATTTCTATCTCAAAACATACACATTTCATGTTTATGCTTAGAAAGTGCTAGTCTGTAGGGTATGCCTCAATAAACTCAGGTCTTCCAGGCAGTGCTTAATATTTACAGAATATTCAAATTGTATGTGTATTCCTGTAAATAATTTGATTTATAATAAGCTACTATTTCTTTAGTTCGTCTTACCATCTAGCACTGTGGCTATCTCAGACTCAAAAAGTAAACTAACTTGTTTAAGGGTTAACTCGGTTTGTTTTGTTGATCTCTTTTCAGATTCGAGTTCCAAAGTCGGAGATGTGCACAGTTTGCCGGAAGAGAGTGTATCCCATGGAGGGTCTGATAGCAGACAAAAGGAAGTTCCATAAATCCTGTTTCTTCTGTGAACACTGCAAAAACAAATTAAGGTATGCCATATTCCTGTTTACATACTGCAGTATGCTTTTAAAATCTTTAAAAGTTTGACTAACTTGTATAGTGTGAATTATAAAAATGCATCTAAGTACTAGAATAACTACAGTGTACATGACTGAAGGTGATATGAGATGACGTGAGATCTGTGCACATTTTCTTTCTTTATAATAATCAACAGCCTTGGAAACTATGTCTCTCTCCATGGACATTTATACTGCCCACCGCATTATAAGCAGCTCTTCAAATCTAAAGGACATTTTGATGAAGGATTTGGACAAAGGTCTCAGAAAGAATTGCTGAGTGGAGGAAATTTAATGAATACCGTTTCTGAAGAACATGATTGGAGATATTCCCTTTCACAAAGCAGCTTCAGTTCTGTGTCAGACATCTACGAAAAAGTGTCGAAGGTACAAGAAAAATCTGATCAAACCCCCCAAAAATTAAATAAGCATTGTTTAGTGTGGCCCCCTCACACTGAACTGCCAAAGAAGACCTTTACTATGGACCAAGATATACAGTTAGGAAAACCAGTGTGGCCTCCCAAGAGCGAGTCTTCAAAGTCTCCAAAACACCAGCGACGGAAAGCATCACAGATTATTACACTTCATCCATAAGACATTAAGTCTGCCTGGGTGCTTGAGGCAGAGGCACCTTATATATGTTAAAATCTACACAAGAATGACAAGAATGTTCAAGGAATTACAGAATGTCTAAAAACAGGTGAATAAATAATGAGGAATGAGCACTGAGTACAAGAGAATAATCTTTAATGATTCTGAGAAAGTAATAGAAGAAAAATGAATGATGTGGACATCAAGGAAAAGTGGTAAATATTGATGAGGATGTGATAAGGAAGAAGAATGACATCGATGCAGGTACTGAGGGTTTGTGGTTAGAAAGAAATGAAATGTAGAAGGATGTGAAATAATGTGAAAGACAATTTGGATGGGGATAAGAAAGTAACAGCATACAAATTCATAATTCACACTGCAATTTAACGTAATAGTAATTAAAAGATTACTTAATCAGATAGAGAATTAGAGGGAAATGAAATGAATAACAAGGTGCCATATGTAAAGATGTCAGTAAGTGCCGCTAATGCACTAAACACTTTAGTCTTATATGAGAATTATAGCACATCGTGACTGTAGATCCTTTACCTTTCACAATGTCCATGGAGAGAGTACAGTTATCAAACGAATTTTAGCTTTTCCATTTTGCCCCTACTATTTTTGTATTCTGTCTATGGTTAGGTTTTATCATGCCAGTTTCTCCATGATCATGCCTTTGGAAGCACCTGGGGTGCAGTATAACAAATGATTAAACTGAGTAAATACTTTTTCTTATGTAAATGTCATATCTAATTGGTATTTGTTTATTTTGGTCACTGGTGTCCTACTTTCAACAGAAAATATTTTTAAATGGACATTAATTTTAGAATAGTTTTTGTTTGTACAAGAGCATTCCTGATTGTTTAATCAGGTCAGGCTGGTTCATTGGTGCATCTTGCAAATTTATTGATCTAAGAAAAATAAACAGCTCTTATGTTCAATGTCTATGTTGTATTCATTATCAAGGCATTTTCATTCATTCATGTTCAGTAAGAGCTTTATCCTGGTCTCGGTCACGGTGGATTCGGAGCCTATCCTGGGAACACTAGGTGCGCGGTTCTAATACATCATGGATCTAATACATCAGGGATGCCAGTCTATCTCAAGGCACCATGCGCACACATTTACAAAATGATTCAGACCTATGGGAAATTTGGCATAGCCAATCCACATAGGAAGGAAACCGGAGAACCTGAAGGAAGCCCATGCAGACACGAGGAGAACATGTGAACCTCTGCACACATAGTATCCCAAGCTCAGGATTGAACCAGGGATCATGGAGCTGTGAGGGGCAACAATACGCTCTGTGCCTTCATGCCATCCTCCAAGACCTTTATTACATTAAATAGATGAACAAAGGATGACATGATGAATCTTTATTACATTAAATAGATAACTGTACAGGATGAACAAAGCAGACATCTTAGGGTCTTAAAACATCCCAGGTGTATATTATTTGTATTATTTTAAATACTGTTTAGCCATTACCCATTGCAGTAAAATCACTGTCACTTCTATTTGCATAAACCTGTTTAATGCTTATCCTTAATATATTTTGCTTATAATACAGAGAATTATATAAAGAGCAAATGCTATACTTTGATGCATGTTTTTGCATTTACTGCAACTTTATTTTTTTCCACTACTATAGCAGTTACGGATGTGCAACAGAAACATATTCTGTATTAAACCAAATTGATTTTTCAAGTTGAAGTTCATTAAGTAAGCAACCGGCATTGACTTAAATGCATATCCCTTACTAAAGACTGACCTTAGGGAAGTGGTGAGGTGAGAATTGGACGTGTGTTATTGAATACGTGAATTCCCTTCCAGCTATTAATGTACATGTCCATCAATCTTATGGTACAGACTCCATGCCCCACGACTAAAGCCCAACAAGAAGAATGCGTAATGTATTGAATATTATACACACACACTTAGAAAAAAGAACTCATCAAGTGATATTTGAATAGTCAAGAGTCCTTAGCTTAATAAAAGCTTTCTACTTAGGACCTTTTCTAATAAGGACCCTTAACTGTTCTAGCTTTTTTTTTTCTCTTAAAGTGGAGTGTATATAGGTATGATTTATTAGGAGTCAGAAGATATACTGTACATGTTTCTGGGATAAATATATATGGAGAACTTACAGAATGGCAGAACTACAAGATATACATATACATATTACATATCACGCAGCTGGCCTGCAAAGTATTTTAATCCCTGCAATACACAATGACTAAATACAGATAACAGCATCAATCAAAAACATCCTTGTTATTCATTATATTCTATATTAAATGATAACTCACCACATTTTTTTTTCAGCAAGTGGTCCACTAGTTTTCAAGTATTTGCATTTTCATATAATATTAAACTAAGTATTTTATCTCATTGGTGGTCCTGGTTAGACATTTCTCTTAAACCTACCATAATCGTTCTTTCAGCATATCTTGCATATTGTGTTCAATTGAAATTGTAGCTGTATGTTGTAATCCTCATTGCTGTGTCTCCATAGGGGCTGAGTACATCTGGATTTGGGGAATAAAGAATGCTATCCATTCGATTTCAGACTTTTTGCTGACGTCTCCCTTACAATTCAATGGTTTCTCTTTGAGTGCAGTTGATGTTCAATAATCCTCCATTTCAAGACCATATGAACTGTCTCTTTCATAAGCTCTCCAAGAGCACAATCTTCCATTAAGTGGCTGTCAGGCTGTAGTACATAGAGTCAGTTATCACATAGACAGGGATTGTATGAAAACATGGCTTTGTTAGATTGCACGGTGACAACACTTCTCGTTGTCGCCTTTGGGGGAAATTTTTAATTTAGCTTAATTAGTTCTATTCAGAGCTCCAATTAAACCACATGAATTAATTGTAGGAAATTATGAGAAAATCAGGATAAAGTTTCATAAATTTATAATTTTGACAGTAGGTACAGTACAATACAATTTCCCCTCTAGACGTGCAGACTTGTGCAGCATTATCACAGATAATACATCACCACAACACTCTTGTAATTCACTTGTTCATTCTACCTTGAATGAATAAGGAACAGGACTAACAAGAGTGTTAATTCCACTCGAAGGTAAATGAACTGAAGCTGTTAAAAACGCAATCAGGCAGCTTAATTTCATTATAGAATTATCCTCAAAATGTCCCCTTGTTTCATTTTATATTAAACATGACTGAACAGTCTAAATGCCATTCCTTTGGTGCTGCTGGGTGCTCCAGCACAAACAAATTTTGTTCTCTAGGTCCTTTGTTTTCATTTATAATCGTTCGTTCATCTTCCATAAATGCAGGGCACCATGCTCACACACATTCACAGAGGAAGAAACCTACATGGACATGGGGAGAAGATGTACAGAAACTGCATACAGACAGTAACCTGAGTTCAGGATCGAACCGTTGACTCTGGAGCTGTGAGGTGGCAAGGCCATCCTGACAATCAGTTGACTTAATCCACCACGTCCCTGGAGGGTTGGGTTGGGGGTCATAGGATGACCACAGAAGACTTCCATCTCTTTGTGTCTTTGGCTAGTCTAAGATGAGTAAGACTTACAGCTTCTGTGGTTGTTTTTGTAGCTAATGTTAATCCACTTTTGGGTGGTTGGTCCTCCAGCTTCACCATTTCCCTGTTAGCTGACGAAATGTCGTTACCTGGCTTCGTGAAGATGGTGTGGGGTTGGACTTTTGGAGCCCCATTGCTATCCATTTTACTAAAATATTATGTCCAATACATTTTACTTCTTCATTTTGTGCTGGTGTTATGAGGCTAAACAAGTAATCCATCCATCCATTCTCTGTACCGCTTATCCTACACAGCGTTGCAGGGGAGTTTGGAGCCTATTCAGGGGACTTGGGGCACCCTGAAAGGGGTGCCAACCCATCGCAGGGCACAATCACACACACATTCACACACTATGGACAATTTGGAAATGCCAGTCAGCCTACAACGCATGCCTTTGGACTGGGGAAGAAACAGAGTGCCCAGAGGAAACCCCCAAAGCATGGGAAGAACATGCACACTCCACGCACACAGGGCTGAGACAGGGTTCGAAGCCTAGAGGTGCTAAACAGATAATGGAAGACTGAAAATTTCAATCTTAATGTAATGTTTGTCTGCGCTATTCCTTTAAGGTGGTAACTTTGCTGACAGCACTGATGCCCTCACTGTTAGGTTTGTCTATCTCTCATAATTAGATTAGTGTGGTTTAATCTGAACACCTCTGCTGAACTCTTCACCTCACCTACATATAAACAGACACTGGTACACTCAGGTACATCTATTACTGAATTAATAGCACACCATAGCAATTAACACTGTAGTAAAATAAACTAGAATTTGACATGTGATCAATTCCGTCGTTATTTTCTTAGTTCTTTGGTTACAAGCCCATTCTCATTTTTGTATAATTGCGCACTTTAGGAATTAAACCAGTACCTTCTAAATTTCTTTGAATTACTTCGCATCGCTAATCAACCTTGCTATGCAAAATAGCCAACATTTCAAAACAGCGGATTGGCCGTAATATCTTGAGAGGCGATTCTGATTGGCTGAGGTTCTTGTCAGGGGGCGAGGCGCGCGCGCCGCGCTATCAGCATTCCTCGCGCGCAGCGGTCTGTCACTCCGAGATGCCGAACGGAGCGCAGGGCGCCATAGAGAGCGGCAGCACGCGCACCGATATATCTGGTAAATTTATTCTCTATTTTCTACTACTGTGATGACTTAAACACACTTTCTGCAGATGAACGCATGTTGTGTAGTTGAGCTTCTTCGGATCTTGTAATGACCCATTGTAAAATAAGCTTAGACCTAAAGCTGAATACCTGTAGAGAGAAAGACTCGGTCACTCGGTCGGGTCATGTTCATATCTTTGCTTTGCTTTGCTTTGCTTTGCTTTGATGATGAAATGAGCGTAAATGGAGTGACAGGCGTTTGTTCAGATGTTTATTTTGTAGTAGTTTGCTTTAAAAGGACTTTGACGGATTTCAGTTAAAACGGAGTTGCTCAGGATACTGGACACATTTTGGCTCGGACATTATTTCTCTCTTATCAACTTTGCAGATTGGATTTGACAGTAACATATGCTTGATTTCATGGCTCATTTAAAGTGCATAAATCTGAGGGTCACTCGTGTAGCCATAGGCACAGTATTTACTCGTGCACTAGCGCTATGTAAGAATAAGGAATAAGGTAGGAAAGGTGCTGCGTTAGAAATAAAGGCGAAAGATTTGCTCACTCACGCATGATATAATGGAAGCAGAAAATCAGACTTTCAGATACGTCTTGTAAGGTTCACAAGTCACCTTGAGCAAGACTGTAATAAGAAGAAGCTCATTCATCAAAATTTCTTTATTTCTAAGCAAACAAATGGGTTTACATATAGTTTTTCCTGTTGTGTACACGTTTATAAATATGACCTGCGTTTATGTATGTGTAGACTTGATTGCATTTGTGTGTGAATTTTGAGATTGTCCTGCCAGGTTACTGAATACAGACTTTAACCATCCAGTGAGTTTTCCACTTCAATCACATCTACCTTCATGACATGAATGAAGGGCATCGGACAGTGCCATTTCACTGCAGACTGAATGGCTTTGATCAATATGTCTACACCGATCAGCCATAGCATTAAAATCACTGACAGGTGAAGTGAATAACATTGATTATCTCGTCACAATGGCACCCGATATATATTAGGCAGCAAGTGAAGAGTCAGTTCTCGAAGTTGATGTGTTGGAAGCAGGAAAAATGGGCAAGCGTAAGGTTCTGAGCGACTTTGACAAGGGCCAGATTGTGATGGCAGGACAACTGGGTTAGAGCATCTCCAAAACGGTAGGTCTTGTGGGGTGTTCCCAGTATGCAGTGGTTAGTACCTACCAAGAGTGGTCCAAGGAAGGACAACCGGTGAACCAGTGACAATGTGATGGCTCATTGATGCACATAGAGAGTGAAGGCTAGCCCATCTGGTCTGATTCCCCAGAAGAGCTTCTGTATCACAAATTGCTGAAAAAGTTAAGGCTGGCTATGACAGAAAGGTGTCAGAACGCACAGCTTGTTGTGTATGGGGCTGCGTAGCTGCAGACTGGTCAGCGTGCCAGTGCTGACCCCTGTCCACCACCGAAAGTGCCTACAATGGGCTTGTGAGCATCAGAACTGGACCATGGAGCAAAGGAAGAATGTGCCTGGTCTGATGAATCACGTTTTCTTTTACATCATGTGGATGGCCGGTGAGTGTGTGTCACTTACCTATGGAAGAGATGGCACCAGGATGCACTATGGGAAGACGACAAGCCAGTGTAGGCAGTGTCATTCACTGGGCAATGTTCTGCTGGGAAATATTGGGTCCTGGCATTTATGTGGATGTTACTTCAACATTTACCACCTACCTAAACACTGGCAACGGTATTCCCTAATGGCAGTGGCCTCTTTCTCCAGGATAATACCACAGCACAACTTCAGAGGTCTTGTGGAGTCCATGCCTCAATGGTTCAGAGGTGTTTTGGTGGCACAAGGGGGACCTACACAATATTAGGTAGGTGGTTTTAATGTTATGGCTGATCGGTGTATAGCTTGAGTTTCCATTGTAAGAAGTTGATGGAAAGAAGTTAGCTTGTTCTAGATTAAAAAATTGATAAATCAGCTGTGAATGTGTAGTCTGTTTGCCTGGTTGTTAACTATGTTTGCATGCAGTCTAATGATCTAATTTGACTAATAGCTCAGTCAGAATGAAAAACCTTCACTTTAATTGGAATAGAGTAAACCAAAGGGCAGTACAAATGACATTGCTATCAGATTGAACAAGGTGGATAACCTCTAAATAGAATAACAATTAACACATGAGCATTTGAATACACTATTAAAGTCTTTGTATTTGGACTGTAATGAATGCTCGTCCAAAAAAAAAAAACAACAACAACCCTCTCCCTCCATGTGAGACCCTGTTTCATATTTTTTTTTAAATTACATTGTGATATTGGATGGGTAATTTATGGTAGCAGCAGAATGATGGTGTTGTAGAATAAAGTGGGACACAAATTCTTTTCACTATCTGTTTAATAAGTACGTTTGATGGTCACTTTTCAGAGACTGACAAAATTCAAGGCTTGTTAGGAACACAATAACAGTGATTGAAAACTCGGCTAAAGTGCTGAACCACTGTTAGTGACTTGTTATGTACTGACAGGACTGGGATACCACTAAGTGTTGTTCTTTATATGCACTTAAATTTCACATTGCAGATTACATGAAGTATGCATATTTTTGAGTATTAACATTTATAGATCTCCCTTTTCAGATTAGTGCTTGAATTTCAAAAACCTCTCATATAGCCTTCAAACTTTCTGAAAAGTATATGTTGTACCCAGTTGCCAGGATCGTCTAGATTAGTAAATACTTTAAAGTAATGTGATAGTTTTCGATTTGAGATGCAGGTCATCAGCAATTATGGTGGTGATGGAAAGATAAACTAACAGAGCGTGTCCTTGTGTTTAACATCTCCATGCAGCTGCACAGAGACAAATGTGTGTCCTGGAATATATGACATGAACTCCCTAAATATTTTAAGGTTCGACATGGAAATATGCCAGACAGATGTTTGGTCTCTGATGTGCCAGCTAGTGGATATCACTTTTATTCTTCTAGATGTACAGGTATGCAGATCACTTGCTGCATGAAACAGGCTAAGTCCAGTATTCCAACAATTCAATTCAATTCAATTCATTTTTATTTGTATAGCGCTATTTTTTTTTTTTTTACAAAGGTCATTGTCTCAAAGCAGCTTTACACAACACTGTTCAGTGGTTCATCTGGCTAGTAATAGTACACTGCATGTACTCAGGATGGGGTTTGCTCATGGGGTGAGGGTGTATAGGTGAAAAAAATATGGGAACCTTAGCTTGACAGGACATCTGAAAAACACAGTGAAGCCCACTCTTATATTTATGAAACTAGACTGAACATCCTTAAAATGAACTTAACATTCACAAGTATTTTAGATGTACATTGGCAAATACAGTCCCCTCCGAAAGTATTGGAATGACAAGGCCAATTCTGTTGTTCTTGCTATAAAGTGAAGACATTTGGGTTTGAAACTGAAATATGAATATGAGACGATAGATCAGAATTTCAGCACCTTTGGTGGCAGACCAGCCAATTTTTAGGTGAACAAAAGTGATAGAACAGATAGTCCTAATCTAAATTCTCCCTTCAGTCTCCTCTTCAGGTGGTGAAATGCATGCTCAGTTGGGTTAAGGTCTGGTGATTTACTTGGCCAGTCTGAAAGCTTCCACTTTTCTCCTTGTGAAGTCCTTTGTTGTGTTGGCAGTTTATTTTGGGCCATTGTCTTGCTGCATGATGAAGTTCCTCCCAATTAGATTGGATTCATTTCTCTATAAATTGGCAGACAGAATGTTTCTGTAGACCTCTGAATTCATTTTGCTGCTACCATTATGCGTTACATCATCAATAAAAATTAGATTAGTGGGCCTGTTCCAGAAGAAGCTATGCAAGCCCAAGCCATGACACTACCTCCAATGCTTGACCAATGTGCTCGTATGTTTTGGATCATGAGTAGATCCTTTCTTTGTCCACACTGGTCTTCATGTTGGTTTATCCTTTTTAACAACAAATGTAGTCTTCACAGGTGAAACCCAGGGCTCAAACCAAGAGAAGACATTGAGAGCTATTAATTGTTTAAACAATCAATCTAACACAGCACCCTGTTCCAATATTTTTGATCACTTGTAATATGAGTTGGTTCAAAGGGTGCCATGTTTTATATATATATATATATATATATATATATATATATATATATATATATATATATATATCTATTATATCTATATGTATATTGGGTCACTCCATGATACCTGCAGCCTGCAACTGTGACATAAGGGTACAATTCCAGAAAAATGCATTTTTTAAAGAACACTCCCACCCTTACACTGACATTAACATCAGACATAATGGCATATGGGTCAAAAACTCCACTCAAACGTGAGTTATGAGGCATCACATTTACTGTGTTGCGCATGTAACAAGGCCATGAAAATAACAATGAATTTATCATAAAAAATGTTATTAAAAATAGGAAAACATTTGACAAGTCCATAAATGACATTAACAGAAGTTTCAAAATAATCAACAATTTGGACCAATCTGAAGATCTGTTAACTTGAATATTTCAAGATAACTCTTTAGTCTATTTTTGTTCAAAAAGAAGGATTCAGAACACTGAAGGTGAGATTTTCTTGGGTACTTAGTGCGTCACTGGGAAGTTAAGGCAAGACCTTATCAGTTATTTTAGTTTTTATGATAATGTAGTTGCAATGTATATTAATTGAGTGACTTCACTATACACTATACGAAACATCACTAGTGTAACATGGACGGTAAATTTTTAAATTTCCCCATATTACAATGCATTTTGGCACATTATCCAATCATTGCAAAAGAACACAATGGGCCAATTCATTTTAACTACTTTTTTGGGTATAAAGAAAAAACATTTTGAATGAGTTGCTAAACACCAACCTATTTTCTATTTCATTGTGTGTAACAAGACTCAAAGGATCTATACTTGCAGATTGAGTGTGTAACAATAGTCAGGGGTCAACAACCTTTAAGAGCAGACCACTGGTAAGGTAAATTGTAGATGGATGTAACCCAGCTATCCTTTCTATTTGACTGGATGGCAAACATGGAACACTTGTAATAAACACAGAACACTTCTGATTGATAACAATTATCCTATTGATAATTAAGAAGGATTCCAGGTGGCATATCATCATCCAATACCCGACATATAATGACCTCCATACCTTATCCTAAAAGAACTGATATTCCATGGAGGCTTTAAAATACGGATATTTCTTTTAAATCGATGTGATGAATGTAACACAGACTCACACATAGTGTCTTGTTGCGTTCAACACTCCTACGAAAATGACCCTGCTATACACCATGCAAACTCAAAATAAAATTAATTTATGGAATATATGATTCTGTTAAATACACAAGTAGCCTAGACAGGCCACAAAATCTGCCCTGCAAAATTAGTTTCATCGAGAGCTGAACATAACGGTGGACACGACCCATGTTCATGTCTTCCAACATGCAAAATCAACGGCGAGCTCTGCTGACAGGTCAGGAATCAATCGGTCACCTCTCAGGGAGTTCTGCATTGATTCAAATTTTATTATCATCATGATGGCGAAAGTATTCCAGCCGTATAAAATGGAGGGTGCTTTTTGCTTCTGTTTGAACATATCCAAGTAATGAGCGCAACTTACCTGGACACGAACATCACAGATTGTCAAAACGCTTACGATCTGCCATGTTGAATGATTATCGCGGGAGATCAGTAAGTACTCTCGGGTGATACACATCACGCATGAATGTGGGGTCTGGTGGGAAATTTGAAGCTTGGGAGTAAGGCTGAGGCTATTTCAAATGCAACATGCTGTAAATTGTGCTTAACTGACTGACAGAGAAATATTGTTGTTTTTATTAAAACAGTTTGAACGTACCCCATGCAGATAACAGTGGTTACATTTGCAACAACTTTTAAAAGACCTCGCACCTAAAACAGGCTGTGACCCTGAACAATCATTCCCACAGATAACTATTAAGTGGCATCTGTATTAAAATAGGAATACTTTTACACAGGAAAGGGTAGGAATTAAAGCAAAAAATTATCACTTTATTAGGTAAGGGAAGGAATGTCACAATTTCCGACACTAATTAATGGGGAGAATTTCGAAAGACGTTATGTTTTTGCAGTAGTTAGGAACAGGATGACATTGAAATGATCTTATGTATATCTCAAGGTATTTAACAATATTCACTGCAATGTTACATTTTATTGCCAATGATTTATATACATTTATATGGCTGCAGTTTTCATGGAGTGACTCTATTCATATTTTGATCTCAAACCCAAATGTCTTCAATGTATAACAAAAACAAAAGAATTGGCCTTGCCATTCCAATACATTTGGAGGATAATATTAAAAATACTTTTATGGGTTTTCGTGGCCGCTGTGTTTTGAATGTTTGTGAAGGCATACTGTATATTTATACATTCACATTTTGTGAATTGTGTTTCATGCCTTTATGTGTAATGAGACTATTCTGATTCCTTATATTGGTGCTCTGGTTCATTTCACACTGACTTTATCACTTTCTCACCATTTTACACACAAAAAGATTTTTTTCCTAAATTGTCTGGCAAATGCTCTGATGCTGTTGGCACTGGGTTTATAGAGAAGTGATATTTTCTATTTCTAAACATGGCTATTTAGGTCATTCTGATTTTTCCCCCTGAAGATTAATGTATTCCACTATTATTTTAAAATGCATGTTAATTTATTTAAAAAAGTAAATTGATAGTATTGATTTCTCAAACATCACTTATGTAGTGGTTGATTAAATATTTAGCCCTGCAGATTGGTTTGTTTAATTTTTCAAAGAATAAATGTACTAGGACAGGCAAACATTACTAAAGCAAACACAACACTGATCACTGCATTTGTCTTGTAGAGTAACAAAGAGGAATATTTGAGAGTTTGTATAGTCATATGTGATAATGCTTATATAATGCACATATATTAATTTGCATGTTTCAATATTTATGCTGTATTCACTTTCATTCCAATGTAACATATTACAAATGTTATTTCCTGTGTGTTGAGTTGGTTTGGTTGGTACATGGAAGATGTACAAACACTCCTTCTATGTCCCTCTCTTTCCGAAAGCATTTCAGTTCATTATCCATCAGAAAAAAAAAATCTGTAATCCATCTCTCTCTCTGATCCTGCCACATGTTGGTTTCAATTACACTTTCAGCTGGATACTCAACTACCAGCTGCTGTCACAGTGCCAGTCTCTTAACTGTTCTGCTTGACTCAAAATAACCTAGCATACATTTTTCATTACCTAGCATATATTTTTTGGGGGGAAGTCATGGCCTAATGGTCTGAGAGTCGGACTTGTAACCTAAAGGTGAACCTGAAGGTCGTGGGTTCGAGTCTTGGGTCCGGCAGGGATTGTAGGTGTGGGGAGTGAATGACCAGCGCTCTCTGCCACCCTCAATACCACGACTNGTTCACTACTGTGTGTGTGTGCACTTGGATGGGTTAAATGCAGAGCACAAATTCCGAGTATGGGTCACCACACTTGAAATGTGTCACTTCACTTCACTTCACTTCACTTTTGTGATTGTAAAATTTTAAATAAATTTTCAGCATAAAATTTTGTCCATGGCTCAATTTCTCAAATTAATATAATGTAAAAAATGTAAAGCATATTTATTTATGTTCAGGATTTTTTTTTTTATCTTACACAATATTTTAGAAAATGACATAATATGACATGACATAATTTATCACAATATTGACATTATATCGTCATAACACTCAGCTGTAAAAGCTTGAAGGGCTGTGGTTGTGGACACACTAACATAAAAGGAAACATAAAACCCATAAACCAGCCTTCAAGCATTGGTCACGAGGGAGCGAGAGAGAACTGGACGGTGATTTAAACCTTCCTTGCCATCTCTGTGAGTTACCTTACAGCTGCCTCCTTGCTGAGTTTGCAAAAAAAAAAAAAAAAAAAAAGTGTTCTTAAGCTTTGATACAGAATGCTTTTTAGAGTTTTTTTTAATCTCCTTTCCCTTTCACAAAGCAGGACGTTTTTTGTGTAGTTGTGAGAAGTGAGGGCATGCTTTCTCTCACTTTTGCACAGCATCTTTGAAATGTGTTACAAATTTTGCTGATGCGTTTGAATCTGCTTTTGTGACCTAGGCAGTTTAAAAGCCTTTTCTTGGCAAAGGTGGGATGTTTTTTTTTTTCTAGGGAGTTGAGTAAGACTGATCCCAGAGGGGGGCCCTTGAGTTATCTCTGCAGGTCTCAGGTGTTTTATAGAGCTTGGCTGTTCTCAACAGCACTGTCACCTTGGTATTTAGTAGACTGTGATCCTCAGGGGATTCATTTGTTTTTAAGTTACCAAATGCAGTTCTACATTTCTTATTCCCAAGAGGAAGTAATCTGTCATTGCTGTTTGAATTCTTTATGTAATCACTCTTAGCCATGGAAGGATGTGCATGTGTTTATCAGTCACACAGATGCGTGAACTTATCCACGCTTTTTTTGCAGGTAGGAGGGGGTACATTTCATTGTTTTAATTATACTTCTGAGCCTGGCTTCTTGTTATTGACTCATTTATTTGGAAAAGCTTAGTCTTGTGGGGATTTTAATAAAAGCCAGTGGTAATTGATTCTTCTGCATTAACATGCAGTGACATTCTGCCACACCATGAGGTCACTAAGAGCATGCGTGCAGTATCGACATGTGAAATTAATTCCAACGTTGAGCAAGGAAGGATTATGAAAATTAAATCTCACTATACCACAGCTCAAGTGGCACGTTCTGTGCTAGTTTCTATATTTTCTATTTGCAGATCCATTTAAACAATCACACAGGAGCCCTAGCATCTATTGTATAGATGTCATTGCAGTACAGAATTAATATAGCTACTTTTAGGACATTATAGCCATTTCTTAGCCAAATACTCAGGCCACTATTGGGTTTTGAAGTCTTTGTCCGGGTTAAATGTGCTCATTAGAGTTGTTAGTACAGCATTCATTAATGTGTTGAGTGTTAGGTTATTGTTGTCTCCACTACAAGGTATTCATGTGGGAGAACTTCTGGCAGGTGTTAAACCAAGGGCAGGAGATAATGATCATCATTCTAATGTTTAAAATCTGGCCCTAATTATGTGTAAATAGAGCAGAAGCTACAGCGACTGTTGGTGCCCCAGCTCCATCTTGTACCTGTTAACGTGTTGTGAGCTGTTGACATATTGAACTACATTTTTCTGAGTTGGGAGTGGAAGACTATATTGTACATTTATTTTATATCATAAAATGAATGTTTTTTTTTTGTTTTTGTTTTTTTTTGAGGAGCACAGATAATCTTCTAGCTAAGCTTTGGAGGCTTTTTATGCTCCGCTCTGGGGAGACAGGTGTATTATTGGATTGAGGGTAATAATTATGTTTTATTGAAATTCACTTTTTTTCATTCACTGAGCTCACTGGCATGACCATTGTGGAGTTCAGTGTTCTGCACCTCCTAGTGAAGTGATTCAGAGAATGGTGACTAGTGTAATTGCATCTGAGCAATTCAACTGCCCTTAGCTTTCACTAACCCACACTAAAATCCACAGTGGATCTGAATGTGTGAAAGTGTTGTTACTATTCCAGTACCACACTCAAATCGTGTTTTTTTCTTCTCTTTCTGCTCTCACTAAGCTTATCCATTGCAAAGGATTACATGGCCATTTATGTAAACTATTGAGTCGAGCAATTCAGATTATGTGCGTAGATTGCTGAAAGCCATGTCAATTGCACAGCTGTGATAACCGGCATGTGCTCTTACCTTGCAGAACGTGTCAACAGGGATACAGGATGCCTTAGATGCAACATCATGAGGTTTGCCTAATATTGAAGCTTCAGTTATATGGTTAACATGGATAACAAGCGGCCTAGGGTTTCAAGATGTTAGTCTATGTTTTATGGAGTGGAGAAGGTATATATTCTACATGATGTGTCTGAGCGTATGTGTATGAAAGCTAAGGTCAGTCTGTATTAGATATCTGCCATTGGCCACCTTTCTGGTGATAAAATCTTCTATAAGTTGCTGTAGAATCAACTTAAACTTCGATACAGATGCTTTTTATGTGCTTGGTTGCAGCTTTCATCTTCACTTCTGGTGCGATCAGCTCAGTGATAGTATGGCTTCTGGTTGCCTGTCATAAAACTGATGCTGGAGGTGTGTGTGTGTGTGTGTGTGTGTGTGTGTGTGTGTGTGTGTGTGTGTGTGTGCACGTTTGCGGGCTGGTTTTTATATCTTGGTGGGGGAAGGAAAGGAATATATGACATTTTTGACTTATGACTGGTCCACACAAGGGAAAATGTTGGCTTTTATTAAAGAAAAAAAAATAGCTACAAATAACTAATAGGTTTCCTTTTGGATACTGTTGTTAAGGTCAGGGTTAGATTTAGGTGTAGGCATAGTATTAATTAGCTACATTAACAGATTTGTGAGTGTGTGTGTGTGTGTGTGTGAGAGAGAGAGAGAGAGAGAGAGAGAGAGAGAGTTAGACTTGCAGACTTGCACCCAGATGGAATCAACCATACATTGATTATTCCTGCATGCAACAAATCCACAGAGAAGCAGCCTGCATAGCCCAAGGCTCAGCAGTGTTGAGAAAGTTGGGCATCCTGCCTGTTCATGTGGACATGCTGTTAAATATTACAACTGTGTGGCATGGATCCCTTCGAGCTTATGGAAGGAGTTTATCTAAAACCATTCTTCAGAGAGCCAAGAACAAAGCTGTGGCTCTGTGTCATTGTAGTGCATCAGGGAAAAATTCTGCCTCTGATCAAAACCTGAATATTGCTGCAGGTGAAAGCAGGCTGCCAAAGCAAAGTCTTTCTTCTGATAATGATTTAGTGGCTTGGTACATTACGCATGATGAGGGACTTATTTTCCCTATCTGTGACACGAATGGTTGAAATATGGCCAAGCGCGTTGCCTTCGATGCATCGAGGGCATAGAAAAAATGCAGTTGTGCTTAAAAATGTAAATCAGATAAAAACAATGAAGCACTTATCTCATAATCCTGTCATAACAGAATAGTTTATTGTTATATAATCAAAGAAAACAGATTAAATTATATTATCCCTGTTCTTACATTGGTACAGAGCTCATGGCCTTGAATCCTAACATATTGTTAGTCCTTTTCTTATGATAGCTTTCTGAATCAATTTTGTATTATGTTGGTAATAATGTTGTTTTGCTAGAGGTTTAAAAGTCTGTATGTGCTTTCGTGAGTGTGTGTGTGTGTGTGTGTGTGTGTGTGTGTGTGTGTGTGTGTGTGTTTGGAAAGCAGGAGTAATAACTGTATTTCTTATAGCAAGTGTCTCATCCTTTATTTTGAGCCCAAACCTCAGACATGGTGATCAGATGTTGGATAGATACATAAAAAACATTTTCTGTAATGCAACAGTTTATCACACGAAAAGGCATGAGAATGAATATAGGGGAAGGGCAGTTCAGTAAATTATAGCCTTTGTTCTGGTTTTGTAAGTTTCATTCTTTAGTGTGCAGTCAGCCGTAAATCTGTTATTCAAACAGGATCAAGCTGTGATTCCACATAATTTACTATCAGCATTCACACAACCAAGACATTTACGGTAACATAAATGTGCATCTGGTCTTAGATGTATGCACACACCTCAAATATCCAAACACATGCAGTGTACTTTTTACATATGCTCCTGCAAGGATTTTGTGTTTTTCAAAATGTGTGACTTATGATTGATTTGACTGCAAATTAATATGTAAAATCAGAGTCTTCCCTACTATTAAATGCTCATGTATTCTGGCTGTAATTTTATTAAGCATGCTGACCGCAGAGCAGAGGCAGAACGGTTTTTCTAGCGTATGAATGCAAGCTGAAATCTTATGGGCCTCCCAACTGTGATATGATTTGGGTGAAATTCTAAATATACCCGCTCTACAACATGAAGTCTTAGCTCTCATGCAGAAGAAAAAGAAACACTGAAAGCAAAACTGAAAATGTAGCTATTTAGATCAATGTTTTCAGCTCCTGTTAAAGAGAAAATTGAGCTACAATCATGTGAAAAAATTAGGACACCCCATTAAATTAAATTCAGTTCTTTATTAAGAAATGTCAACATGTCAATTTCTGATCTTGTTTTAATTTGTATCGGTAGATGAAAGTGATGTAATTGCATGTAAACA
>CM074949.1:16796992-16807449 GCA_037577455.1 Pangasius macronema
ATGTCAGTTATAAATAGTGTGGGATAGCTGAAAAACGTGTCCATTGTGTTACCCTTAGCAACCAAAATTGATATCGATTTGAATATCCATTGGGTGCATTGGGCTGCTTGATAATGTGCTGCTAGTGGTTTACTATGAGTAACTAAATGTGAACCCGTTATATGCCTGCAAAATGCAAACAGAGGAAAATAGTGATTTAACAATCAGTGATTGGTAGATCAGTACATTTTACTCTTTTATAAGCAGCATTACTGTATTCTAGTGGACTGCCATTTTGATGGGTGATGGTTGGTCATGGTCATATGCTCTGCTGTACAGATCATTTGCATGGAAGGTAGGATCACTCTAATATTAGCACCTTCTCTGATAGACTGGCTGTACTGTCATGACCTGACTACAAATGTCAACTTCATTACAATTGGAAGTTAGCAAGCATCCAAAATCATAGGGTGATTATTAAGCAGAAGTAGAAAAGAGAATGTTTCACCAGCTCCAGTGAGTTGTTCTTTCTCCATTTACTGTGAAAAAAAAAAACAGCAGCTTTCATGTGACTGCAAAATTGGGAAAAAAAGCATGCTGTTTTCTCTAATCTGATTAATAAATAAAATGTGATTTTAAGGGAAGAAACATACATGCACGATAATCAATGTACCTCGGCACATCTTCAAATTATCACCTATTTGTAGGAATGTACTGTAGCTAAACAAAAAATACTACCAAAAAACACAATTTGTTATGTCACATCAGCAATTCAAATCATATAACTTTGAATCATGCGGACTTGCTCAAAGGTAAAGTGCCTTTTTTATGGTAATAACCATATTTCTGATATAAGCTCAAGCCAACTCAGTAACAGCAATTAGACATACAGTATGTGATCATTACAAGCCTATATTATCAATATGCTTGGTTGTACACAACACAACAAAACTGTACTTACCTGATTGTTTAACTTTTACTTGTTTTATACAGCCTTGAATGATATGAGTGAACGGATAAAAATAAATGTACAGTTGATATCACTGAAGTCCATGTCAAGTTGTGAGTCATATTCTAGTGTTTCTGCACACCATTTTATGCACCATTCAGTCATTTCATTGGCCAGCACAGTGCCCTTTCCAGCTTCCAGCTTACCCTTCTCCACATATTGAGGATGTGCAAGCTTTCTGGCAGTCTGTCAGCTTGGATGGTGGGGAGAGTTCTTGAGATAAAGTTTTGAGAGTAAGTCAGATGCATTGAAGCAGAGATCAGTTTCTGCATGTTTTTGCATGATTTATTTCCCCCATAGATATGAACACAAAAAAATGAGTGGCGGTTGTTAACTTTTAAATAAAATATATTTGCTTAGATTTGGTGATTAATCACCCGTGAGATGTGACATACATGTAACAAAAATGTAGCTTATTTCTAATAGTATTAGTGAACCTGTCATGTGTGTCTGTAATACCCAGATGTTGGCACAGTTAATAACTATGTACTTTTTATCAGTATTGATATGGCTTATAATATTATTTAAAAGGATTGTTTTGTGTGCTGTAGTCAAATGGACCACATTCAGCTCTGTTTTTTTTCTTCTTTTTTTCCTAATCATTCACTATAAATACACTGAGTGAAATAATAGACATTTACTGGCATTGATTAAGGTCAAAATAGCATTGTAGTGCCGTGCGGCATACCAGCGGGAGGGCGGCAAATGAAATGACCCTAAAGTGATCCGAACGCTGCCTGCCTCTCGAGCGCTGGTTTTATTTTATTCACTTATTGGCTATTTCCCTTGCTCCAATATCTCATCAGAGGGGAAAGGCACAATCAATGTTCTTGGAGATGCAGAAGGCAGCCTGGTTACGAGATGGAAAACAAATTCTGTGCCAGGTTCGGTCTTCATAACTGACACTTTGCCGCTCTGATATTGAGCACTGCAATTTATTAGAGGCAAGAGCCAGAGCACTCTTAGTATAAATGCAATAACTTACAGAGTCTTGAAACCATCCAGGGAATGTTCTTAAGGAGACATTAGCAATTACATCAAACCCTAGAGAATACACCCCAAGAGCCAGTTTTCTTGTCGTTGTGTGCTGATAGGCTGTACTTGTGGGGAGCAGGCTTTATTTGCAGTGGAGTCTAAAAGGAGATCAGACCCTAGTTTAAAGAAGGGATCATTTACAGGCACCAGGCCAAGCACAAGGTAATGGAACCATTTCAAAGAAAGGAATTATTTAAAGTTTGATATTGATTATGCTTGTAGATAATCTTCAGATTGAGATATATATTTTCACATTTAATATCAATGTGACTTGCACTACATTTGTCACAGATCCATATGCTGGTTCACATTGAATTTGCATCAGGAAACAGTTCACAGTGTAATGTGGTGATTTAAGCTTGTACACCAAAACATGCCCTCTGTTTAATTATATATTTTTTTTGCATTAAGTGTTGTTTTACAGCAGTTAATTCTGGTCCACTAAATTAATTGGTCGAGCAGCATTCAAAGAGTGCTTACATTTCCTATAACCGCACTGGGATGTTTCACTGTATCACTCTGCCCATCTGTGTTCGCCATGTAAAACTCCACTTCCTAGTTCAAAACTGTTATTACAGTAGTGTTAGTGACATCATCAGCAGACATGGAAGACAATAGTTTTTAGGAATATAACTTTTGACTTAAAATATGAGAGCTTGTCAGATGAAGATGAAAAGGAAGATGGGACGCCAGTTTTGCCTGAAGCACCTTTAACGGGAAATCATTGTGAACTAGCTAGCCGACGCACTATAAAGTGAGTGTGACTTTTCAGGATCTGTTTCTGCTAGCGGAGCAAAAATAAACAGAACATTTGGCCATATTGTGTCTGCAATGTCAGTTACTCAATATTAATTCCTTGTTTATAGAACAGTTGTAGAAAAATAATGTTGCACTCACAATCATGTGGTTATACTGAATATCAGCACTGCTGCGATTAGCTAAAGCACTAGTCCTGTGGGCTCGTGCCTACGGCTGAATCAGTCATACCGATATTCAGTATAACTGCAGTCTTGCTCGTGTGATATTGCATAATTATGCTATTATGACAGCATTAGCTTGTACTATGTGATTTAACTGTATGGCAATGCGAGCATAAATCTCTCTTTAGGCAGCTAATTTTTTACGCAAATTTAATATGAATTGAATGGAAAACTAGTCCAATCCGAATAGGACTTAATTAAGATTTTTTGACAATGATCATGTTGTTGCCATAAACCGAAAGAGAGAGAGGCAGAGAGAAAGGTGGTGTGCTGAGCAATCAATTAATAAATGGAAATGCATTATCATCAGTATTATGAAGAAGTTAACTGAAATGTAACTGTCTATTCATACACCATGACCAACCATGACACCATAACAACCCTATACAGGACTAGACAAAATAACAGAGATATGAAAAAGGACCTTGACTTTCAAGTCACTAAATCAAAATTATAAACACAGCTGCACAGGGACATTGTATTGGGTTGTTTTCCAATTAACAGGATGTATGAAAGAGGACTGAAAATTAGCTCTGAGGTTTTAAACCAGAGTTCCAAAGAGGCCAAATAGTGGGTGCAGCAGTGAAAAAAATGGGAAAATTATTTAATGTTTCAAGGTGAACATTCTCAAAAGTCATGGCAGTGAACATTAAACATGGATAAACAGCAAAAAGGAACAATGGTCACAAAGTTGAAGCTCACTGAGGATGACTTCAACCCATCTGCTGCCATCTGTTAGATATGATGGATGACTCATAATGGTATTGGCAGCCATCTTGTGGAAGCCAATAGGCTTTGCAGGATTGTATTTATAGTAGTCAAAAATATGAGTCAATTTTATAAGACAATGTGTACCCTATGGTGCATGGTCTTTTCTGAAGATGTTCCTATGTTCCAGGATGATATTACCGCTATACATACGGCTAAAAGATCTATTCAAGAGTGGTTTAATGGACACTAGGGTGAAGTCAAGAGCCTTCCATAGCCTCTCCAATCATCAAATTTACACATCAGTGAATCTATATGGGATGTTCTGGAGTGCAGACTGCAAAGTAAATAACCATCTCCTTTATCCCTCAAAGAACTGTAAGTTTTTCTTCCTGAGAAATAATCCAACAGCCCACCACACACCATTCAGGAGTTGCATTCCAGGATTAAAGCTATTCTGAAGGTAACAGGTTCATACTGCAGATTTGAATGTACTCATGGGACTCGCATCGCAACCATAACGAATTAAAAAGGACCAGAAGGAATGTCGTATTTTGAAGCTTTTTGTGTTTATGTTGTATGGTGACAAAAGACAAAAATTTTTCAATTTTCTTTCATAATAGGCTTTAATAAAAAAAAAAAAAAAGTAGAATAAAGTAACCTTGTAAACTGGAAGTATAACCAAGGCTGAATGTTGTATGTGTGTCTTGTACTTGACTGTAAAGCCTCACTTGTACAAACTGTAGGCAGCTGGGTTATTGGATCAGCCAGAAAGAGATCTATGTGAGGTTGATTAGTTGACTGTTTGTTTCATTTTTGTACATTGGATGACAGTGTGATGCATGTGTCAATAGACATGAGTCCATGTCTATATTAATTTAAAATTTCCAATATATGATTCTGGGTTGTGTCTGATGCCAGCTCTGTTTGACTGTAACTATTTGGCTGATGACAGGTGATTACATGCTGTTGTTTAGAAAACACACAAGCCACTGCACTTGTATTCCATTAATTAAAGACTTTTTTTTGTAGATATAGATAAATTAATAGCTTTTGTTTGTTTTTTAATCAAGGACTTTCTTCCTTTTTTTGGCTTGGTGTCACAGTAAGCACAATAGTGCAATTGTTGGAATACATATTGTGAATTTTGATTAACAGTAATCTATGGCTTTTTATGGCTTTTTGGCTTGGCTTCATTTTTGTTTTTGTTTTTATTTTGTTTTAATAATGAAATACTATCAAAAATCAGAAGAAAAGTGTAAGCACTTCAGTCTCCACTATGGTACCATATGTGAGGATGTTCAGGCATGTATCAGACTTTTATGTTTGTTCATATTGTGGCTGAGGTTTACATCCAAGTCACAAAGACAAATTAGATATTACTAGTGCATAGATCAACAATAAGATTGAAGAAGCACAGCACAAACAATTAAGCTCTATGAAGGACACACAAGGTGCATTCATTTACGTGGTTGTGCATGGGGTTGATATGTGGGTGAGTTGATACGACCCAATCCAAAGTTGATTATTTTCCAAAAACAGCACATCCTGAAGTGTTTTATTCTTTACATAATTAATTTATATTTTACATTATACGGCAATCCGGCAAAGATTGCAGTTTTTAAAATTATTATTAATTCATTAATGAACAATGTGGTACTTTTAACTGTTTATAGTTACATTTCATTTTGTGGACTGTCCACAACAATAAACAGCTATAAACAACCAATCTCCTACCAGTCTATCTCCTCTCTCTCTCTCTCTCTCTGTCTCTCTCTCTCTCTCTCTCTCTCTCTCTCTCTGTCTGTCTGTCTGTCTCTCTGTCTCTCTCCCTCACTCTACTTGAGTTAATAGGACAATAAAATGCAGCTTCTTGTGTTACTGAGAAACCAGAAAATATTAAATGTCTTTTTACAGAAAGTTTCAGCCTATAAGTGATTATACATTTTTTTAGTTGAATAATAGCAATTTTTTTAATCCATTTATTATTAGGCTTAGATTATGTGGAGTGTCTGCCATAGAGGTCTCTTTGAATCAGTTACTATGGATACGATAACATATTAGAAAGTGCACATTAATATACATCTGTGATTTGAATTATGGCTGAGACTACTGTTAGAGCTGCTGTTACAGAAAATTAATCAACACCTGACCAATCAGAACACCAGTCAATAGTGCTGTGTTATGAAATGTTTATAATAAATTATTTATCAGTGACTTGCACAGTGTAATGATAAAAGCATTGATAGAGTAAAGAAGTAAAGAAAAGACATAGTAGTGGGATAGGGATGAGGGTAGATGAGGTGGAGGTCAGAATCATTTGTCTTTATTGATCAAGTTAATAGCATGTTGGAAAAAGCTGTTGTTGTGATGTGCTGTCTTGGTGCGAATCATCAGCCTGATGGTGGCTTCCAAAACAGATTAGTGGGGTTCCTAGTCATTTTCAGACCATGTGTCCTCGCTGTAGTTTTTCTTTTAATGAGAAGAGGAGGAGGGGAAACAATCTATAATGAAGGATGTGAGAGCAAAGTTGAACCAGCAAAGGGTGAGATACATTACGTTTCCTCAGTTGTAGCAAGAAGAACATCTACTGTTGTGCCTTCTAGACACAATTACCAATTCCCAATTGGCAATAGTGAGCCAAAGAATCTGCATGACTCAACAGCACTCATCAATGATTGCTAAAGGTTGATGGGGTGATTGGCCTTTGCAGAAGTCAGTGCAATTCTCAAGGGGTTTCTCACACCATGCTACAGGCCATGCTACTTTCTCAGGGTACTCATACTCCATTATTGTCTTCGAGACCAACTATGGTGGTGTCATCTAGAAATGATGAGTTTAACGGAGATGCAAGTTGAGGAGAGTGGAGAGGACATACCCATGTGGTGCACCAGTGCTGATGGAGTATAGCTCTGGCAGGTTGTGTCCAGTCAGGACATAGTGCCTCCTGTCTCATGGGAAGTTTGTAACCTACTGACAGATTGCCAGTGGAAAGGTAAGGTGCAGTTTGGGAGTGTATGTATGATGGAGCTAAAGTTAACATAACATCATAGCAAACTCAGTGAATCCAAAAGCAAAGTTGTGTTGCATTTTTTTAAAAAATATTAACAGCAGATGCTCAAACCCATCAGGACAGTAATTAATTAGACTGGAAATATAATTATTATGCGATGATATTTGGGACTTGGACAATTGTCAAAGGCTTAAAGCAGGGAGTTGCTGTACAATTGTTTAATGAATCATTAAATATGCTGGTACAAATGGTTGAATATGCTTGGGCCAGTTGGCTGGCACAGTGTTAAAATGTACCAGTGAGACGTTGTCCAGTCCTGTAGCTTTTCAAAGATTTTGCTTTTTGTGATTTTACAAACCTGGTCATTGATGAGGGCAGTGTGGGTAGAAGGACTGGGGTGTTTTGGCTTTGGGGTTGTTCAGATAATATAATACTTGGACAATTATCTTTGCAATAAATTACTATTTCAATAAATTATTTTAAGTGATGAGTAGTTTAATAAGTAATGTTGAATATTATGTAATACTGGGCTGATTTACAAGCACAAAGGAATGAACGCATACATCCCATCCAAAGACAAATGGAGTGTCTTTGGCTCCTGCTGTTGCAGTAATTGCTGTTACTTGTAAAATGTCCGTATATGGTGCCTTTTAAAGCTTTGTTATTGTGTACCACCTGTACTGTTAACTTTCACTGTAGCCTCAAAAGAAAATGTGTGCTTGTCTGAGTACAGATACTGTCATCAAACTTTAGTGCCTTTAGGTAACAACAACAAGCTATAATTACCAAACATTTTTGAAACACCAGTACATTTCTTTAACCACATTAACTTATTTTCACATTAACATCTAGCAAAAATAAAAAATAAACCACACTTCATGGCTTCACATATTAGTGACGGGAAGATGAGATTTGTGCAACCACCAATCTGTTCGTTACAGATATCTTGATTCCACTAAGGGTTTAAGTGGCTCTAAGAGTAGCTCTAATCTTCAGCATCAAATCATTTCTCTTGGGAGAAGCCAAAATGTCTCAAAGAAGCCTTAAAATCAAATAATCCTACCCTTATTTTTGCTCATAGCCTGCCTTGTGCATGATCTGCCATTTCACTCCACACTCTGTAGAACTGGCCTTAGTTACTAAAGCACTGTTTGAGAAAATCAGCAGGAAAGATCTCTGACACCATGAAAAAGAAATATTTTTAAGGGACTGTGATGTTCAAAAATATGCAACAGTAAGAATATTTGCAGACATGGTGGCAGCACGCTTTACCTGAAATTAGACAATAGCTATTATGAGTATTTGCTAACATGGCATTCCAAAACTTTCATGGCCAAATATGAGTTTCCTGTTGTGGCCTTTGGCTCTTGACTTAAAGATTATATATTGGATGCCCCTGAACTGTTAAAGTGATCTGGAGTCATATTCCAAACGATGTTTGTTGAACCGAATGGCATCCTGTTCTTTTCTCCTGATGTGTTGGAGAAATTGGTCTAGCTCCCATGATACTGTACGATAACATGTTCTGTGAAAGATAGCAGGCTTTGTCTTTGCACTGGACTGAGGTTATATGTCCTTAAATCTGAGGGTGGGGGGTAGGGGATTAACATGACTCTTTTCACGGTGTCTGGAGAGAGCAGAACAGAATGGCTTGGGCGTAGCTCTTTCCATACTGATGCCATATTTTAGCCTTTTGAGTGAGTGTGTACTTTTCTCACTCTTAGGTACTTTTTTTCCACTTGCAAAACACTCTTCACTGTAAGACTAGCTCTTAGAGAAAACAAAAGTCTTTTCCCAGTCTCTTTGCATGATTTTGAGATAAAATCCATTTTATGCAAGTATTTTGGTCCTTTGCGTCTTTATCATCTTCATTTGCATGACTCATGTGTAACAAAGATGAGATGGATGCTAACAAAAAAAAAACAAAACAGATGTATCTAAGATGAACCTTAATCAGGCATGAGATGAGTGGCATCACTTAGATTCCTTTCAGACTTTAGACACTAGAAATGCATATAAAGAGAATTTTGTATGTCCCTGGGGCAAACTTGTGCAGACAAGGGGAGGACAAGCAAATCTCAGGAGCCCAGGATGACATATATTTGTTGTTCTGTATTCTAAAGCAGTTTTCTCCATAGTGACAAAGAAAGACTAAATTAAAGACCCGTACACCACATGCATGTTTAAAAGCCATGCACATTATTAATGGATTAATTTACATATGGTGTGAATAATGTTACAGAGGTTTAAAGGTTTGCATAATTCCTTACCATCTGATACAATGATTTCACAAGTCAGTCATCAGCTGCAGCGGTTCTAGAAATAATTAGTTCTGCAAAGTATCTGTGGAAGTGAGTGGAGCAAGCTTGATTGGTGACATTCCTTATGTGCAGAGGATGAGTGCCGTGTCTCAGTTTGTCATGTAGTTACTTGGCTAGCCAATTTACTTTCCAGATGTACTTCCAGACTGTAGTGTCTCTGCTTCACTAGACAAGTGATACTACTAGATGGAGACCTCTAACTTATTTTCTTCCTTTAACTACATTGACTGCCTCAAACATAAAACATTCATTAAAAAAGNTTTTTTTTTTTGTCACACTTTGGTAATGTGAAAATGAGATGAGGAACCAATAAGCTGTCCTTTACAGATACCCACATATGAGTCCATTAAAAGTTTAAGTGGCTCTAAGAACATCTTCAGCATCAACTCGTTTCCCCTGGAAGCGATTGTGTCTTTTGAAAACATGCTGGTAGGTGGGCTGGCTACACAAAATTGCCCCTTGAGAGTGTATGTGTGTGTGTGTGTGTGTGTGTGTGTGTGTGTGTGTGTGTGTGTGTGTGTGGTGGACTAATGTCTTATCCAAATTTTATTTTTGGCCTATCAGTAAAAGTGGGCAATATTACAAAAATATCATATAATGATAGTTGAAGACATTTCTATGATACGCATTGTGTATCATGATCTATAGGTTTTCTAACAAACTGCCAGCAAGTAATTAAATGTTGCCATTTTACAATTTTCAGTAGATTTGGTAAAAGATTTTAATATAGATTTTAATATCNTGGCAGTCAAGTTGGGTGACTTAAGATTGACAAAAATAAATTCTGTTGTGTCTCGAAATATGTGTTTCCTTTTAGCCTGTTTTGTAGTCCTATATGAACCTGTATGAATTGTCTGACTTTGGAGCAGCAACAAAACATCTTCATTGATGCATCTTAGCTTCCCTTGTGTGTGATTGCCAAACAAATAAAGTTGTGCTAGCCTTCCATGCATGGAACGTTTTTGCTGGCAAAATATGAACAGGGGTTTAAATTAAGAAAATGAAACAATGTGATGTTTTTCAGGGCTACTTCACTATACGAGAATTCAATAACCGTCTCTGCTGCTGCTCAACGCCGAGCACATGTACGCCTAGTTTATATAATTTATTTCAATTTTATAATGAGCTTAGTTACAGCTAATAACGTATTACATTTATATGCAATCCTTCAGTTTTCTAAGCATTACTGACCTTCTTGGCATGTAATTAATAATAATATTAAAAAGCTGATTAAATGCTAGTGACTTGGAACCAGCTTTCAGTATTTGTTGCTATAATGATGTAATGTTTACACGACACACATTATGTATTTTTGGCCACTTAACCTTCTTTTTAAGTGGAAGTGGAAGTGACTTTGTGGCCAAGTATGGAAACCCATACTCGGAATTTGTGCTCTGCATTTAACCCATCCA
>CM074949.1:16807533-16823750 GCA_037577455.1 Pangasius macronema
ACCATTAGGCCACGACGGCCCCCAACAGACTCAGTATGGCTGCAGCTCAACACCTCAACAGCCTACAGCCTACCCTCCAAAGCCACGAGCGATACTATTGTCAAGCCTAGTTATAAAAAGAAATCACGATATTCACTAATGTCTCTAAACAGGGAATGTAACATAATTTAGCACAATATTAATATTACATTCTCATAATGCCCAGCCCTGGTGCATAGTATTCCTGGAATAAGCTCAGGATGAAGCAGTTACTGAAGATGAATAAATAAATAAAATGATAAATTAGTGACTAATCTATCTGACTAATTTTTATACTCTTTTTTTTTTCAAATGCCTGAGTGTGTTAAGCTTACTGGACACATCAAAGACTTCTTGATCTAAGGTCTGCTTACCTTATCAACCAGCAGATTCATAGAATAACGTGAGCCGATTCATCTGTTTATTTTCAGCCCAGCTCTAGTATTGACTGTGCACCTCAAGTTCTCGGCACTGTCAGATTTCCTAAATGTTCCGCTGCTGATTGAGCCCTCTATGTCAGGTTGGAGGCAATGTGTGTTAACTCAGAACTTCATTGCACCTGCAAAGTGGCAAAGCAGAGTCACACACATGGGAACAGACGCCACGCACACGGAGAAAATGAGAGCATTAATTTAATAGGCTCTGTCAAAAGCAATTTACTCTAATGATTCACCTTGCAAAAAAATTAATGGCTGAAGTGCATCTGTATGAGTCACATAGCTTTGCTATCCCCAAAGGTAATGAGCACAAGGCTTTGACAGGGGAGCTTGAGTGTTTGTGTTGAGCCTTTGTTTGGCATTTTATTAAGGCTAAACTCATTTTTATCTCTAATAATGTCGAGTGAATCCAAATGCAAATAATTTCCATATTAATGTTAAGTATTCTGTACTCAACCAAATACAAGTACAATAAGCACTTTCTCTGTTATTGATGTAGATTCAACCAAAGACAAAAATGCGGATCCAATACACCTGAAAATACCTAGCATATTGTTCTCTCCCACACACATTTTTCACTCAGCATATCACAGCAATTTATTCTCGACTAGCTTTTTATTACAAAGATTGCTTTTCTTATGTGTATTATTATCTCTATTGTGCAATGGTCATCCAGCATATAGGACTTGGGAAGGTGATGTAATGGTGAAGTGAGCCACCATACTTGTTGTATTAGCCAACCTTAACTGGTGATCTACGTTTCCGTGCATGAAGCAACAGGAGGGGAGCAATCAGTCTTTAAAGAGAAACACAGTGAGGCTTGTGTTTTAGTGATAACGCATAAAAACATCTCATTCTGTAGCTCGACACTCCTCAGCTACTTTAAATGAACAAATTGTGAGCTTATTAGACAAATTTGTATCATTTTTTCTCCCTTTTTAGTGTCTAGAAGTATTCAGAGTGATCGTAGGATGTCTGTTTCACATAGTTTGTGTTGCTGGCAGCTCTCCCCTATCATGCAACAGCTATCAAGAGAAGAGAGTGAAGACTAGCACATGCTTTTCTGAGACATATGAAGCCAGCCACTGCATCTTTTCAAACTGCTGCTTGTTTCAGAAGATGCTTGAAAATTCATGATTAGGAAATGGCATTCACAGAACGTGACTTCTGCTGCTGTATGTGATGCACACACTGTATGTCTCCCAGTTTCCTGATGTTTAAAATCCCTAATATTATCAGCAACATTTTTTAAAGTTCTGGTTAATAACAAAATCTGAACTTCAAACTGCACTCTTGGGTAGAAGAGGTGATAGACCTTATGTCTGGAGAGAGACGATTCTCACTCTTTATTGTGTGGTAGAGTCTCTACCATTCAGTGTCAGTGGAGACAGTAATTCCATCTGTCATTTGAAATTCTAATTTATTCCTTTCTATATATTGCCTGTGTTTGTGTTCTTTAATTATTTTTTCAGTTGTAGACTTAATTGTTTAATCTGACAACCTCTCAGATCCTCCACTGGCTTTCCTTCAAGGAAGTAGAAGGTTAAGCCCAGATACAGTACCTCTGTGTTAAACCGCAGAGACTATAAAAGTTATGATGTATAGTACAGATTGAACCTCTCGGTTAAAGCAGTGAGACTATAACATCCCATTTTAGTAAAAACCCTCATATATTACATAATGAGAAATATACGAGGGTGAGTCAAATGAAAACCTTAATTATTCTTTATTGCAAATAAATATTGCAAAAGTTTATTGGGTTTAAATTGGCTGTAGAAGGGGCTGTTGAGAACAATGGACCAGAAGTACATGTTTACTTTTGAAACTACAAATTCTGCTTCTCTAATCTATGTCACACTTTTAAGGTCTTCATTTGACTCATCCTCATGTACACTTAGGCACTTATTTGTAATTTAACACTGAGTTACTGTTTCCAATGTTTTAACTACATTTCATTCGTTAGAATCTGTTACATTTCAAGTCTAAGTAATCTATGTAATAAGTAATATACATACATTTAACCTTTGCCTACATCTTTTTTCCATTGTTAGTGCAGGTAAACAGAGGTAGAACTTCATTTGCATAACACAGCGAAGCCTACAATTTTCCCCCAAAATGTCACATCAATGTAGCTCTTCGCTGTCACAAAAACCAAACAGAACTTTACAACTAACTGCTGCTGTCTCTTTCTGTCCGGTCTCTGTCACTTAGCAGATAACATCCTTCTTGTTGCAGTGTGTTTTTGTGTGCCATCTGATATGAGATCAGAATAAAATCATTTGGGCTCACTGAGTCTCCTTCTAGCAATTCAATTTTAAATACTGCTGAAGTTCATTTATCATAGCCAACTCTGAGTGGCCTTACACTGAATATTGCTTCAGTATTCTGACTTCACAGTATGAATATTACATTTGGAATTAGCATAAGATTTAGTGAAAGTCCCAGGGTTATAAATGATTTTCAATAAAACTGGGAAAAGAAATAGCTTTAAACCATAAGCAGGATGCGGTTCCTTGCCGCAGTTATTTTTCATCATTTTATGACAATTCTTGTCACTAAAATCATCGGTTGATCTCTTTGAAGTTGAAGAGAATCACATTACTGGTGCATTATGGGCCTACCAAACTATGCATGCCTTTTGTCATTTGGTAGACGAGCATTTGTTGCCTCAAGTTGCACAAACAAAACTATTCAAATCATTTTCAGCATGCAGTTTCTGTAGAGCATGGATTTCACTTCAAATAGACTAAAGTGACTGTTTACAGGTATTTTAAGACTTCTAATAAAAAGACATTACCATCATGATATATGGAATATCCTCATATCTATATGTTGGGCTTAGGCATTTGTTTTACTTTTTTTTTTCAGTTTTAAGGAAGTTTGAAAACTTTTTTTCTGGAAAAGCTCAGTGTTGGGTTTTACAGCATTTTGTAAGTCATCACTAATTTTTAATTTATATAATTAAATTAATAATTACATGTTTAGAGATATTTAGAAACTAAGTAGAGTTTTGGTGTCAGGTTTGGGGTCACAGTGTATTATCAGATGGTTACTTCAATGTTCTTTTACTTAATCATGTTCCTTACTCTGGTGGTTCTCATCCCTTTTGTGTCCGGCTGTGACTCCCCAAAAAATGTGTAACCCCTTCTCTCTGGACTCCCACAGCAACGACCTCAATGACTACAGCAACCTCAATATCAATATCAAACACACAGAAGAACATGGCATTGCTGACCATGACTAAATGAAACAACTATCTTGTATTGGTTAAGCTAGTTAGATTGTCTGTTTGTTTGTTTGTTTGTTTGTTGTGGTTTAGAGCATCACCTTTCTTCACAGCCACTCTCGCGTTCAGCTTATAACAACAATGTGATAAATACTGACAATACTGGTAAGAGCTTTTGTGGAAAGTCATTATTAACAATAGCTTTCTAAGAAAGAACAGCAGTAAATTAGATTTTTTTTTTCTTTTGGGTTTTGTTATGTATACAAGGATGTGCAAAGACACGTTTTTATGAAAATAATTTATAATACATTTTTCCTTTAATTTAACCAGCAGCTTGTGTGGGTCATTAAGTTTGTGATACCATGAAACCATGAGAGTGTCTCAGCGTCACGTCCCATGTGTCTCTCACGCATTCTCTCTTTCTATAGCTCTCGCAAGAGCTCTCTATCTCATCTCTGTCTTTCACTGACCTGCTGCTCTGATAGTCCACAAAGCAGCAGACTCTTTGTTTATGTGCCTGTTTCTCTTCAGTTGGATCGACAGCTTGCTACCACTTTGAGAGACACACAAGGGTAAATCACCTGCTGTAGACATTAAGAGGCGATTTCTTAGAGGAAGGTTAAGGTTTGTGCTGAAAAGAGGTGTGGAGTGAAAAACTCATAGTATCTAAGGTGCAAGTTACTAAGACTCTTGACCTGATTGTATTTTACTTTTTTGTTGCTTGCACTCCTAAATGTGATGAACACAAGCGCATTACACAGCATAGAAATAAACAGCTGATAAATACTGTGCGGCTGTGTCATATCCTGTTATATCTCTCATCTTGTACATGCTGCCATCTTTACAGTTCAGAAATACAAACATGGCAGATGTCAGTGCTAAATACTGATGCTATTGCTGTAGGAGGAAAAACACATTTAAAAAAAGTGTAACTGTGTAAATACAAATAAAAACAAAGCTAGGGTAAATCTGGGAGTTACTTTTTTTCTAGATGGAGAAACTTCAAGAAACTGAAGTGATTGAAGTTGGATGCCAAATTAGCTTAATTTCTCCAGGACAGATTATATGAATAAGTTAATCTTATAAATTGGTATATAAAATGATTGGATCAATGACTGTAGCAACAAACCAGTTACACCATGTAAGTATTTTGTGTGTGTTGTTATAACTGTTCAAGTAGATTGAAATGTAGATTTGGGAGGCGGGCTTCGTGTGCATGGATATTGATGGGAGATGTGGTCAAAGAGTAAACAACTCATTCTTATGTTTTTCTAGTAAAGCACGGTAACCATTAGCCCAATGCTAATGGTTCTGCCTAATGCACCTTTGTTATTATTTCTTGCTATTAAACTATATAGAAAGAAAACAATCATTTATAAATCATTGGTATGAATAATTTATTGAAAAAAATGACGTGTCAGTATGAATGAAATGAACACGCAGTAGACACTGTGCTGTATTTGAGCCACAGCTGGCACTACTAAAAGTTAATGAGTTGTAAAATATAATAATGAGAATGGTGTTATTGCACAGCGTTTGAAAGGAAATTAATTTAATATTTTGTTCTGACAAATTTGAAATGCAGATTCAACACCAAGGCGATGTTCTTGCTTTTGGAGGATTTAAATCAGGACTTGTGAAGTTGTTGCGTGCAGCGCATAAAAATTGTGTGCCTGTGTGTGTATTTTGGTTTGTGGGGGTGCGTGAATGCCGTTGTTGACAGCTTGTGTGTAAAATCCAAATGAAGAGACTGAGAAAGAGTTGAATAAATGCCAAGGTTCTGAAAGTTACACCAGTTAAAAACATCTTACAGTAGAGCTTCTATATAAAGCCTTAGCCTGAATGCTTTCAAAAAGCAGTTTTTAAATATTTAATAAAGCTTTATATTTCATGTATGGCATAAGCTGTGTCAGAGCCCAATATTATTTTAAGAGTAAGTGAGGATTACAGCTGATTAGTGTAGAGCAGGGTTTAACACAGCGAGGTTTTAACATTTACCCATTAAATAGGACTAAATCTTACAACATCTCGAGGGAAACCCAGATGTTGGGCCTTGTTTCCTTGCTTTAAAAGAAACCCGATATTTACAAATGATGCATGATGCCTATAAATATTTCCTGCCAGGTTTTATTTGATGAAATGCCCACAAGTGCTCAAGAATCCATGTGAACCTGTTCTCTTAACCACTGCTATAGTTCTTTCACTGAGATGGACCTTGTAGCACCTTAATCTGTTCAGATTCAATTATCATACAACCCAAATTGTATTATCTAGTGATTTCCACTATTAAAGCTGCTTGAAGAGTGGAAAGAACCTTAAGGCAGATGTATTTGGCCTGTGATTATAGAAACCAGCAAGAAAATGTTAATGAATCAACTTGCTCTTACCATGTCCTTGAACACTAGGGCTAAACTCTTCCTTGAGAAAAGAACTGTCAAAGGCTGAGGTAATGTATGCAAATGAGAGGGGGAATGCATAGGCAGCTCTCAAGTTAGTGTTCGCAAGCACCTTTATATTGGATAATACATATTTCAGATGGAATTAAATTTCTTAGAGTTATGCAGTGTTTCTTCAGAAGGTGTGTTCTGACACTTCCTTTTGGAGTGAATATAGCGAACGCTGCCTGATGTTAGTGCTGCAGCTTTATGTGACATCGGATCCAACACGCACTTTCTATTACTGCTTTCATCCGTATCCTTGGTACAAAGTCAGTTGTTGTTATGTTTCTCTATTTCAGTATCTGAACTTGCGTAAATACCCATCATTTAAAATTAGTGCCCTGTGATGCTGTGCACACCCGTCAAACATGGAGAAAAAACGATTAGTCTGCAGGAGAGATCTGAGCCAGATGATGGATTAGCAGCCAAAGAAGTGTGTGCATGTGTTTGTGTGTGTGTGTTCAGGGGCTGTACAGAAATGACAGGCTTTGACTTTGAAGTGTCCAGATGCTCATTTATATCATGCCTGGCTTGCCAACTGACCCTGTGAATCAGCTGTCTCGTCAATACCCCAACTGCCATTTTAATGAAGTAGCCTTCATCTGCTCGTCTATCATACAGACACACACACTTGTCTATCATACACACAATGACCAGCTTGTTAAGCCAGACATATGAATACCAGCACATCCTCTGCTGTGGTTTGACAGGATCATGGAGCTGCACACATGCTGCTAATTGCGTGTTTAATGAAACGTGCTAGTTTCAATTTTAAATTGCTGTAATATTTTAACATTGGCTTGGCATTCAATCCCCTCTTCATTCCCTCATTCTTTAATTCTTCTTTGCCTCCACTCTCCATGTCTTTCCTCCCCATTAGATGGTTTTTAAAGCGGAACAGAAAGGCCTTTGCTGCTAAAGTTGATATACTGCAGGGTACATTCGACTCTGACTACATTAAAATGCAGTAATGACATTGTACTGTTTCACATGATAAATCTTTCATTCTGTATTTACTCTCAAGAACTTGCCTCATAACTGCTTTTTGTTCCCTTTTTGTGTTTCTGTGCTTTGAGAGATTGAGTATTTTTTCTCAGAGTATATCAATTTCCAGGAGCAAGCACAGTTGTGCGGTTTTTTAAAAGACAAAATTAAAGCAAACAATATAAACCCTCTCATCCTTTCTCTCATGCTCTCAGTCATAAAATGAAAAGCTTGAGCGGGCATGGTTTCAGCATGGGAGAGATGTATGATTGAGCTGGTGGGAGTTTAGAAGCAGCAGATCCCATATGAACTGGCCTTGCCATTAGTGAAGTCTTGCGGTAAATTAACTGGGTTTTTGAAAGCATTAAGTGGCCCAAGTGGAAAGGAAGGAATAATATGGACTATTTAAGGTCCATAGCGCTGATTGTATCAATGTTTTATTACAGGTCATGCGTTAAAGGCTTTGCTGATTTGAGTTAACAGTGATCTGAAGCTTTGAGATTTGACCTTATCAGATTGACCACTGTGTGCTGTCCTTGCCAATCTTCTTTCTCTTTTTCACCCACACATACACACTTGACCATTTTTATGGCATGCTGGAGGAGAACTGCCTCCCATGTGAACACTGAGCTAAAGTTTGCTGTATTTAATGGATTTAAGCAATCCTCTCTCTCTCTCTCTCTCTCTCTCTCTCTCTCTTTGTCAGCGCATTTGCTTGGCTCAGATTGGACTCCTTTAATTGCCCCATGTACAGGCTTTAGATATGATCTGCCCTCAGACAGATGGGATCTGAAAGGTCAGGAGCTTCTGTGCATACAGCAACAGAGCTGAAGGGTAACAGTAAAAGTGCATAGCGAAACGATGGAGCTTTAACCACTGGGCCTCGGGCACAGATGTTTTCAACGTTCTAACCTATCAGAAATATTCAAATGATATCAGAGAGCCCTGCTAATCCTATTAATTCTGAATAATCCTGACAAGGCAGTAACTTCACAGCTGTCTGTATAGCTTTTGTAGTAAGGGTGCAACACAAGGGGCTCTTCATGCCTGTATTTGCTTGACTGAAGCATTATAATGAAGCTTGTTTCTCTCTAATATCCTCTTAGTGCTCACAGTGTGCAGCACACTGTATTGTACATAACTACCAATCATCATTATTCTAACTGGATACATGTTTCCATCACAACATACTTGCATAAATCTAGTAATGTACCCAAGGCGGAGAGAGAAATGGAGGGGGAGAAAGAACTGTAAAAACGAAGGTGAAGTGTAAGCTAGAAAGTGATAAAAGTAGAATGAGAGTGGAAGAGAAGGGAGGAAGACCAAGTCTGTGGAGTCTCAACTCATCAATCTCATCTCATCAGTCCTGTGAGAGAAGATTAGAGAAACCATGCAGCAGTTGTTCCCTTTGAGATGCTTCTACTGAAGCACTACTATAAGGACTGTACTGAAGTACTGAAGGACTAGTAATTGACATTTATTCCAATGTTGTTGCAACATTACATAAATTTTTTCATCCATTTACATCAATCCAGTACCAACAAAATGTTATCTTTAGAATAATGTAAATCATTACAATGCCATCTTGGCCAGAAACTGCCGCACAGGCTTAATTTCCCAAACCCCTGTAAAGTTAAGATCATTTTAACTGATAGAGAAAGTGTTCACTATTATGTTCAGTTTACCGTTTGATGATTTTTATGCTGCAGTGCTTTTGGAAAACCCACGCTGTTTACAGTGGCATTTTGAACAGAAACTGCTGTCCAACTGGTTACAGTGGCATTGGTATGGGAAATTTTTATGGCTTACAGAGACTGCACAGTTGACAAAAAAACATTTTTGAGTCTGAGACTGGAGTGCTTGAGCCCTTTATTCTAGCCAAAGTTGTATCAGTAACTATCTAAGTATGCCTTTGCGAATAATAGAAGTGTGAGGAAACAAACAAAAATGTGCCAAATACATTACAGTGAAGATTTTGCAGCGCTTCCATGGAATTCTTCTGTGTGCAATTGCCTTGCATTTAAAAATAAAGTCTCCAGTGAAAGTGAAGATGCTAGCTAGACTTAAATTCTTATTTTTCCCCAGTAAGTCATACATGGGATACTGCCCGAGCTGAGAGAGTAGCACTGCTTAGAGACAAAGTGTTAGCAAAGTCACTGCAAGATCAAATCTTCCCCCTTCGCTGGAAATTTGAGCAGTGGAACAAGTCCTAAGGCTAAAAATAACCAAAATGTACAGCCCTAATTTCTATGTGCAGATACTACTGCCCCTTCACATAACACAGAATGCTACACTCACACTGTTTCTGGCTGTTCCAAAAAAAATGTGTGTTTGTGTTAGAGGCATTCTGTGGCTGTTCAGTTGGCGCAGCGTGAAGGTCAGTGGCTGATGTTTCTAAAGCTCTGGAGCTCTCCCAGGATTGAGACGCTGTAGTAGTCCACTCAGGATGGCTCAGAGGGCCAGATGAGTACTTTGAGGCAGTGACATGTGCTTTAGGAGCCCTGTGAATGACTTTTCTCACTCTGTAGGAGTTAATGCTACAATTTACTTGTGATACTAAACCGTGACTTACAATCCACTGATTGAACACACTGCTGTGATTCAGAAGGAAAGGGCTATTGATTGAAGTTCTCAGCCATGCATTACATAGTGCTCTATCTCTCGTTCATGTTGTCGTTTTTGTGCTGCATATACAGTGTTGCACACAGCCCCTGTATAAAAGTGCCTGAACAGAGTTATTAACACCTCTCAGGACCTGCATAGCCATAAAGTCAGTAATGAGGAACTGGGGAAATTGGGCTATCATCTGTCTTTAAGAGTAATCTGCCTCACTTAAAAAAGTTTAAACTGCAACCTTTGATTAAAATTACCCAGAGCATGGAAAGGCTATTGGAAGATACTTTTTGAGTAACTGTATTTAATCCACACCAGAAAAGTGTGTTGAATTGAAATTGACATAAATTGGGTCATTATCACAGCCTAATGCTAGCCCAGGATGGGGAAAATGCAGTGCCAGGTAGTAATGACCATGCTGTTCTTCTGACCTAGCATATTGAATTAAGTATTTAAATCCAACAGTTGTGCCATTTTAACAATATGTCTGGGTTAACAGAACATTTTTTTACAGTGTGCCTTACCCTTTTACTTACCCTTTTACTTACCCTTTCCTGCATGAATGTGACATTCAGTTTTTCAGCTAAATAAGTACATACTGTTACAGTCAGGATAGGTAGCTCTTTATACCACAGTGCTGTCAAATTCTCAAATGTGACGTCAGAAGGTGTTAATTTTCTATAATAGTACATTGCCAAGATCTAGTTTCAAAGCAAATCAAAGGTATATATTAACAATTTGTTCCTGGACAAGTTACTGTTGTCAAGATTTATGTGAACAGAGTGTAATATTTACTGAAGAAAACCAGTGTCAGGGTTAGGGTTAGGGTAGCAGTCATATGTAATGTTTTTTTCTTTTATGGTTTCTGGAACAGGGAGTCTTCAGAATGTAGAATGAATGTTACTGAATGATCAACTGTTGATACCGATCAGACATAACATTAAAACCACCTGCCTAATATTGTGTAGGTCCCCCCTTGTGCTGATAAAACAGCTCTGACCCATTGAGACAGGGACTCGACAAGACCTCTGAAAGTGTCCTTTGGTATCTGGCACCAAGACGTTAGCAGCAGATCCTTTAAGTTCTGTAGGTTGCGAGGTGGGGCCTCCATGGATTGGACTTGTCAAGCACATCCCACAGATGCTCGATCAGATTGAAATCTGGGGAATTTGGAGGCCAACTCAACACATTGAACTCTTTGTCTCCTTCCTCAAACCATATTCTTCAAACATATTCCTTTGTTATATTCCTCAAATTTGTTCAAGTCCTTAACAGTTTTTGCAGTGAGACAGGGCGCATTATCCTGCTGAAAGAGGCCACTGCCATTAGGGAATACCATTGCCATGAAGGGGTGTATCAAAGTAACATCCACATGAATGCCAGGACCCAAGGTTTCCCAGCAGAACATTGCCCAGAGCATCATACTGCCTCTGCCAGCTTGCCTACTTCCCATAGTGCATTCTGGTGCCATCTCTTCCCCGGGGAACCAACACACACGCACCTGGCCGTGTACATGTAAAAGTAAGCGTGATGGTCAGGGGTCAGCATGAGCATCTGACTGGTTTGTGGCTAACTCAAAGCTACCCAGTAATCAAAATAAATGTGGTATTTGTTTCTGTTTTGGGATAATGTCACTGTACAAGGCGGGAAGTATGTTGGTGAGGCTGTCTGTCTGAGAGTGGTATCTGAGTTTTTGAGCTCATGTGTGAAATGACTAATTGAGTTCCTCACTAAGCCCACAAAAAAACTATGTAGTATGCACTCTATGTAGTATTGCACTGAGCCTAGGATGTCACCATGTACTATGGCAATATTATTCTTGACAGTAACCTTAAAACTAACAGTTTATTTCAGACTTAATCTCCAAGGCAGCAGCTACAATCCACTGCTAACACGAAATGGGTACCTAGGCTGTACAGTTGTAGTGCCAAACAGTTTACTGTGAAATAAATTATACTGAATTTGTGAACACAAGGGTTTGATTCCAATAGATTAAATGTCTTATGTTCATCACAATAAAACAAAAGTGGAGTTTCAAACACTGGGAAAAAAGAGCACTTGTACGCTGTGCCATTTTTTACAGTCCTGCTTTAGCTTCTTACCCTTGCCATGCCAGTATTTGCTCCATGGGCTCTCAAAGGACCAAAGGATACAAACAGTACCAAGGAAAAGTGTCCCTAACAACTGCCTGCTTTATATTTTCTGTCACTGTCTCACAGATGCTCACAGATGCTAGTCCACAGGCTTGATAATGTACCCTGTATGAGCAAAATATGACCCTGTTCCCAATGATGCACTTAAAGCCTCTTAGTTCTTGATTGTGCCTCAGTGTGCCCAGAAGGTCTGCAAGGTCATAGGCTGTCCCATTTTTTATTTTAGGGTTCAAAAATTTTCTTCATGAACACCTTTATGCAATTCTATTTAAAATTTCTTTGTGTTCAGGTCTTGAGCTCACATATTGAAGAGCCCAGTAAGTTAACATATTTTGCATGCTGTAGGGGTAGATGGAAGTTGCTATGGGTTGCTAGGGAAATTATCTCTTGTAGACTGTACGTGACTTTGAGCACTCAGGCACAGGTGTTGAAGGGAGTTGGGTTTTTTTGTTCTGTCTTTTTGTTTTTTTTTAAAACAGTGGCAGTGGAAGACTACAACAGATTGGAGAATGAGAGTTCAATAAAACTCATCTACATTCAAGTTTTGTGCCTGACTGCAAAGATATAAAAAATAAAGGTATAAAATATACAAAAAATATTTTAAAAAAAGGTGAGAAATATCTACAGTCTAACACTGCATGAAAGTGGGCTGAGCAATGGTCTCTGACACAAAAACCCTTGCAGTTATGAACGAGGACCAATCACAGAGGATCGGTTTGCTAAGAACAAGACAAGATGGATGCAGCAACGTTAAAGCCAAAAACAGAATCCTGAAGTGTAATTGTAACTGTAATTTAACTTGTCATCAAGAACATTAGAGTAACAAGTTATGCGAAACGTAAAAAAAACAAAACAAATAAAACACAAAACCTGATTATACAGAGTGTGATCATTTATGTAATTTAAGTTCATAGCCTACACATAGTTTTATATGGAAACTATGTGAAATCAGCTGGTACATTATTTAAATTCATCAGTGTGATATAATGCAAGTCTTTTTGGTGATACTGATGAACTGTTTATGAACTTGATTAATTTCTAAATGGAAAAAAAATGTTATGAGAAACACTTTGTGTAGTTTGTAATTAGCACAGGTGTTTGAGTGAGCACTGATGTGTAGTATCGTTTTTCATTTTGCTGTAATCATAATTTCTGAGTGGCTCAGCAACTGCTAAAAACTGCTGATCTAACTCCAGCCCCTCAGAAGTCTCAGGCTGTTTTAAGCCTTCTTTTTTTTTGTCCCCTCAAACAGTATATGCAAGAGTGGATTTCTACTGAATGATATAATTAACAGCAGTTAAAAGTCTGCAAAGAATTTTAAGAGATTCAACTACATTATGATACTAGAGCTCAGTGTAGCCTTTATAATGTCGCCTGACTTGTCAGGCAGGTGAGATGAATGTCACGCTTCATTTGCACCAGTGCTGGAACTATGGACATAATATATTGCTTATGTCCAGCTATTTACATGTAAAACGTGGATCTCCATTGAAATCGATCAATTTCACGGTTTTCAAGTTTTCTTTATAAAGGATGTCTTTAGCTTAAGCCAAAAATACAGAAGGCAGTGCCACATTCGAAACAGAGAAACCCTGCTTATTTACTGCCTCAATTTAGTGTGTAAAAGAAAAAGTAGTTGCTCATGTTGTAATTAGTGGATTGTGTGGTTGAGGCTCATTGTTGGCTCATATTTCACTGTTATAGTTTATTTCATTTTAAGTGATAATATGGCATGATGTCATGCTATTTTAAATAATAATTTATAATTGCAATAAATAATGCCACAAAGAAGGCCATAAAGCCTTTCAGTTTAAATATAGTTTAATAGTTAACAGTTTTTGAAAAGTAAAAAAAAAAACAAAAAAAAACTAGTGTCAGTAAAACATAGGCATCCAACTGATATCGCATTTTAAAATAAAAAGAATGTGAACCTAAGGGTAAAATATTGGTTTAAACAGGTCTATAGAGAAAATAGTGAATGTGTCTTATTATGGATTTTTGAATGTCAGATGTATTGACAAAGTAATGGATCTATTTTAAGTCAAAGAACATACACTGCCACCCCATTAAGTTAATTCCACCACAGCATAAAAAGTGTTTCATGTAACTTTATACTGTTTACTGCTCAGATTAAGGAATATGACTTTCCAGTTTCCACTCTCAACTTTAATATGTCCAGTGACAATGTAGCTGTATGAGTAGCATATATACACTGATCAGCCATAACATTAAAACCACCTGCCTAATATTGTGTAGGTCCCCCTTGGACTCCACAAGGCCTCTGAAGGTGTGCTGTGGTATCTGGCACCAAAAAGGTTGGCAGCAGATCCTTTAAGTCCTGTAGGTTGCGAAGTGGCACCTCTATGGATCAGACTTGTCCAGCATATAATACAGCTGCTCGATCAGATTGAGATCTGGGGAACTTGGAGGCCAAGTCAACAAACTGAACTCTTTGTCATGTTCCTCAAACCATTCCTGAACAATATTTGCTATGCGTTCTTTTTAAAAATATACCAAATTGATGATTTGGCCACTCATAACCTGGCCATGAAACTGCTTACCAGTCAATTGTCCAATTACTTTTGAGCCTGTGAAAATGGAGGGACACTGGCTGTAAATGGCTGTAATTCCTAAATTGTTAATGCAATATTTTTGTTAAAACCCCTGAATTAAATCACATCTTGTTAAATCCCTTGAATTAAATCACATCTTGATTGCTTGATTTCAAAGCCATTGTGGTGGTGTACAGAGGGCAAAATTACGAAAATCGTATCACATTCTGCCCAAATACTTATGGACCTATATGTATATATCACTTAAAATTTCATGTGGTACAATTACTATCCATCTAAAGCACATGAAAGTAAAAGCCATTCATGGAGAGCTCAGGAAGCCATGTTCTTATTAAGGACAAACAACCCATCAAGCACCCATTGCCTGTGCCTTCTTCATCCTTTATAACATGTACGTGCCTCGAGCAGTGCTTTGCCAAAAATAGAATGAAAATTGCATCAATTAGTGAGCAGAGTGCAGCCCCTTAAGCACTACATAATGGTACTGTGCAAGAAGAAGCTGAAGGTGGTTCTGAACACTATCAGGGAAGGTTTGAACAGGAGATTAAAGACCCTCTTGAACTGAGCTATGATCACCAGGGCTGGATAGAAGGACATCACTTAGGAACAAAAAAGCACTAACTAAAGAGAGAGAGTGAGAGCGTGAGGCTTAGAGGAGAGGTACATGATGCAAGCCAACCTGAAAACCAAACTGGCAGCAGGAGAGGGTTTTTTTGTGAGGGTTGGGGATCAAAGCCAGAAAGTGAGGGATCCAAACATCCTGGGAGAGTGTGTCTGTTTCTTATAGGTGTGATGTGCTGTAGGGTTAATGGCAGCAGACGGCCTTCACTGTAGTCAGGCGGATGTGCAGTTGTGCAGTGAAGCTGTTGCTGCCACATCAGTGAATAATGGAAAATTATTATAAATAAGACTAAATCAGTAATATAATGTTTTCATTAATTGCATCAGAATTACATAAGTCTAAAATTACTTGGCTATGAAATCCATTTCACGGCTGACAAGCGTAGCAGACTCACTTGTTCACTTTTTCATAAAAGAGAAATAATAATTCATTCTCCCCCTTTTATTAAAATGTGTGGATTATTGTTATGTACTACATGGATGTGATAAGATTTCCAGTCACAGGTCTCTTAAGTAACTATGCTGGAGGACATGTGTACCGATTATGTACAGTTTGCAGAGGATAACAATCTCTGTATAAATTCTTCTGCATACAACTCATTTTAATACAAATTGATTGCTTTGACCTTTATTCCAGTGGATTATTGTAGGACATGTTGTGGTTGCACAAATTGTGCTTGATCATTAGATCACATGATCGTGTATGTAGGCTTTAGAAACTCAGTAGCTTACCTAATCCCCTGGAGGCATCACTTCTCTGACACATGCTTTTAAATTTTGTCTACATTTTATTGTTTTAAACTTGGCTAGAACTAGGTTTCATTTTGGTTTTGGCAGGAAACGACAGAAAAGAACATGCACTTCCTGGAGTGTCATTATACTCAAGAGAAAGCACATAACCTCCTTTCCCATGAGAAAATTCTGATAGGGTATATATTACCTGGGGTTATTTCTACTGGACATTTATAGAAGGTAAAACACAGCATAAGTTTTCCAGACACATGCACTTGCAGGTTGTATAAATTACTGACATTATTGATATGGTCAGGACTAAAATCCAAAAATACTCTGGCAAAGATAACATTACCCCCTCCCCATGTAAAATGAATCCAATCAGAATAGGGTTGAAAATACCTTTCTCATTTCTGATGGGT
>CM074949.1:16865726-16898532 GCA_037577455.1 Pangasius macronema
ACCTTACTATGACTCTGTCTTCATTGGCTACTGTTTAATTTGGTGTTTAGTCAGAGTTTCAACACACTGCACGAGAACACTACAGTAATATTACATTGTTTTGTTTCCAAGGATGTCTGTAATTGTGTGTGGTTTTTCATCTTCTGTATACCAGTGGAACAATGGAAACATCTTGGTGTCGACCTATACCTAGAGGTGTATGTAATACTGCATAAATTATTGTTTGGTTGTTGCAGTAAGTGCAATCTGCTTGTTCTGCTGTTTAACATGAAGCAGCCGTAGCTGAAGCTTATTTTCAATTCCAAACAAATGAATCGCTTCTCCTGCTGATTCTGTCTTCTGGAAATTATAGTTACTACAGTATGGCGTAATGGAATAGCCTCCCACTAAAACCTGGATTTATTGACTTGTATACAAGGGAGTGCTGTATGTTTTTATATATGGCAACGCAACAGAGGCCTTTTACTAAACTGTGAGCAGTTTGCAATCTTGCTTGAAAGAAATAACGTGTAGGAAATTGGTTTGAGGCTTTGTCTTATTAAAACCAATTCACTTGGGGTGAGGTTAGGAAACCAGGAGGAGAACTGCAGAGGAGACACATAATCCTCTCTGCTTCACTGATATTCTTCATTGCTTTTCCATTTGACAAATGTCTGCTGTATCAAATATAGTCAAACTTCAGCATGACGTAGGACATCCTCATTAAGAGAAATACAGTTCGTCTCATTCTCATCTTCTCTGCTCGGTGTGTCGAGCAGTCACTGATTTCAGGGTATGAAGACATGCCTTTTGAGATTCCGTGCTTTTGACAGGGCAGTGCTTAATGGAAACCAGTATGAAGAATATGTTTCAGATAGACATGTGCACTGAAAAGTGAGGCATATTAAATATGCATAATGTGAATATTTCTGTTATTTATTTTAATGCAGCATGTTTGACAATATTTTACTCTAATTATTGAATATCACACCGGCTGCTATAAACAGCCTTAATGATCTGAACAGTAGAGTCATGTTTACTCATATGCAACTCTACACGTAGGACAGGATTGTTCAGTGAACAATGGTTCAGTGGCCGATATTCAGCTGAAATGTGGTTGCTGTTGGAGTGTTCTGTTGAATGTATGGAGGCCACATTGCTCCAGGGCTGTGCTGGGTGAGGACACACTCACATAGCACTCAGCAGCTGCACCATCTGCTCAGTCCTAATGACTACCTGCTACAGATGAGGCAGAAAGAGAGAGAATTAGAGACAGGTACACAGGCAAAGAGGGTGATGGAGATAGGCAAAGGGGGAAGAAAGAAAATGATGAGGAGAAAAATGAAACAAAAAAAAAAACATGGGAGAGGCATTGAAGATGCACTAAAAACTGGGGGAGGGGAAGCAAGAGGCCATCATGGAGAGAGGGAGCGATATGCCAAGGGCAAGTGTGAAGCTTCCAGACACTCATTACATGTGCACACGGTGGCAGTTTTATGCTAGACAAATTGTACATGTACTGTAATTATGTTTACATAGCCATATAAATAGCTCCTTTGTCTGTTTCCCAGTTAAATTTAAATGAGGTGAAAGCCAGGAGTGTTTCACCTTATATACACATGCTAAGATACAGTGCTCATGCTTTTTGCATTGAGTAGTACCTTGGTACAAGGACGCTGAGGTCCAGGCATCGGTAGTTTCTTAAGATTTGTTTTTTACTGCTTACATAGCCAGTTATTTCAAGACTATACAATCAGCAGTGATGATTCTCATCTGACCTCGGAGCAGCTGTGGAAGACATTTTAGGTGTGCCCACAGACTTAATCAGCCATTATGCTTACTGTAGCTCACATGAGACTCTATGACCATGGGCAAGCCAGCAGCGGTAGAAACTGGAGTGCACGGTGCTTTTGGAGGGAAAAGTCTGCCACTTTGTCTGAGTTAAGGTGTAGGTACTAGAAAAGTTTACATGCACACTTATTTTTTTATTAATTACTGTACATAGCATCTTTTTTCCTAGAGTAGAATTTTTGTTTTGCATAAATTTGTTCAATGAGAACAATCCATTTTTAATGTAAATATAATATTTATCTCAATTGTATCATTTAGAATAAATAGATAAAATAAATTGTGGACTTCACAAAAATTTTAATTCTGGTTACAGCCCTTTTCGCAATGTTTTTTTTTTTTTCTATTGCCATCACACATCAAAGTAGTACAAGTTATCACTTAAAAATATGCCAGAAGAGTCTTTTTCCCCTATAAAATGGAAAATGAGCCAATAGAGACATTATTATGGAATGACCTGCACTCTTAACTGACACAACCTGTAAATTCCATCCCTTGCCCCATTTTGTCAGGGCTTTCAGGACTCACAGGGTCCTCACATGTCAAGGTAAACGGATAATGTTTTGAATTCATTAATATGAAATAAAATCTATCAAAGTATGTTCGACTTAGATAACATTAGACATAACATTTTTGCTCTCCTGTGCCAGATTTCTGCAATTCCACCTGCAAATTCACCATTCCGCTGAGTTTTTGTGATTTCCATTGAGGGCAAGGCGTTCCCGACTGCACAGCGATTGACATTAGTACACCCTTCCCTACTTTCCTTACGCCTGAAATGGTGGAAATCATTATCATTATCAGTTTTGAATGATTACATTGTTTATCATGATTTTTTAAATGGGAAATTAATGGCATGTAGGGACTTTGCACAAGCCTCACCACACCTATATTTTTTGCCTAGATATACAAGTATATTTGCTAACTTGATAACATTAACGTTACTAAATATATTATTTATATAAGTATATATATAATAAAATAAAGTTGAAGCATACAATTTCCAACTCTTCAGGAAGTGTATTGAGTATGTTTCTTCGGAAAACTATAACTGCACATATTGTACTGACATCTTAAAATGCACTAAAATCTGGTTGATATAGCCACAAAGCATGGTAGGGATAATTGGTGTAATTAGGATAATTAGTGTCATTTGTGCTGTGTTGCTAAGGAGCCAGTTGCTTAAGGTTAAGGGTGGGACTAGGGTACACTCATTTACTATGTACATCATTAGGTACATTGTGTACACTGAGCAAATCCTAAAACCAGGTCATTCACTTACCATTTCTCAAACCTCGAACACTCAGTAGTGTGGCAGTATGAACTCTTATTATCCCTTCATTAGCAGCAGTGATTAGCACTAAGTGCTGCTTTACTGCTTATGCTTGTATATTTTGGGATTTAATAACATGATTTAACCACTGTGCTGAGGCTAGACATGCCACACTGCCTACAAAAACTGTCATCTCTACATATAGATTTATCTATAATAGATAAAAACTGGATTAGTGTTGTGATTCTGCTATGCATTCTGCACACTGCAGAGCCTCACAAAAAGCCATATGTTCATGTAAATATTAAAGGTTAAAATAGCAAACCAAGTATTACATTGTAAAAATGTTAGTATTACTATATAAGTAAACATAGATATACGGCCATCTCATAGCTGTAAAATAAAATCCAGGAGAGAAATAATTTTCATGAGTGACACAAATTACAAGACCTCAGTTCAGCCATATATGTGACTGTAGCAGCAAATCTAAATCTGTGTTTTAGGACTTCAGAGACCTCCCAGAAGGAAAATAATTCTCAGTCTGTGAACGCAGCCATTCCTATCTGCCTCAGCACTGATCTTTATTAACAGCAGAGCTGCTTATCAGGATTAGGTCTGCGTGTTATATTGTGCCATATACAGACGCACACCACCCGAAGAAGAAAAAAAAGCAGGAACACGACCACAAACTCAAACTTGCCTGAGAGCAGTATTGCTGAATTCGATTGCTTCCTCTTTCAATCTAATCTAAGTTATAAGTTCATGTTTGCTTGGCATTTTGATTCTAATTTTCACACATCTCCTAGCACATAAGGATTTGCAGATTGTTAAGGCTCAGAGTAGATTATTATTTCATATGTACACTATTTCAACAGTGTGTATATTAAAGCAAATATCACTTGCTTGTTTCTTTTATCAGTTTACGAAAATTACATCAGAAGTTATTACCATAAGGTCATAGTAGGTCACAGAAGAAAGCAGGGCTGAGTGTAACACTTGATGGCTCAAAGCTGTTTGACTGTGATGTAAAGCCGCCTGCTTCACATGGTAAAGCCTGAAATTCAATAAACAGACATTTCATAAACGGCTCTATCCTGCTTCCTCTGCTTTTGTGTTAAGTGTTTATTCCACTCTCTTATCTATCCCAGTGGAACTGTCTCACTGATAAATATCCGAAGCATGTTAGGGGTTAGATGCAGCTGGACAGCATTGTCTGTCTAGTTGACACTGCTACCACAGTGCAGAAATACTGGATCAGACTGTGGCTCTGCAGTGTCTCCATTTAAACACACTCCGTCTGGCAGCTGTCTCTAGTGCCAATTATATATCAAAGCAGAATAGATGGTGTTCATTTGCAGTGACATCTCCACTTGTTTATGCGCAGTCACCCCCACCTCATTCTCTCCTGCTTTCTCTATCTGTCAGTGTCTCTTTCTGTCTATTACTGGCATTTTAAGATGATACTCCATAATTATTCTTATCACGCTGAATGGTGGCACTGGCTCAATAAATGTCCGCCATTCTGCATTCTCCCCAAAGCCCCGACTGCTTTGCCTAGTTTGAACACCGTAAACACTGATTCTTTCAAAAAGAAACATTATGCAGTATTTTCACCTTGGTTCAAGTCCTTAGAAAATTGGTGCTCCCACAACGCAGTCATATTTTTGCAGGAAATATATGAGAGCTCTAGGGAACGTGTAGCTTGGATGGGATCACTTTGTGTGAAATTAATTCATTCCCCCATTACTGTAATTGGAGTCAGGGATCTAGTTAGGCATAAAGTGCTCTTGGAGCGCTAATGCTTTTACACAGGACTCTTTAGAATATGTGTAGAGATAAAAAGTGGAAAAAAATGAAATAATAGTTTTGTAATTTCAAAGGCACCAGAGAAAAAAATTGTAGTTTGCAATATTGCCATGCACTGGTGACAATTTATTTTTTCCAGGCTTTTCTTTATATTTTTCTGTTCCAGAAATTAGCTCAAGAGAGAGTGAGGAAGTATGAATATGTCTATAAAGACCTACCTACTTCTCCCATCACAAGGCAAAAATATTAACCCACTTGCTGCCTGTATTCATGTGCCTTTTTGAATATGAGTGAATTGAGATGAAGACTCTCATTTCACTCATATTCAACCACCACCGTGTTCTTTCAGTCCATTACCAAATGGATATTGTTGCCTTGTCAATGAAAATGATAAGTCTAATGCATTTCCCCACTAACAGAGGGCTCTAAAATGGTCCATTAATGTTGACATTAGCAGCTTTCACATGTTTTCTTTTAGAAAAGATTGGCTGTCTTATTTGTTCATTAAAAATGGCTTAAATTGTATGAAACCACACTTAGGCAACATTTATGATAATTTGACATTTCTGGTAAGTGCTGCTCAAGTTTAGTGTTTGCCTATGAGGTTTCAGCTATTTATTTTTGGTGCTTCTGCTCCTGCCCTGTAGCTTCGGTGTACCTGTAATTGAAACATTTTCTCCCTCACTCTTTTCACAGCCATCCATCATGAGAAACCGGTAGATTGGTAAAGGAAAGGTGAAGGGAGAAGTGTTTCCTTTAAACTGTCTACTTAAAGGCAGGAGATATGCAAGCAGCATTTCCCTAGACCTTCGCAGGAAGGGCTTAAAGTGTTCAATAATTAAATGATGAAATTTAAAAAGCCATTGTGAGTGCATGGGGTACAAAAAACTAACAAACTAATGTCTTTTAAGGCTTTCAGGCAGTGCTATGGGCATAATTATATGCAAGAAGTTGTAAGTTGTATCCTTTCCCTAAAAAGTAATTTAATGCATAGATTAAGTACATTTGAACATGTGGTTTTGTAATACATTGACAGCAAACCAAGCAATTCCCGTCTGAAATGGTTTGATAGGTTAAGATATGATTTAATGAAGGTGCTGCCGATTTAAATAGTAATAACTGTAACAGTACTAGATTTCTTCTGTCTGCCATAGTCGTTTCGAAATTATTTGAGGTACGTTTCAGCCCCAGTGTCATGGGGTTGACTGGGTGGTTATTTTGGAGGGAAGTTGTCCCAGAGGCATTTATCTCATGAGCAGTGTCCTTGGTCCTTGCATGCGTCCTTCCCTAGAAGTGCCAGCCATTAGTATCAAAATAGTAGACAGATATGATGAAGTATGATGGTGAAACATCTATCATATTTATTACACAATGCTTAATACATGGGTATAAATTACCACGTAAAAGGAAAGAATGGGTACTAATATCCTAGATATATCGCTTAACAGGCAGTGGCCATATACCTGCCTTGTAGCAAGAAAACGATAGAATAGGATTGTGAGTAGTGTATGAGATATAAGTTTGGCTCAAACAAAAGAATAAGCAGAGCAAAATGAAGAGCGAACAACAGGGGGAAAAAATGGAAACAATCAAATGTTACAGAATCAGAGCCTGTACCTGAACTGAATGTGAGTGAGCTTTTAAATTAACTTGCTCTTCAGTTTAAATCAAAGGTTTTGTCACAGAAATCCATTTGGCTGTGTTCTTAAAACATGAGACGTGTGCTGTTACTTGTAAGTAAGCAACTTAATGTCATAAGGACATTATTTACAGTATTTACAGTAAAAATGAATTTGATGGTGGGGATGTGTGATTCATCTGCCTTCTGTAAGAGAGTGGATACACATTTATTTGTACTGGCTGAATACTTGACTAACTAATCATATCATAACCCAAACTCATGAAATGAAGTAAAACGACCTAAACTTATGACACGTATGTGCCTAGGCTGCTACATTCAAATTCAATGAAAGATCTTTCATCAACATGATGATAAAGTAAGGATAGTTATACTATTTTAATGCATACTGAGGTGACACTTTACATTACATTTATGGCATTATCCTGAGCAACTTACATTTATCGCATTTGTACAACTGAGCAGTTGTGGGCCTTGCTCAAGGGCCCAGCAGTAGCAGCTTGGCAGTGCTGGGGATTGAACTCATGACCTTCTGATCAGTAAGCCACCAGCTTAACCACTAAGCTACCACCTAGCCTACCAGATACTACTGAGTCTGTATCTACTAAAATATGTTTATGTAACTATGTAGTGCATGCAGGAAGGGTATCACATCTGTGCCTAATTTAGACATTACCGCAGGCCTCTCACATGGATAGAACAGCCTGGTTGCTAACAGGGTGTTTCTGAGATAAGGAAAAAGATTTCTCGCCCTTCTCTGTCATACTGACGTTACCGTGTCCTTTAAACCCCGATGTGAGTGTAGCTGTGTCCCGGTCACCCACTTAAACAGATGGATGGTCTGTATTTCTGACACTTTAAGTACATGGCCGTCAGAGTGGCGTAGCTGAGATAAATCAAAGATGGGAATAACTGTCACTCTGCCCGCAGGCGCCTCAAAGGAAAACAGCTTTAGTTTAAGGCATAAGCAAGGAGGAAAGGGAGAGAAATATGAAGGAGGCTTTGATCAGCCTGTATATGAATGAGTCACAATGGCTAGTGAGGGACAAAATGGACAATACTGATGGGGGAGTGCATATGCGGAGGTTAGCTACAGGTCTAAGCAAGAAGTCAGCCTCAGGGCTATATGGAGGTGTAGCAACATGAATACAAGAGTTCGGTCTTAGTTGCAAAATTGGGATTGGGAACAAACGATTCTGCATTGAAGCACAGATCTCTCTACTAAGACTTTTTCAGAGTTTTTTTTTTTTAAAGCAAAAAAAGCCAGTTCAAATACAATGTTGAGCAAGTCCGAAATAAAAAATAATTTAAAAAAATTAAAATGTATTTTTAAATTTCACAAGGCTTAGACCAATTGAGTGGTGAAATGTAAAGTATGCTACATATATTCTAGAAACTAGCTAGCAGATTTGAAGATGGGCCCAAAGAAGTATTGGACAAGAGGCATGCCATGTGCAAGCTCTGCTTCAGCTCCATGAAGATTCCCAAGCAAGTGGCAGAGTTTCCACATAATTTAGAAAGGGCAAAGTGAATTACCAGGTCATTTGCAAGCTTGTTAGCAAAAGCTTTGTGCCCCTACACTGTTGTCGAAAACCCGGGCTTTCACTCAGTGTCACGGATTCTGGAGCTAAGATACAGCATTATATCCAATGTTTTAAAACAAGAAAAAAAAAATCTAATTGAAGTGCATCAAGATACATTGTGAATTGAATACTTTGAACGACAGCCACATTGTTGTTTACAGAGGCAGTTAGCTACTGGTGATATGATCAGCAGAGACAAGTATGTACACTTGAGTGGTGCTGTATTATTTTATATGTAAAAGCCACCAGAAAGCAATCAAATTTTTTTACTTTTTTTTTTCTGCAGGAGGGTCCCTCTCCCACAAGCCCCTTACACTTGGGTTTGGAAAATCTTTGCGTTACTGGGTTCTAAAGCGGGCAAGTTTGCTATTGACAAAATAATCCTTTTAGGTTTAAATCAAGCTTTGTTGTGTGATGTGAACCATTTCACAGAGCAACTCAAGGCTTTCACATCCTCCTGAATTGTTGTTCCACTGCAAGCAATTGCCCCAAGCAGTAAGCGTTCAGTACGTGTAGCTCAGCTGGTGCGATTCTCAAGGCTTTCCAGCACAACAGTATGGCTGATAGGCCTGAAGTGCTTTTCTGTGCGGGGTCGGGGGTCTCTCGCTACATGCTAAAATGCTTACACACGCACAGACACTCCTGCACTTGCTCATCATTAAAGCAGCAGCTCCACCACTGTGGACCCCTTGCCAGCTCAGAGATTTGTCTTATTCTTTTAGACATGTTTAATGATTTATTTATTGCCTCAGCTGTGCATGACTTAAAATTAGCAGCAAAACAGCTCTTGCAGTTAGCGTATCCTAGCAGCCACCCTCTTGGTGAAAAGCCTTTTCCCTATAACCTCTACTGCTGATAGGGCTCGGCTTCCACTAAAACTAATAATACTACAAATAATAATTATAGAGCATACCGCATACATTATGGATCTCAGTCTCTTTAAATAAATGTTGAACACTGATACCACTGATGCAGAAGGATAGCGTTAAACAACCATAAGCAACACAAGCCATATCAGCCATAATGACCAGGGTGATGGACAGAACAGGGGAGCTTGGAGTATTCTATTTGGTAAAAATGAAGACAGTAAAAGCACCCCTGTTGTTTTAGTGAAACCACAGAGATGTAGAGATAAACACTGTCATTGTAGCCCTTTCCTTTGCACTCACACTGTAATGATACTGTTTCCCACTGCTTTGAAATATACTTTGGTGCTAAGGTGTAGTCTCGACACTGTATGTGCACATTTATTAATTATGTAGTTGTCTTCACCTTTGTCATATATATTTTACATTTACTGCCAGTCCCAAACAACAAACGCAAAATCCTTTCAGAAATGGAGCCGTTTCATCTTCATTTCTGCTGCAGTCTAAGCTTTCATATCAACAATAACTCAGTCATGTAGAAGAAAGCATGGCACATTTATTTCTGTTCTTTCTTGCCATGAGGACGTGCATCATGTAAATGTCTGTAAATAAAGTGTGATTAGTATAAACTTGCATTACCGCTATGCACAATGATACTTTTCCATTTGTGTGGCCAGAAACCACCAGCGAGCTTCAAGCAGCCAGTGGCAAAAAATAGATTTGTGTGTGTGACTGCAGCAGCTCATTAAAAGAAAAAAGCCACACTAATTAACATATGACTTTATTGAAAGCACAGGAGCCATGTTTTTTTTTACATCTGGTGTAAAATGGGTTTAATTCTGCTATTAATTCAACAGGCAATCACCTGTTATTTAAACCCGTCAAAAACAAACACACATATTAGACTGGAATAATGTCCTTTATTCAAACAATGTCTGCTGACATTACCAAAATGTACTTCCATAATGATGTTGTTCCTCTTTCGGCTGCTCCCATTAAGGGTCGCTACAGCAGATCATTGGTCCGTGTATTTGATTTGGCACAGTTTTTATGCCAGATGCCCTTCCTGACGCAACCTTCCCCAATTTTATCTGGGCTTGGGACCGGCACTGAGAGCGCACAGTTGCATGCCAGTGGGGTCGGAGCGGTGAGAGTAATGTGGCCTACGCCTCCACGGACCCAAAATGTACTTCTCTAATATACAGCTCTATTTCCTGACTGCATTTTGGTAAAGTTTAAGCTAGCCCAGTGATGGCAGAAAATGAGAGAGCCCAATTAAAGTGCATTCATTTGCCAACGTCAGATACCTGTGCTGATCCTCCTTGAAGCGTAACCACAAATAGACATTCTTTCTAACTAAGAGAAAGCAGAAATTCTAGTCAGGACAACTTGCATGGTTAGTAGCTATTACAAATGCTGTACTGACTCCTCCACCTCTCCTAATCCCATTTGCATTCATGTACTAGCAAAATAGTTTTTAATAATAGAGATTAATTAAAAGGAAAGTTAAAAATAAACATTCTCTACTGGATCAAATCAAATGGATCGTATACCTGGGCATCAGTGCGTGGGAAACACTGATCTGTATCCGCTTTTAGGAGCTGATTGGTAAAAACCGCAGACAGAGTGACTTTCAGATGAACATATGTTTCTGACTCTATTCAGATATTCCCACATCTCCTCAGTTTAGACAGCTCAACTGTTAGATCCTGTATTTGAATAGTTAATTTGAATACTTCAGACTTGAGGAATCGACAAGGCATATGTAAAATGTTCATTAGCCTGCTTAGAAATGGAAATTGCCTCCAAAAGTAATTATCACCATATGGGATAATGTAACATTATTGCAAATTTTATGAACTTGTTTTCTTGCACCAGTTTAATGTGATTTATCAAAACTTTTTGTTTCAGCTTAATGTATGCCAATATAATCTAATTGTCTGATAGATTTCCTGTCGTTCGCTTGCTGCTACAGCAGAGATTCTAATTGAATTCTGTCCTTCAGCATCGAATATATACACTGCATGCTAAAATTATTGAAGTAAGCAGTGATTGTTTTTAATGTTTAAAAGAAAATTTACTTTGCGACTAATTTGCTAAGAAAACAACACATCTACAGTGCATTTCAGTCTGGAGGCAGCATTTTTGGGCACAATTTTGAGATAAGGACTTCCCAAGTGGAAGGCATCCACCCACTGAAGTGAATTTCAACAATGTGGCAGGTTGTCACAGGTTAATGGGGGAGTATGTTTACATAAGTAAATGATTTGTAGATAGTTGACATTTATTCACTGTTTGCTTGACATATGAGTCACTTGTGCTTGTGAATTGCCAAAAGTCATTCAGTAGTTAAAAAAACTAACTAACTTGATAATGTAACTTCACAACTTATGTAACACGCTTATGCAGCTAACTTAATGTTGAAAGCCAAAGTCTGCCAAAGTTCTTTTTCTGTTAAAATGATGGTCAGTAATGGGGCTGGGTAATATGACAATATGATATCGATATTGCGATATAATTACAAGGTATGATGCAGTTTTGAGTATTATCATCACCAAGTTCTTTTATATTGCTTTTGATACTCACTGGTGCAATGGCAATAAAAATGAAAAACAATAAAAAATAGAAGAAATAAAGGACTAGGTGATGTTTCCAATCTTCAGCTGTCCAGTTTTGGTGAAGCTGTGTCCTCTCTAGGCTCAGATTCCCATTCTTGGCTGGCAGATGTGGTACCCTTCTGCTGCTGTAGCCCATCTGCCTCAACATTCACCATATTGTGCATTCTGAGATACTCTTCTTCTCACAACAGCTTGTAAAGAGTGCATATTTGAGTTTAGTTAAACTTCCTGTCAGCTCAAACCAGTCTGGCCATTTCCCTCTCTCAGCAACAAAGCATTTCTGACTCTAGAACTGCTGCTCACTGGATTATTATTTTTATTTTTGTATTTCAAACCATTCTTTGTAAAGATGAGGGATTGTTGTGCATGAAAATCCCAGGAGTTTCTGAAATACTCAAACCAGCCTATCTGGCATCAACAATCATGTCACAGTCGAAGTCACAGAGATCACACTTTTTCCCCATTCTGATGTTTGATTTGAACATTAACTGAAGCTCTTGACCTGCATCGGCATGATTTTATGCACTGTGCTGCTGCCACGCGATTGAATAATGATGAATATGCAGGTGTACAGCTGTTTTTTTATTAAAGTGGCCAGTGAGTGTATATCATGTATCATGCATATGTCTTCAAGTACTGTGATATGATGATCATTTCCATATTGCCTGGCCCTAGCCAGTGATTTAGCTACTTTTGAAGAATGAGGCTAATGGCAACTGCCTTCAGAATAGAAACATTTTTTATATAAACATTTCTTGTTTATCCAAAAATAAATTCATTTTTATATTGGTGAGTCTCATACAAGGATCAGTTTTTAACTATTTACATATTTATTTAATACACGAGTCAATTAATAGCCTTCAGTTGCACCCTAATGTGAAAATTTGCTTCCTACAATTATACCAGCAATAAAACACTAAATTGCAAATGCAAAAACAAATTAAGAACCAGTCACGTACATTATCATTGCTGACATTTGGTCAAGAATTTTTATTTCATGGATAACACACACACACACACACACACACACACACACACACACACACATCGCACTACTGGTGATGGTACATTACCTTTAGAATGCTGTATGGCAGAGAGCACACACACACACACGCGCGCACGCGTTACTATTATTTATTTTATTTTTTTTACATTTATTTGTTTACCAAATTAGGCTACCCTTCAGTTTATCTTGGGTAAGTATTATTGATTGTGTTTTAAATGCCAGGTATGTAGGCTTATTGCTGTGATCTTTGACATTCGGAGATGGATTTGGCATATAGCACTTCATGGCAGATCTGTGATACAGAATACTGAGCATGATTTATAGGCCAGAGGAGCTCATGCATTTATTAGATAAAGGTCATTCATTGGTGTTATTCTGTATTTTATTCAAGCTCGAGTTAGAGCATCAGTAATTTATAGTGTTAGCTCCTGAGAAAAGAACCAAACCTAATGGCAATGCTAAACTTGTTGCAAAGTTCAAATATTTTTTACGGAGTTTAGGAATATGTGGTGTGGAAAATTCAGTGTTTATGATGTACCTGTATCTCAGTGTGAAGGGGCACCTCATGAAAAGCAAAGCAGAATGGCAGTCTAAACCACTGCACAGACAGTTTACACACAAAAAAAAACTGGATAACCGATGTGTGAAATACACCTAAAAAAACACCACAAAGAAACTATGCTTTCTATATGTTGTGTTGGAATAAATCCTATTCAAGCTTTGGAGTGATTGTGCAAATAGCTTCCTTGTGCTGTTTGCTTTGTTCAGACTCTACACTAGAAACTTCTCTCCCTGCTTTGTCATGCCCGGCTTTCTGCCTGCTTCAGATCATTACTGCTGCCAGCAACAATACATCTCCCACATGCTGTGTCCCTGCAGGAAGGGGCCGAGGTAGCCACAGAAAAAAAAAAAAAACAGCCTGTGTCATCAGGAATTTTACTGGGCACAGATCGACTTTATGACTTTAAGATGAACTGCAGTTTCCTCCTGGTTCAGACAGCTGAGCATGTACCGGAGATCTCAGAAGGCTAATGCTAGCTATTACTAATAATGATTGCCCAGGGAGGAGTGTTGGCAGGCTTCACTCTTTCTCACAGTTCTGTCTTTGTGTCTTTTCCCTTTGATTTCAGGTGTATGTCTTTACAGTGAAGACAGATCTGAGATTTGTGTTGCTCCTTAAATGCTCATTATGGAAGGAAGAAGTGTTAACCAGACAACATGCTGGGCTCAACCAGCTTCTTTATCGACTGCCTTTCCATTTCCAGCCATTTCAGAAAAGTGGCGGTTAGGGAATTTTCTACCAGCAATCATTCAATTATGTCTTATCGCTCGAAAACACAAAGTCATGTGTCATGCCGAGAAGACTTATCGAGTCTAATTTTAATTAGAAATCTGTTGGGAAAGGGACAGACACGAGAAACATAACCTTCATGAATACCTTTATGCATCATTAATCGGACAAGACTGAACTGCTCACAGTGAAACAGGAAGCAGCTGAAAGCTGAAAATGATCTAACAATGTCATAGGGATAAACTGACTTTAATTACTAACTAGGCTACAGTCCATTCCCATATCTCTATTAATATCTAGTTTGTTATTTCTTCAGTTATTTTCCCTGGAGCAGTGTTTTTATTATACATATCCTATCATATTCCTTTTAAGTCATTCATTTCTATTGTAGATGCAGATCTGTAAACTCCAAGTATTATAGTATTTATTTAATTACAAATGTTTGCATTTTAGAGCTCTCTGCTCTCTATGGAACTATATGGATGTAAACACCAAAGAGCTATAGATTTGAATAGATTTGTGTGTAAAAAGAGCCTAAAACAGCAGTTAGTTTAAAAAAAAAAGATTGTTTCTACTGTGATTAGTGTTTTTGTAATGCTGTCCCACTATAATTTCCCTTTGATCCCCTCATGAATCGTTATATGATTTATATCCTCTTGTTTTGTCTGATGATTTCAGTTGCTTGACATTTTCTCCGAGATTCAATAGACTGCTTGTGTCTTCTTTCATGAATATACATGTCTTAGCTGCGTGGCACCTCATGCATGCCAAAAAAGGAAAAGGGGTGAATGCCTTTGGTACTAAAAGTCACACTTGAATGATTTCTGCTTTACTTTTATTTATTTCCTGACCACAGCTGAAGCTTAGAAATGAAACCATAATTAAAGAAGACAGTCCCAGGTCAGGAATGAAAATTCTAGTTAATGAATAAAAATTCTGGTTAGAAGATTTAGAAGAATTGATTTCATAGATGATGGTAATATTTTGCAGTATGAAAAATCTTGTATACCCAAATAGGCAGATAATACTCATACGTGACCTCCTTACCTGCCATCAACTTTGCATTTGCCTTCTGCTGTAATGGAGCTTATAAATGATCCTCTGGATATATTTCATCCAGTTGTGTATTTCTGTGTTGACTGTAGCTGGCAGGCAGAGTAACACAGCACGCACTCAGCAGCTCTCTCTGCTCAGGAGATGGATGGGTGTAATGGAGTATCTCAGTTCTGCAATGCATAAACCTGCCAATTGATATATCCCACTTAGATTTCAATTCCAAGCAATATTGTGCTGCCGAGATTCATACAACAACCATTGTTGATTCATCCCTATTTTTGAGGTAGGCTGGTCATATTTTTCAGCCACATAGGGCATGATAGCAAAATGAGGGTCCAGCTCCAAGATGTGTNCCCTTAGTACACAGCCAGTTAGTCTTAATACCTGTCTCATAGATCAGTCTTTTATGAGATTGATTGTTGGCAAATATATCAAATGTTCCTTATTTAAAAAATTAGGTACCTTAACCCTTTGAGCCATACATTATGACCTTGAACCATGTGTGTAAGGGTCGAAATATACCCTACATACCTATGCCAACACAAATGAAAACGCCGTCCAAAACTTTGCTAACACACATTCCTGTTGTACATAATAAGCATGCGTTCTTACGTTATTGTGGTAGTTATAAAGCTCAATAAATTCTGTTAGAGAGTGTCTTTAAAAACTTTAAACATTTCCAGTAACATTACTGAATCCTGAAATTTGGACTCGAAATTTGGACAGATAGCCATAGCCACTACGGACATCCTTCCACCTTTTCTTGGCTCGGACAAATCTGTCCCATTTTCTCTCAACAGTTTCTTTGTCATAAACTAACAGAACACGCAATTTCTTGCCATGCATTTTCAACTGCTGTTCAGTCGAAGTGCAGAGCCTATGATGTACTGTTTATATTAATATGAACGGACCAGCTGTGCACGAGACTTATCGAACAGCTGCTCTGCCATGATGGCTGATGGGGAGAAACTAGCCGCTGCTCTTAGCTGACTATAGCACCCCTTACTGCAATGCTCAATGTTCAGCTTGTGTTGCATTAAGAACTGTGAAACCTTTGCATAGTTTTAAGTGTACATATTCGTGTAAATATGCGTGATTTGACCCTTAGTCCCTGCTGTTAATCAGAAGACATGATGATCAAACATTTTTTCCCTTTGAACTAAGACACTTGTGTTTTTCTTTTTGCTCTGACTTCTCCCTCACAGGGGTTAGCTTAATATTATTCTTAGACCATGACCGATTTGCACTATTTATATTCACAAGGAGACCATAAAGCATATCTGTAAGTCACTCTAGATACGAGCGTGTGCCAAATGCTGTAAATGTGGTAGTGCGATGTTTGATTGAAAAACTTGGTGAAGATGGTGAGTAAAGACTCTAACAATCAATGTACAAAACACCAGTGTGAAAAATGCACCAGGCAGCAGGAGCAACTTTTCAGTTTTCTACAAAATCCTGCAGTGGTTTAATGACAGAAAGAAAGAGCAAGAGCCCATAATGACAGACTGGATCTTGCTATTTAGCCTAGGATCTTCCTTAGAAATACTGTTACTCAAATGAGAAGCAGTGATTATATTTATACGTACCATGAGGATTTCATCCCACTGGCCTGTTGTCTGTGTTATGGAGTTGAACAAGTGTTGAGTGAAGCTCTTAATTAAGTCAGTTGAATGAATCTTACATATGTTGAATGATGTGAGTAAGTAAGAATAGCAATATAAGTGTAAGTAGATATAGTTAATATATTCTTCAGTAAGAAATATATTAGCTAGCTAGCTAATCACTGTTGCTACAGAGGCATTATTTTGAGCAATGTAGAAACTGGAGCCGACATCATGCTGTTAGATGAGTGATAGAAACTATCTCTACTATCTAAGTATGAAAGATACTGCTACAATCTTTTCTAAAAAAAAATATACAGTGGCAGCATGTCATAACTGAACTCAAGACGTTTGGTATGAAGGTTATAGGCCACTCAGTCAGCCGATGAATTAAAATACAAAATTTTCCACTGGATTTTTCCTCCTGAGTTTCTGATTCCCTCCCACCTCTTAAATACATGCCAGTAGGTGGATTCACTAATCTAAATTGCCCCTGGGTGTGAATGAGTGTGTGAAAGTGTGTGTGTGTGTGTGTGTGTGTGTGTGTGTGTGTGTGTGTGTGTGTGTGTGTGTGTGTGTGTGTGTGTGTGTGGTATCCTGTGATGGACTGGCATCCCATTCAGGGTGTACTCCCACCCCAGAACCACCTTTTTATAAACGTTTTGGCCAGATTATACTTTAAAGTGGAAACATCTCTTATAATAATTCTGGTCATGTGTTCTCTTCAGTTTACAGCAGTACAGCTGAAACTCAATGGCCTGCTGTTTTTAAGCATTTAATCTGAGATTGGGTGAGGAGCAGACATTGGAGAGCAGTATTTTACAGCCACTTAAGTTAATCAAATTTGAATAGCAGTGAGGATGTGTTTGGCAGGTGGTGCAGTGTGCTGTGTGTGTGTGTGTGTGTGTGCACTGAGGTGTGCTGCTGCTGTGACATGCTGCAATTACTGTGTGAGACCGTCAGAATAGGAGAAGAGAAGGTGATGGGGCAGACAGGCCAGTGTTACAGCACAGGTGCTCCAGCGCTCAACACTTCCTGCTGTCCTGTCAGTCACACAAATGAGTCCTGCACCTGGGAATTTATTTCATAATATTTTGATCCATTATTTATCATATGATTCTATGAACCATGATGGATGCAGTTTGAAGGTTAATCATTTTTGGAACCTTGCTGTGTGTGTGTGTGTGTGTGTGTGTGTGTGAGAATGTTTTATATCTTGGTGGTAACCAGATGTCCCCAGAAGGATAGGAATAGCAGATAATTTTGACTTGGTGGAGATATTGGGCTGTTTTCATTTTAATAAAAACTTCATCTTTTGTTTCACCTTTTCTTTCAGATGTTTCAAATAGTCTAAGGTTAGGGTTAGTTTTAGGTCTTGCATTAATTTTAGGTCATTAATAATTATGTCAGTGGAAGGTCTTCACAAGGATAGTAGGACAAATGTGTATGTGTGTCTGTGTGTATTCTCTATTTTATCATTTCCCTAAGCTTTTATAGTACAAAACATCTTTATTTACTAAATTATTTATTCATCTTCAGTCAGTGCTTTATCCTAGATCTGGAGCCTATCCTGGGAACACTGGGAGCGGGAAAGAAATACACCCTGGATGGGTTCACCATGCACACGCGCGCGCACACACACACACATTCATAACTAGGGGAAGTTAGCATAGCCAATCCACCTACTTATATATTTTTGGGAGGAAACCAAAGAACAAAAGGACACCATGCGAGACTACACACAGAAAATAACCCAAGCTCAAGATCGAAACAGGATCCCTGGAGCTGTGAGGTACACACTGCGCCACCATGCTGGCCTGAACACTGATTTCTGTTATAGTTGGGTGAAAAAAGTGGCTTTTGAACACTTAATTTATATGCATCTGAATTTTTCATTCCATAAATCTCAAGTTAAAAGTGCTTTAATGAAGTTCCCAAAGAGAGGGCTGAGCTGATAAATGTGTTCTATTACGAGAGGAGGAAAGTAGACATAATAGGATATGAAATTTGTCTACTGGTAATTATTACATACAGTAGGTAATGAAAAAATGAGAATATGAAGATTGTAAGTCAAAGATAAGGCACTTCATTACTCATGGAGAGTGAGAATAAACACACGGTCCTAGTGTACATCCAGCTGCAGTCAGGAGCTGAAGCCAGGTGTTTGACCAAACTGATTTTCTTAAACATGCCGCTGACTTCTATCAGCTTGGAAACAAAATCCATCCTGTGCTTATCTGAGATGGACAGTGACTATCTGCTGCCAGTTCTTGTTTCAGCACTGATTTTTTTTTACCTGTCACAATTATTTATCTATTTTTACTGACAATACATTCTGTCTGTCTCTTTGATAAACAGGCTCTGATTGTGAAAAACATCTGTAGCCCTTCTGCTGTTATTTCCCTGTGTGTGTGTGTGTGTTTGTGGCGCTGAGCCTTCCCTTTAATCATACACACTGTCCAGCTGGTGATCAGACCTGGTGGAATCTAAATCTTTCCTTTAAAGATAATGTGTGGGACTTGGGCAGCCTCCCTCCTGCTGTGCCTTGGCTATGAGAATGTGACAGACTTTTTTTTTTATCACTTTGCCTTCTTTATAACACCCTCGTCTCTTTCTAATGCACCCCCAGCCCGAGTCACATTAAGCTTTAACTGCAGTTTACATCATCCCCACCCCACAGAAGATATTACACGATTTTTAAAATGTTTGTTTGTTCAAATTTCCTTTTCGCTCAGCATCTGTCTTGGCAAGATAATGTAAATAAACATGAGGTTTATATGTCAAAACTGATAGTGTACAAAGCTTTTCTTATTCAAGGCAGAGAGTTTTAGTCTCTGAAATCAATGTGTGATGCTCTGTAAAACCCCAGACGCTGTTATTTTCTCCTGCTTTTATAAGAGTGAATGACTAGAAGTGACAGACCAACATTTACTGTTCTAGTAGGCTTGTTTTGAGAAAACAGCAGCGATGAAGATCTTGAGATGATCGAATTTTGATTACGCATCCATGAAATATGTTGGAAACGCAGTACCCATGTTATGTCAGTATCACCTAGTCTCAATACAGGTAATCATTGAGAGTTTTATGGAAATGTGTGGAACTGTGGAAGCAGAGTCCAACTTTTGTCTTGCAGTAGATAAACACTTTGCTTACTCGTATTTCAGCTCATACTTACCAACTCAACCGTGCACGTACAAACCCAATTTCCTCGGTTCTACTGAGCATCAAGTCTCATAGCATTGCATTCTTAACCAACACAAACCCACTGTCACTGTTCTGCAGCGTTTAGTGCAGACAGACTGTGGCGACTTATTCCTCTTTTGTCATTTGTTTTACGGCAAATATAGCCAAGGCTCCGTGAGACAGAAAGCATTTGAAACTGAACCAATGAAGCAAAACCAAAGATGCTGGCAAAATGAGAGCGCAGAGCGATAAGGACAGAATAAAATGTTTGCGTAGTGCTACAGAGCAATTTTTCATTTCACTGCTTCAGTGCAGCCTTGTGACTGTAAAGTTCTTAATAACAGCAGGTTATTATTATTATTGTAATTGTAATTGTTATTATGTTTTTTTATATTAGTACAAATGAAAGCATTGGTGGTCATTGTTGTTTTTTAATTCTTTAACTGCAGATGGCATTTATTCACCCTCCGAGAGACTAATACACGGTAAGTAAATGTATCACTCATAGTTCAAATATTTTGAAATTAAATATTACTTCACATACTTAACAAGCTTTATATTGAGTACTCTGCCATTGCTGTGGGTTGCACTGCCTCTGAATGATCCAGATAAACTCATTTACATACATTACATACCATTAAATGATATCGCACCCTGATTTCCCACTCCCATTCTTTTTGCAACTTTTTTTGGTCCAAAATCCATAATAATTTAAAAAATATCCAATTGGTTAAATATACAGGTATCAGTTTAATGCAGAGATTGAAAGGTTTTAAAGAGAAAGCATGCAGAATGTTAATGATGAATATAGACAGAATGATGGAGAGTTTACAAGCTGTGCACACACACAGAGAGAGTGCATTTCCCCCAGGCATGGCTTCCTGCCATAAACACTATAAAAAGAAAAATTCATGCCATATTATGCTGTATTGGTCTGCGATTAAAACATCATGTGAGCTATATTTAATAGTTTCCCCAAATGACATAAATACCAAATTCTCATGGATCACTGCATATAGTCGCTAATTATGTCTAATCACATTACAAGTAAACACTTGTTTATAGAGATGAAAAGGTGAATTTTTATGCAGAACACGATCTCTACCACATCTTTTTTTTTTTTTAAAACAAATTGCTACATACTGCAGGTTTATTAAAGCCCCGTGCCGGCGGGTTTTCTATACATAATCAGCTTCACACCAGCTTTCCACACCAGTGGAAAATGAATTCCACTCTTTATAACATGTACAGGTTTATTTACGTAGGAGTATTTAGTATTAGGAGTATGTTCATTCAGTTTTTGAGCGCAGATCATACAAAAGGGAAGGTAGCGCAAGAGAAAATACCGCATGAGAGCAAAAGTGCAAAATGACCCGAGAATGTCTTGGTATCTTTACAGCATCGATACTGCTGATTATGTAAATAAATTGTTTATTTTAATACAGTAATGTTACGCTGGATTGGGTTGTATTATGCACACAGCAGCAGGATGGATGAGTGTATGTATTTCTACTGCATCTCACAGCTGGTGCAGATGTAAACACTGGTTAACGTAGAAGGTTGTGTGTGACTTCAACAGCTGGCATTCAGTAGCCACATCTGAGTTGTTTGTTCATATTTGGTATGAATAAAAATAATTGTTACCGCTGTTGTATTTTAGTATCTGAGTAAAGCTGAAGCAAAATAAAAACTGGCTTGTGCCCAAATAAAATAGCGACACCTCAGAATAATTAACCAGGACATTATGTGCGAGTCAGCACAAAAATAGGGCCCTCGATGTGCTGTACATAACGAATAGCTAATATTGTGTGTAGTGACAAATCTGTACTGCATAGCAACACAATATATGCACTTTCTCTCCATTCTCTAGAGTCTGCTTACATGGTGTATACGTGACTATGCTTAAACATGACCATATGTCAGAAGTTTCTATCTGTGGATTTTCTATTAAGTTCTTGTTTTTTCCCCAGCTCCTATTCCAGATTATTATTATTATTATTATTATGACCTGTAATGAGCTGTAAGATCTGTAATAAACTCATACTTTTGACTTTTATAAATGAAAGTGTTACCTTGAGTTGGAACGTTTAAAGCATATGTATATTTGTATTTTCCAGTTTTTCGATTGAACATGTGGAGGATCCTTGGAAGGAAAATTCAGAGCCCTGTGACAATTTTGTGCAATTTCTGCACGAAGAGAGAGTAGCTCAATTTTACTCGAAAGCCATTAGTAACTGACAATTAATATCAAGCGGCACACAGACGCAGTCTTGCGCTGTTTTGCCTGAAGCTCCATCACTAATGGCTAGGATGCTACTTGATATTCAGCAACCTAAACACACATAAAACGCTCCATAATGCCTTCAAAAGTGTCATGCCTATATGTGTTGACAGTTGTTTGTTGGGCAAGTGCCCTGTGGTATCTCAGCATATCCAGACCCACAACGTCGTTAGTTGGGCAGCTGAATGTGCCTGCACGCAAAACCGTTAAGCCACAAAGAACTGCCAACACCACGTTTAACAACATCCGAACCCGCCCTTTAAACCCTCACGCATTCGATTTCATCATTAACGAGCCCAAGAAATGTGAGACCAACGTGCCGTTCCTGGTGATCCTCATTAGCACAACACATAAGGAGTTTGATGCTCGGCAGGCAATTCGGGAAACATGGGGCGATGAGAGCACATTCAGCGACCTTCGCATCATAACACTCTTCCTCCTTGGCAGCAGCACAGACAGCATGCTCAATCAGATGGTGGAGCAAGAGAGTCAGATCTTCCATGACATTGTAGTGGAGGACTTTGTGGATTCCTACCATAACCTGACTCTAAAGACGCTGATGGGGATGCGCTGGGTGGCCACCTTCTGCAACCAGGCCAAGTACGTGATGAAGACGGACAGTGACATTTTCGTCAACATGGACAACCTGGTGTATAAGTTGCTGAAACCAGACACCAAGCCCAGACGGAGGTATTTCACGGGCTACGTCATAAATGGCTCACCTATTCGAGATATGCGCAGTAAGTGGTACATGCCCAGAGACCTGTACCCAGAAAGTAAGTACCCGCCGTTCTGCTCCGGCACAGGCTACGTCTTCTCAGCAGATGTGGCTGAGCTGATCTATAAGACTTCCCTTCACACCCGTCTGCTTCATTTGGAGGACGTTTACGTAGGCGTTTGCTTACGGAAGCTTGGCATTCACCCGTATCAGAATAGTGGCTTCAATCACTGGAAAATGGCTTACAGCCTCTGTAGGTACCGTCGAGTCATCACAGTGCACCAAATCTCTCCTGAAGAGATACACCGGATCTGGAACGACATGTCCAGCAAGAAACACCTGAAATGTTAGTAATGCCTGAGGAATACCATCCATCTGCATAGAAATTTTTTTATACACAGGACATAAAAAGACACACAGTGCGTCTGTGAAGCACGGAGAGCGAATACGATGTTCTCCGTACAAAACCCCAAGAACAGCCTGTGACACCTTGAGCCGTTTGTAAGTAAAGTAGGAAAAAGGTCAGATAAAGATCATCCAACAGCGAAGAATACGCTACTGTTGACCACGTTGACATTTCATGTGACTACTTATATAACAATAACGACACGGTCAGATGAACATAGTTCTCTCCCACGCGACAGCTTTATTGGAGTACCTTAAACGCTAATTCTGCACTGTAGAGATTCAGCTCATCAGCTCAAACAGGTGCACTCTGAGTTCGATGAAACCAAACTTGAATGTCCTTGATGTTATTTCCTTTCACTGCACATAGTTTTGTTGGATGTAATTAAAAAGTGTTGATGTAATCAGCACTAATGATGAGTGTTAAAACTGATAATGTTAAAAAAAAAAAAAATTCCAACAGATGCTTTCGTTTCATGTGGAAATGCCTGAGTTCTGTTTGTTTACATGTCGGTGTGTTTTAAGAAAAATGATTCTTTTCTGGAGAAAAAAAAATGTAAAGATGTATAACTCATTATTTATAATAACAGCTATAACAAAATTTTATTTATTTCTGTAATCAGTGCTTAGCTACTATCCTTACTTCAGCTTCAGCTGGCTCATCTTTGTATTATTGCTGCATATGCATAGTATATATTGATTACTTACCACTTAAGTACTAAGTATCCTACGAAGCGCGTTTACTGTATCTGGTAAAAGGCACTGTAAAGACGTTCCTTGGAGGAATGTTCATCATGTATATGTTACATATTAATCTATAAGAAGAACTTTAATGAAAATGACTTGCCAGTGCAAACTTTATATTTTCTAAAATTTAATTGTGGGGGCCAAAATTTAATTTTCCTGTTTTTATTTTTTTATTCACTCATAATATTGAACAATTTGTGACATTTAATTGTGAAAAGCATAAATAATGGGAAAACTGTCCCTATGGGAGGTTGTTGCAATGTTGTATTATACTGTGGATTTTTTAACATAAAAAAATGCAAGCATACAACAGTTTCTTTTTAGTATTAATCTCTTTCATTATATTTGCATCCATTTGCATGTAAGATGAACAGGCACTTGTAAATTCGTTTCCCTATGTACTGTTTGTTAATGCAGTCTATGGCTTCAGGGGCCGTATTGACATAGAATCTCATCTTACCACTGAGCTCTCCTAAGCAGCACTAAAAGTTCCCAAGAGTTTCTCCTTAAAACCTATTAATGAAATTTCTGGAAGGAACTTTTACTATGGATTTCCTAAATTAAGTTGGAGGGTTGGGTTAGATGGGTAACGCTATCTACTACTGTAAAAAGGACTTACTTATAGCTGTCACTAACCGATTACGTCATCACTGGACACACCTAAAAATGTAAACGAAAGCACAATGCACAATATCATAAAAACCAAATGAAAATGAAAGCAAAAGCGTGTAGAGATGCCAGCTCACATCTCCAGGGTCTTCGGGTTCGATCCTGATCTTGGGTTACTGTCTGGGGAGAACTCCTCCCACTTCGCAAACACATTGTGGTAGGTGAATTGGCTATGCTAAAATTACCCCTAGGTGTAAATGAGTGTGTGAATTTGTGTGCATGGTGTTCTGTGATGACATCCAGGGTATGTTCCTGTGCACTTCCTGGAACAGGATCTGGATTCACCAAAACCCTGATCAGGGTAAAGTGCTTACTGAAGAAGAAATGAATGAATGAATGAAAGAAAGTAAAAGTGTGGCTGATTTCCTACATATAAACAATCATCTAGATTCTCACGTCTAATATATTCTTGGCAAATATATCTATCCTATAGCACAGTGTATCCCTGGTCCTGTTTGACATGCCAGTATACAGTAGATTTACGTGTAGTATGAAAGCAACAACTTTCAATTCATTTTTTCCCCTTAGAATCTTGTATAATATTGTGGAGTGGGTTTTCTTTATTTGAGCTTACTATGAAGAACAATCAGCCAATCACTTTCAATATTCACTTCTCAAAACTGGTGCTAGCAGTGACTTAATTTTTTATACCAGCTAGAGAAAGGACTTATTTATTTAATGTAAATGCCACTAGTGAATGATATTTGTAGTTTATCTCTGCAGCATTACTGCAGTTTTCATGTGGCCAAGTAGTGGAGAGTTGTGCAAACCTGATCTCCATCAGTAGTGCATTATATAATAGAGGTGGCTGCCCTTTGCCACTCCACTGAAATGCTCAAACAACTACTTTTAAAGCCTGATGTCATTAAATATACATAACACGTGAACCCGACTGCACCGTTACTCATCCGCAGCCAGGATTTAGGATTGTTTGTGATTCAGTGTTACTGACTTAGGAGTCCTCTGGTCTACGTTTTCACAGATTTAAGACCTGCTTTTAGTGCTAAAATGCTTTGTGAATTACTCTTACACAGAAAAAAAAGTAGGATTAATCATTTTAAGATTAATACACCCCCATTTTCAGGCGTCAAGATCCTTTGTGAATACCGTCCCTGGTTTCGAATGCAAACTGCTTTTCTGTCATTTCTGAGTATGACATCTTTCCTTGCCATTAGCGGAGTGCATTTTAAGGAGACTGATTTAGAGGTTTCATTATCATTACAACACGTGCACTTCCTCTGAAAAGTCTTTTATCTTCTGATTATGTGATCATAAATGTCTTCTGGCTTCCAGCGACAGAGAAAATTGCAGCAGGTCTGCAGGTGTCTGCCAAGCACCTAGTGTAGAATAATTTCCATATTAAACATGCGAGGAAGGTGAAATTCAATGTTGTTAATCTGCTCCAAAGAGCAAAAGCACACCAGCAATTTAAAGCCAAATCCTCCAATTCACCATTCACCACAACTCACCACCCTGAAGGACTCGCCTGCCTCTGACTCTGGCAAACAGTGTCATTTGGCTGGAAGCCTAGTGATTACAAGTTGTGCCAAGTAATCCCATCACCAAACTCTCTTACTGCCAGTGACAAATTGAGTCAATCTTTGGGATTTTCAGTATGCGGCTATGACTGAGCGCCTATTTCAGGCCAGGAATGGCTGTTTTTATGGGATGGTGGGCATGAAGATAATGTTATAACATTAAAACATTATTGGTATTACAGAATCAAACTCATTTACACATGAAATATATGAGCCAGCTCAATCATTTTGCCATATAGTCTGTGGGAGCCAGGCGTTTGTGATGATATACGCAGCGATCTTCATGGGATATAAATTCACCAAACAGCCCGGCCTTGAGGTTCAGAACAGCCTCTACAAAATCATGGCGGCGAGTGGGTGAGTATAATTTAATCTGACTTTGTAATAATCTAATAACTGAGTTGCCTGATGAATTCTGTTAAATTAAGATGAAATCGCTAACCATCTTTGAAAAGGATAATGACAATAATATTTAATTCTAGCACCTGACCATCCAGTCTGTTAATAATCATCCCCTATGTGTTGCACTTTTCAGGTTTGCTGAGACAGATCATGTGTAATAGAATACAGAAATGCTAAAACAACACAATTTCATAAAATAATATTTATTGTAATATTAAGCGTATATTTTCAAGTACAGTTGAAAATGGAGTAATCTGGAATTGCTGTACTTGTTTTTGGAATCATGACTAATCTCCCATACAGTAGTCATCTTTTGGTTATGAACCTCCTTCTGTTATAAAAATCAGACAGATGCATGCTGGCTGATGCAGCGGGATATTGCGGCTACTTCTTTATACTCAGCAGCTGGCTTTTTCCCATCGTATCACAGTTCAGGTGTGCATTACAGTTACAACGACCATTTCTGTCATTAAACAAAGCTTTGGAGGTTAAATCTGGAGGTTTTCCAGGGGGAAAAAGCACGTGTACATTGCACAATCCGAAATCAAAGTGCATTAAAGCTTTTGTCATTTCAACATAAGCCATTTGCCAGTGAAAATACTTTTAAATGGAGCTATCAGCTGGAAAGCAATTCTCATGAAGCAGTCTATGCTTTAAACAGCTTCGGCTTGTTACCTGTGTTCTTAGGCACGGATTAATGAACAAGGCACCACTAGCAGTTAAGCGTCAACACTGTCCTGAAAAATAAGCAAGTATATTTGCACATGGCAGCATTCAGTTCTCGCCTCCTACTTCCTGTGGAGGGGGAGGGGGGGGCGGTTTCATTCATTCTTAGTGGATTAAATATTTTGTGTACATACAGTACAGTACAGTTCACTTTTAAAATAGTATTAATTATAGAATCATGAATAATAATGTGCTTATTTTTCATAAATAAGTTTACGTTACATTTGGAAGAAAGGAGGACTTCAATTAACTGACTTAACACCAAGCTTTGCAGTGTTAATGTGCGCGTCCGAAAAGTTCATCTTTCAAAACAAGGAAAGGAAAACTGAAGGCTTTTCCCAATAAATAATAATAATAATAATAATAATAATAATAATAGCTTTGCTGAAAGCAAATGTAACACAATAATAATGAGATAAACTCTAATTCTTTTTTTGTGATTGCTGGCTGTAGCCACCTGAGAGCATCAAGTTAGCATGGCTGAGGGGAAGAGGGAGGTGGAATGTTGAGGAAAGACAATGCAGGAGCCGAATGTAGGGCAAGGGATGCTGACTGTGTGTGTGTTTTCTTTAGTTATTGACAGAATGCTTAGTTATTGACAGTTAGAAGGTAATTAAAATGAGGATAGAGCTGAGAGAGGAGCTTGAGATGGGAGTAAGCTGGAGATGGCTCCTAAAGCCCCAGTCTGCACTTTCGTTAGCATTCAGTCTCTCTGTTCAAAGCCTTCTTCCTCCTCCCATCCTCTTCCTCTTCCCTCAGACGTACGCCATCAGGTAACACTGAGCTGGGCAAAGCCAATTAGCTTCACCTCGTCAGGGATCTCTGTACTGTCACAGCCAGATGCCTATACACACACACACACACACACACACACACACACACACACACACAGTTTAGGTTAAGCAGGTATCCAGGGATATATACTATGCCTACCCTGTTTAATTTAATACCTGCTCTGCAGTCAGATTAATTTGTACCTGTCACCAATCCAAAAGTAATAAATCACATTGTGGGTGCAAAATTAATGGATTTTGCATAATCACCACCCTGTATTTTGCACCTTTAGGTACAATCTCTCCAAATTGCATATTCATTAATGCAAACATGCAAAACAGACAACATATGCTATTTTGCTCATTTGAAAAACAAACCTTCACTGTTGGAAATTCAGTTTTCACATTTGGAAGGGTGTAAGTATCAAAATGCTTAAAATTTGTGTGACATTGTGTGTTCTGAAATCCTTTAGTCCCTGATTTAAGTCAGATTTGATAACTAGCAATTTTAGTGGTTAAAATAGTGGAGGATGTCAGAAAGATTAAAAGCTAGCACACAGCTGGGGGCAGTCATGGCCTAATGGTCTGAGAGTCGGACTTGTAACCTGAAGGTGAAGCTGAAGGTCGTGAGTTCGAGTCTCGGGTCCGGCAGGGATTGTAGGTGGGGGAGTGAATGACCAGCGCTCTCTGCCACNCTTGGCCACAAAGTCACTTCACTTAAAAGAAGCGTGCAAGTGCTGGCACTCATGATTACTTTCAGAACCAAGTCTTGACTGTAAGTTTAGTTTTGGGAAACCGGAAGGATCAGTGTTCAGTAAGGTGCAGTAAAGATGAGGAGATACTGTATGTGAGTGAAGGTGTGTGTGTGTGCGTGTGCGTGCGTGTGTGTGCATGCACTGAGATATGCTGTAGATGAATTGATGGAGAAGTGCTGTTGCATTGGATCCATTCATCCTGCCTCTGCTCAGCATTTTATGGTCCCCACAGATGATGCATGACCCATGCACATCTATTTTCAGATTTGACCCCTGACTGAGAAAAAGGAAAGCACGGGCACACACTCGCACTGAGCAACCTCCTGTACTGCTCAAGTGCAAACCTAAAACTCACTTCTAATGAGTTTTCCAACAAAGCATGGGTGATTTCACATGTCTGTGAATCCACATGAAAAGGAGAAAGTCATTTCTGTGCTGTTCTAACACACTGAATGAGGATTCTTTTCATATGCATTAATCCGTAAGTTGCTGGAGGTAAGAACACCTGCTGGATGACAACGTAAACTTATTTATTAGCTGTCTGTGTCTAAGCAGCACACACTGGGCTTTTGTGTCATATTGATTTTTTTTTCTTTTTGCAAAGCAGACTTGGCACTTATTATAAGAAGCTGTAAGAAACTGATCAATAGGAACCGAATCTTCCAAAACAAGATGAACAAAGAAAGACCTGTATGATGAGGAGAGAAAAACAGGTGGAAAAGCATAAACAAATATAAAATTCTTCTGTCTGGAAATGCTTTCTCTCGGCTTTGTGTATGCAAAGTAAAGACCCTGTGTCTGTGCAGCGGTGGTCCTTATCACAGCTAACACACACTCCGAGACGCTGCAGAGGGCCAGAGGGGTGATCGATCTCTCTCTCACACACTTTGCCTCACATAGATGGAAGAGCAGATTTTGGCAAGACAGCACTGAGCAATTTACAGCTGGGCTGGGAGAGTTGTGGGTGTGTTTTTACAAAGATGAAAGGGCCGGTGATGAAAAACACATCTCGGTTGACACTTTCCCTTTCACTACAGTCAGCCAATAAGGGCAGCACTGTGCTGTAGAGACTGCTGACAATGGCATGCGTCTCATAAATCCTCCCAGTGAAATGTTATGAATTACAGGGAGAGAAAACAGGAAAGCAGAACATATTTACTGTGTGTGCCTCTGCAAAATCACAAATATATCATCTCAGCCTGATATACCAGAGAAAATATGTGTTTCTGTTTCCCATTCTGTATGGTGAGGTGATGTTTTAAAAAAAAAAAAAAAGATGCCCTATCAAACATACTCACACAGTTGCTGCGCCTCATGACTGTATCTGCTAGACTTAGCTTTATGGTCCATTTTTAGAGTTGACATTTTAAGTCTGTCAGGATCTACCCAGCGAAATTCACACATGTTCAGACTTGGGTTATGCAGCTGCTTAAATCCATTTTCTGGGCTCCGCTCTCAGATTATGCAAATTACCTGTGTGTAGTTCACAGCTACAATTTTGACAGGTTTTTGAGATGAACAGTCAGAATCTGAGTTTTTTCAATAGCATCTAGACTGCTGCCTTTAAATACAAGGGCTTGCCTTTAAGTACAAAAAAATCTGGGATAAAAATGCAGACTGAAGAAGGAAATTGCTGTAAAATGTCAGATGACAAAAGCAAGAGACAATTTAAAATTCAAATAAAACAAAAAAGTGCTAAAATAAATTTTAAAAAATAATTAATAATAATATATATATAAAAAAAATAAAATAAAATAAAATAAAATAAATAAATAATAATAATAATAATAATAATAATAATAATATAAAAAATAATAAAAATAAAGTAAAAAAGTCTAATATGATGACAGTGATTTTGTGATGTAAAAAAAAAGTAAAACTAAGATAAATCATGTCAGATATTTTTCTACCTTGAACATCATATAGCAGCCAAACAAATTCAAACAAGAAACCAACAAACAAAAAAACTTACAATAACGAGGCTGCATAAATGTGCACACTCTTTTATAATGGGGCATGTGACTGTGCTCAGAATTAACCAATCACATTCCAACTCATGTTCAAAAGTAATTACCCATGATTATGTTAATGATTATAATTATCATATCAATGAAGTGATTCTGATTAACCAAATAAAGATCAACTGTATCTTCTTGGTTTCCTCCAGTTGCTGAAGCCATGGTCTGCAAAAAGCTTATACACCACGTACGGGGTCTCACTGTCAAAAGATATCGATCAGGAGAGAGGTGCAAAAGAATTCCCAAAACATTAGACACACCATGGAACAGCATGAGGGCCATCATCAACAAGTGGAGAAAATGGGGCACCACAGTGACATTACCAAGAGCAGGATGTCCCTCCAAAATTGAGGAAAGGACAAGGAGAAAATTGATCAGAGATACTGCCAAGACATCCACAGCAACATTACAGGAGCTGCAGGAATGTCTGGCAAGTACTAGTCACTCCTTGTATGTGACAACAATCTCTCATATTCTTTGTGAGAAAAAAAAACAAAAAAACATCCAAACATCCAAGCCTGCCTAAATTTTGTCAAAACATACACTCAACCAGATGGCAAAATGTCATGGTCTGATGAGATCAAAGTAGAACTTTCTGGGCATAATTCTAAAAAACATGTACGGTGCAAAAAAGAACACCATACCCATGGTGAAGTATGGTGGTGGCAGCATCATGATATGGGGCTGCTTCTCTTCAGCTGGGACTGGGGATCTAGTCAAGATATTGGGAATCATGGAATCACAACACCTGCAGGCCGCTGTTCGACAGCTGATGATGAAGAAAAATTTCACCTTCCAGCAAGTCAACAAAGCAATGGCTTCAGAAGTAGAAGATCAACGTTCTGGAATGGGCTAGTCAGAGCCCAGCTCTTAATCCTACCGGCAACCTGTGGAATGCCTGTGCACAGGAGATCCCCTCACACTTAGACACATCTAGAACATTTTTGCAAGGAAGAGTGGAATAAAATCGCCAAATCAGGACATGCTAAGCTGCTAGACTCTTACCCATAAAGACTTGAGTGCTGTATTACAAGTAAAAGGTGCTTTAACAAAATATTAGTTATATTAGAGATGTGCACCCTTATATAATCAGGTTATTTTAATATTTTAAATGATATGAGTGATGTTAACAAAAGATGCCCAATCCAACATAAATCATAAATGTACCTGTTAGATTTCCACTAGAATTATGGATGATCAAACACATTTTAGTTTGCTTTTATCACGAAACAGGCGTAGCCATGTACTTTCAGAAAGAGCCCTTGAGTAGAAAAGCTGTGATTTGCCAGTGGAAATGGGCAGCTGTTGGAGAAACATTCCAGCACAGAGGATCAGAGTGGGGAGAGCAGTGCACTACAGCACAGATGTTGTTTACCACCACTGCAATGCTCTAAAGGAGTGATCTAAAGGAGTGATTAAAAATGGTCTGGACCATATTGCACCATTCACTGCAATCTGTGTAATGTGTTTAATTTCTCTTATACTACCACACTAGATGACTGCATTGCCATGGATGACAAGGTGCTAAGAAGGCATTCATCATAACGGCACAGGACGTATGACAGGCATTAAGAATGGCGTCATAAAAAAGAAAGATAACTTTCTAAAGAGGAAACACAACACCAACAGATCTCCCTACAGAAACATCTGCAGTGACAGAGACTACATCATTCATAATCGTCATAGAAGCCTCTGTAATGTTTGGGCTCGGCAGGATGCATTCGCCTTTAACTGATGCGAGTTTAATTGTATAAAGGCTGTCAAAAAAATTATGTTAGCTTGCAGACATACACATTAAAAACAGATTATTACCATTTATCAGGCATGCTTATAGAGTGTAGAGTATCAAAGTTTATAAAGGAATAACTCTGCTGAAGAGAAATATATATATATATATATATATACAATCCACCAGCAAAAAATGCGAATACTTGGAATGTTTTATATATATATATATATATATATATATATATATACACACACACACACACACACACACACACACACACACACTCCTGAACAAAA
>CM074949.1:16909400-16927416 GCA_037577455.1 Pangasius macronema
GTGTGTGTGTGTTCACTACTGTGTGTGTGCACTTGGATGGGTTAAATGCAGAGCACAAATTCCATGTATGGGTCACCGTACTTGGCCACAAGTCACTTCACTTCCAAGAACTTGGGCTTATATTGGAGTAAAAGACAAAAAGCATCATATAAAAATCTCTTGCCATATCCACAGGGATCGCGCACGGATATCGTGATCTAAAGACTAGTTAAAATTTATTGCCAATACAGTGACTCTTTTCTCTCACGGTTCTACTTAGAGAGAGGAGACAGGCAGACAGAAGGAAACATGAGTGCATAAATAAGGAAACAGTAAGAGAGATTATGTCGTTTCCACCAGAGCTCTCTCCTTTAATTTACAATGAGTCACAGACATGAGCACACAGACCCACAGGGTAATAGCTATGGGTTGTGTTTAAACTCTCTATGCCTCACACCAATTCTCACAAACTGAAATTACCTTTGGTGCTAGGCAGGGCAACGGGTTTAACAGTGAAAAGTTCATCTTTAGCAACCCTTAGGTCTGTATAGGCTTCGCCACAGTGTATGAATGGATGAACAGCTTTGATTTAGTACAGGGGTTGTGATATGATTTCCTAATCAAATTTGCCAGTAATGAGAAAGAAATCATTTAAGAAATCAGTTAAAAATATATCCTATATAAATCCCCACAAGCACATTTGTAAATGTCCAACACTGGTGTAACTAAACCGATGTCCGATTTAACCTGCAGCTGCTCATATGCGGTTTAATTCGACACTTCCACATTTTTAAGTNTATTTATTTTTATGGATTTTTATTACTTGAATTAGTTCAAGAAATAAAAATATATTTCAAAATTAAAAAAAAAAATTTAAAAAATCGGGGGGTAGTTTGTAAATTGTTGCCATATGGCAACAATGTGCAGTAAAGGGTTAAACATAATGTTAAGTCTGAAGTGTGATATTGTGTGACTTTGATTCTATCTTTGGCTCATTCTTCCTGCATGTACTTTCAACCAAAAAAAAAAAAAAAAAGTCCAAATTGTTTACCATGAGGTTACAGTTGCTTAGCAGCAAAAGCAGTTGAGGCTTTTGAAGATGGCTGCAGAATTTCTTTTTACTTAATTACAGCGTCACACACTGAAATGCCGGGGTGCTAAATTAACACCTACTGTGTACATCTGAGACTGGTGTAACTAGACTGGTCTCCAATGTTCCCTGCAGCTGTTAATTTAACACCACTCATTGGACTGTACAGTAGCACAATAATGACTTGTTAATCTGTTCTGCTCTCACATTCGTTTTCTTGGCTTTTTTTTTTTTAAACATTCCTAGCTATCTACCCTATTGTTGAATGATCCCAAATAAGCCAATAAAGCAATCCCAAGAAAGAGACAAACAGCAAAATGGACAGTAAATGCGAATGACAGGGGATGAGGATGAGAGAAACGAGAGAGAAAACAGCTCAGTAGCTGTTCTAGATGTAATACGTTAGACGTGGAGATGATAAAAGGCTTCCTCCAGGCCTGTCTAGGCTGCACAGCCTCTCAGCTTGGGACACAGGGTTAGTGAATCAAGACAAATCACATCCACTTCCACACGCAGCCCTCACCTGGGGATGCTGAATGGACAGGCCTTCTATAGGGACATTGTTGGCATTCACTTCCCCCTGCAATAAAAAAATAAAAAAAATAGGACGCACATGGGGAGAGGAAGAATAGCAAGCCCTCTCTCATTCAGCTTTTGGGAAATGGTTTCTGAACATTCACAAAAGCCCAAGAGGAAATGTTACCATGCACACAAATGCTCATAACTCTGCATATGTATTACTCTGTGTTTGTTTTTTTATTGCAGTCAGATATTCTACATTCATACATCACTTCGTTTAGTAGACAGTCAATGCAGGACCCTGACGCTTGTAATTACATTATAAAACAATCCTTCCATGGATAATTAAAATGGGTTATGACCAAATATGGTCCGAGGCACTGTCTGTCTGTTAGCCCTGTTTATGTTTACGTTTGCACGTTTATAATTGCTGAAATACGCTTCACCCTTTTCAAGTACCGAAACACGAATTCACAGTGCTGGATTTGTAGACGTAGTGTCAGTATGAGGAGAGAAAAGGAACACTTACATGCTGGTTTTCATCTTTGACCCTCCGTGACTGAAAAGCAATTAAGAGACAGGATTATATTATGTACGTTTTTTCTCCCACAAAGAATGATAGACAGATGTAGCTGTTTGTGTAGGAGTGTAATCAGCACCGGCTCATTTGCATTTCATGATAAACAATACACAGAAGCTATGCATCTCCAGCCTCATTAGCGCATGCTGATTTGCGGCTGATTTTCGGTGGAGGGGGTTTGACTTTTATTCCTGACTCGAGCTCACGGTGAGTTATGCATTCCACATGCGCCAATCAAAGAGAATAACAAAGTGGAGAGGTGTGTCTCCTCCCTGGTCACGCTGCTTTAAAGCCCGAAGAACAAGTCTCTCGTTAAGGATACAGAAATGTACACAGAGTAAATATTTAATAATATTTAATAAATGCTATCTACATCTATTTAAAGCTAGGGCTGTATGGAACGTTCATAAGCCTCAGAGACTGTGGACTAAATTATTAAAGCTAGATATTGTGCTATTTTAATGTCTAGCAAAGGCAAATATGTTTACTGGAAGTACAGTGAGTGAAATCTAACACAATACTTCCATTTTTTTTATTTCGTTTTCCTCAAATCAGATGAAACATTCAGAATAAGGTCACACCTACCCTGCCTTGATTGACAGCTGCCTTCCCTTCTTCACTCCTTTCATCCATCTCATCATCACTCCATTCCCAGTCTCCATCCTCCATCTTGTGCAAGCGACCGCTTGATCCCGGCACTCGTCTCACCTAAACAGGACACAGACATTCTCATGCCAGGGTAAACCTTCATAGGCTACAGTTTTACCCTTGCCAAGGGCAGCGTGCAGTCTTTACTTTTACACAGAGAATCTGCGCTGATAAATGGGATATCCCTTTATTTCCTGAAGTGACACACCCGTTTCAGTGAATTATAATTTCATCCATGTTCGAAGTGTACTCAACGATGGTGCACGTGGAAAATTAATTTTTTCGGCAACAGTGAAATATTAGGTCACTGGTTACACTGAACATGCAGTTTTTTTTTGTTTGTTTGTTTTTTTACAAATGCTAATGAATGTGTGTGGCCTTTTATCATAACAACGAATGGCAACAATTTTCCACACGCAAATCAGTGTCACCCTGGAAATTTATAAATAATTAGCTAACAGCATAAACCTATTCAATCTGTCTATTTTGGCTTTTAATTTTTTTTAAACAAACGCATGAATATTGGTCTCAGATGGTGTAATATACAGAATCTCCTTCTAAACTAACTTACTATCAAGTGAAAACTGGTCTGGGGATCTGTTCTGATAAAAAAGCTGAATAAATCCAAACATTCTTTCCTAACCTTAACATGAACCCAAATGTAGACCCTTAAACTCCCGGCTTATTATTTAGATATTCATCTTAAAGCATATTATTCAGTAATCACAGTGAAACTAATAGGATAAATGTATGTAGTTACAATAATGATGATGTAAGTCTGCCCCCCCCCTTCCCCACCCCTTCCCCACCCCTTCCCCACCCCTTCCCTACCCCTTCCCTACCCCTTCCCTACCCCTTCTCCACCACCACACCCACTAGCTTTAAAGAGACCTGCTCCAAGAAACTTTTACATTTACACACCAGTGACCAGGATTACAGAGTCCAAAAGTGACACAAGAAAAGACATCCACATTCACACAAGCACACACCGATTAAAAAAAAAAAGATGACTAAATCTACAAGGCCTACAAATTTACAAAGCACGCCAATCTACAGTACAAAGCTGAAAGGCAGCTACAGCTAAGAGTCAAATGATGAAGCATGTACCCTTCTGCTAGCATCATGCTCTCTCTCTGACCACGTCGGCAGGCCAGAGTCCCTTTGCCTCTCCACTGGCACCTTCAGCAAAATAATACATAAATAAACAGATATCTTTTCAGTCTCACAAACATCATCTACAAGCTCTGAGTGTGTGAATATGATGAAAAGTTCAGCAATCCCAGACCTCACACCTACACAAAAAAAACAAATATTTCATGTGCCAAAACACCCACTACACCATGACTATCAGCATACACATCTACTCACCTTTATTACTCACTCTCTAATATGCCAAAAGCACAACATATGTAACATGTTGTGTAAAACACAGACTCAGTCCACATAACAAGGAAAGGGAAGAGAAAGGAAGCGATGGCATTGACTCTTGATATTCTCTGCCCTCAATATTTCCATCTCTTCAGCATAGCATCTACATCTCTAGTGAATTCACTCCATAAAATAATTATTTGAGATGAGTTAATTAGGCACTGGCCACGCCTGTCCTGCCGAATCACGCTCATCCTGTAGCTCCTGACGTCCTGCCTGACTGAAACCAAAGAACTCACCTGCCCCCTGTTGGCCAAACAGCAACACTACAGCAGTTCAGACAGCGCCATGATCATGATCAGCGTGACGTGTACACATCACTGTTCAGAGAAATGAGCACCTGGTGGTCGGTTTTCCATTTTATCAGCAGCTAAGAGAGCTGAAAGATTTGTGATCCAGTAAAAGGAGTCAGTTGAAGTTCGGTCCACACCGACGACAAAACAATGACTGTGAAGTCATATATTGATTTTATCATCCAATGTCCTCATTCTGCTTTCTCAAGGTCATCAGACCAGCATATTTTTTTTCCACTTTTAGCAGACTCTAGTAAAAGTTGGAAAAGGGGATGGTATTCATCGATCTACACCAGGCACTGCAGTACAGTGGCTCTGGTGAAGTCTCACTTGAGCAAAGGCAGAAAAAGTGAGGTGTAAAGCGAGAGAGAGAGGAAATTGGATCGGGTTTCAGAGGTGCTTAGGTCACAGAATCCTCAAGTGACAATGTTGTTCTTGCGCTCTCCATTTCCACAAGACTATACACATTTCTGTCAAACAAGGTGAGTAACAGACACAGAGTTAAAAGACAGAAACTTTATAAAAGCTCACTATTTCCTAAGAGCCTCGTTGAACAATGAAACTAATTAAAACAGCAGAATGTGCTCTCATTTTATGGTCCATTGCAGCAGTGCCTGGCAAATAACAGCATCATCTGCTTATAAGTCCAATCATTCAGTTGTGCTGCCATAATCATCTTCTCCATGATACTATTAAAACTGCATTTCTCACAGGCTCCCATCCCTGCATACTAAGATCAGGATGGCTGCAACTGCTGTCAGAAGTATTCACAGACTCTGTCCCACCCCATCGGATGTGACTGTATAAAGCTTTCTGCTCTCTGTCTCTATGCTAATGCTAATTTGCTGACTGCAACTGCTTACCAAATGTACGAACAGCGCTGTAGAGCCCTCCAGAGGGAAGACGCAAGCCATTGTGAATCCTTACAGCGACATAGCAACAGTAAAGTGGTGTGGTAATTATGAAGCTCTTAGTCTTATGGCACAGGTGTATTATTCATGCTGAGATTTTAAGTATACTCCACCAAGATAACTCCAGTTCCTATTAAAATAGATGGATTAAAAGAGCCACTTATCACAAACAAAACCTCGTATAAAAGTGCTATAAAAAAAATCGACAAATGGACTTGTGTCATGTGTCACAGCTTCAGCTTCTTTAGCCACACACCTTTCATCTATGTTACTTCCTGTTCATTCATTCCCTCTGATGTGCTATCTGCTCTTCCTTTTTTTTTTTTTTTTTTTTTTTTTAGACGGAAGGCAGAAGGAGAGAATTGTGATCTCAGTCTGATCTCACACTCAGTTAGACTGTGAGTAAAAAGCAGCCTAGCATGCAAATGGTTGTGTTTAAGTGCAGTGCTCGGTTGCCTAAGCAGCCACATTAAACCCCATTTGTCTTTGTCTCCTGTCAGGGCCTAGATATGTTACAGTCCCCTGAATGCACGAGTCGACACTGCATTCGTTCTGCATGGGCGAGGTTTTTCTGCTTGCTCCTGCTTCCTACCTGATTGCATTTGTGCGCTTGACAAACAGATTCAAAGGCTACACAATCTATAGAAATGAACAACACGAGGTTTGGCAGCGATGCAGCTGTCTGGGACAGTTACCGCTTAAAATAGCACAGGCAAAAGGTCAAACGACCAAAAAAGGGAAGAAAGTCACTGCTTTTGCAGCAAGGTAGGTTGTCTTTGAATCAGAGACTAACTCGTTCATTTATTCCTGCCTATGCAGGACTTTATGCAATTACTTGCAACCATGTCTCATCTCTAAAGCACAGGCTTTTAGAATATTATTGAGATTATTATTTTTATTTATAAATGATATTCTAATTGAGAATGCTATTGGTATTTGCAAGGCTAATTCCATAGCAGTTGTTTTGGTTTCTCTTCTCTTTAATTAATATTAGCCAAATGATTAGCAGTTACAGTTGTCCGACTGTTCTCTCAGCACTGATTACACAACAATATCAGTGTTTAGGAGAACACAGACGCTGGAAAATGCCTCATCACTCATGACCAGAAGCACGGGCCCCTTTAATCAAATCAAAACGGAGATCAATTCAATTTAGATTGCAGCCAAAGACAAAAAGCAAAATGTCTAAAACTCTTTTTTTATATATGCAGTGTTACATATTACTGATATTATTAGTATTATTCTGTTAACTAGAGTTACACGGTGATAAACATACTGTAATAGTGTTGTCTTTTATGTAGTTACCAGGTATTTAAACAGCCAGTGAAACAGATTCCATGAGGTAATGTTGCTGGAAGGACAATGTCATGAATTCTCCCTCTCAGTGCATAGCATGTTTTCCAGCACAATGAATGCTGCTCTCATGATTTGTTTTGCGTTCTCTCCATATGCTTTTTGTTTACACTGCCATGTGCCTTTGTTTTGTTCCCGTCTCCGCCCTGTCCCATCATTCGTTACCTAATGTGTGCACCTGTTCTGTGTTTAGCCTTTAATTAGTTTGTCTGTTTTAACCCTCCTGTTCCCTGTCTCGATGCGGAGACTGGTTGATTGTTTTGTTTCCCACTTTATATTTCCACGTTCTGTGTTTAGTGTCTTGACCCTTGCTTATTCCTCTTATGATTGTGGACATTCCTCTGATGACACTGCCTGCCTGGGCTTTGGCCTATAACTGTGATTACTGGACTTGCCCATAGAACACAAACGGTGGGTTTATTTAACACAAATTTACCATTAACTCACCATAGATCCATGTAATTTAATCACAAAAATAAAACATACTGATCTTATTATTATTATGTTTGCTTACATCAGTGTCTCATTCGCACAAAACCCATAGGAAGTAATGTCATATGTTTTAGTCAGAGTCTCGCACAGACCTACAACAAGGTTAACTCTAAATATGTAGATCTTGGACAAGGCTGCTCAGTAAGTTTCAACAGTGCTGTAACACTATCACTCATCACACTCCTCTCGAGCTGCTGTATATGAGCTTATCACTTATCACACTCCTCTTGATTCGCTGTATATGAGCTTATCACTCTTCACACTCCTCTCAAAGTGCTGTGTATGAGCTCTGGAGAAGACACTGCGATTACTGTTAATTTTATGCATTTATAAGCAGTATATAACAGCCTTTAATAAAAGATTGTGATTAATGTGTTTATCTTCGGCTGCTTTAAATAAAGGGGGGAAAAACTGAAACTCAATCCACCAAGTCAATATTTACCAACTGCAAAGTTCAGCCTAAGGAATAAATAAATATATTGTGGATTAAAATGTCTGGTATATATATATTTTATCTACTAGCCATAAAGAGCTGCAATCACAGGGCAGGCGTGTACCTGAACACCACAGAAAGACCAGAATGGAATCGCTGAAAGACGTCTTTCTTCTGTCTCTGTAACTAGAGTGTTTAGACCTCGTGGAAAAAGCAGCAGTGTGTAGCGGCAGTATTCAAAAAAGGAAGCACCACACTGACCAAACCTCACACACCACAGCAAATTAGTACAGGGTGCACTGTGATGGCCAAAGCGGCTCAGAGCAACGTGTGAGAGTGAGAATGAAATACCTTTTTAGCTCTTTGGCTTATATTTGGTCCTTTACAAAGCAGCTTTTCAATCAAGTATTCCCGGTTCTATAATGGTAAAGCAGAGGAGAAAAGATTTTCAACTTTAAAGCACAACAAGCTGTCTGAACTGCATGGAAAATAAATAAATACAACTGTACCTTGGCTTTTTGGAAGAATTTACATTTCAAAAGTTCTGACGCAGGTGGCCTGTGGAGATGCGCAAAAGTGCTCGAGTATGTAAACATGTCATGTGGGCATTCTTAAAATAGAGGTATATTTATTTTTCTTGCGTTAACCAGAACAGGTAATTAAGGTAAGGGCCCCTGTATACAACAGTGAATATTGAGCATAATTACACATGCACAGAGCGTACTTTAGGGTAAGCCTTTGGAATAACTACTGACATGGGCTCATTTATATCAATAAGACCATAATTGAGTTTTTCTACTGGGAGCTTTATAACAGTGGATCCCTTTATTGATTATGACTGAACATATGGCACAAAGTAGAAGACCGGAGAGACATTTTCTTTTTCGCTCACAAAAAAAAAACACACTGAAAAAAATGTTAAATATTCAATAAACTTTCAAACAAATTTACTGTAGTAACTCGTTGTTCATCTAGTTTTCCAAATGGGAAAACATAATAACGTACCTCTTAGTCGGGTCCTTCTGAAGGCACAGAGTTATTAGTTTCCTAAAAGATTTCCCATATTTCTTTAGCATCTCTTTATCCTCCACTTCTGTCTCTAAGGTTGGGGGATCATTCTGCAGTGTCAGCATTAAAACCTACACGACAAGGTGAGGAAAGCAGGGTCAGAATTAATGGCTGGTCAAAGAACAACTGCACTGCATTGCAAGATGTCTCAATCAGACGCTTAACTATACGAAATGTACAAGGAAATGCTTTGTACTCCGAAGAGGACAGCAATAAACGGCACCGCAGCACTGCAGTGTCAGAGTAAGTATTATTTGTTTAAGGACACTTCTGGAGTATTTACAATATAATATAGCGTAAGCTTCATGGTATATCTATGTCACTATGTCTTGCTTGTTACAGTCATACCACTATATTGTCCCACCAGTCAATCTGCTAAATATTAGTTTCCTAAAACATTTCCCAGAGCTCTTACATTTACATTTACATTTATGGCATTTGGCAGACGCCCTTATCCAGAGCGACTTACATTTTATCTCATTTATACAACTGAGCAGTTGAGGGCTAAGGGCCTTGCTCAAGGGCCCAGCACTGGCAGCTTGGAGGTTCCAGGGATTGAACTTATGACCTTCCGATCAGTAGTCCAACATCTTAACCACTGAGCTACCACTGCTCTTAAATATAATCACCCTCCAATCTAATCAAGCTTACAAAATATTTACACAGAAAATAATTCAGTACTTCTCAGTGTGTTTTCTATTTTTCAGTTGTCTGACTTCTAGTCTCTACTCAGTATTGAAAACAGGAAATAATACCATCACCTTCATAGGTGGGTATCGATGATAGGGTGCAGATCCTGTGGCCAACTCTATGGCGGTGATCCCAAAACTCCAAATGTCAGCTTTGAAATCATAACCTCGTACCTAAAGGCAATAGAAGCGCATATACATTACAGATGACTACTCAGAGAAAGCAAATTCTTTAAGAGATACCAGTGTCGAAACATTAAACGTAAACATGTGTGTATTGCAAAAATACAAAACAATGAAAAGCACAACAGGTCTAGTGAATTTTTCTGGCATTACTGACAGACGTCCCTGTGTGGTCCCGGTCTCCTACGCTGGAGGCAAGCTGGAGGCAGTCAGTTACTATGAGCAGCAGTAACGCTGAGTTCATAAACAACCCTACCTGTTCCATCACTTCTGGAGCCATCCAACATGGAGTTCCCACAAATGTTTTCCTAACTTTATGTCTGGTTACGTCTCCTCCAGTCGCCAAAAATGCACTCACACCAAAGTCTGCAGTGAGAATTATTCACATGATTAAGTGGAAAGGCGCAATCTGTCACAGTTCAATACTTTTCCTAAACCTGGCTTAAGCTGTATTTGGCGGCAAAATAAGCATACAGTGTAGAATCAACTAGACGAGATAAATATTAAATTTGCAATAGCTTTATAAAGATTCCTCAAAGATCTTTCTATATCTACTAGTCACAGTTATAATATGTATGAATGCCTGTATTGAACGTTCTACATGTGGTACATGTACAGGAAAATCCAGCCTATCTGAGGTGTCCCTGCATGCAATCCCCAATACTGATCCAGTACTGACACTATTCTCTTTAATTACTGTAAACTGTTTCAAAGATTTTGTCCTGAGGACTCCCTGTTTGTTTCTCTCACAGCTACTGAGATGGGAAATAATCCTAAATTGGAAATAATCCTAAATAAGGTATCAGACTTTGCATAAAAAGTAGACAACTGGCAGTCATCACCACAGTCAACAACAGGTTTGTCCAAATTTATTTAAAAAAATAGCTCAGTGGACTGAAGTGAAAATATTTCATCTTTTTCTGATAATAAGAGTTTCAGGACAATATCTCTCTGCTACTCACACTCACTACATGAACTTGAAGTACGTGTCCCAGTTTGCAGCCTTCATTAGTCGATAGTAAACAAGGTCGGCATGGGTTACATAAAATCAAATCAATATGCCTGCGCTAGATTTGCCAGTTTACTCATCAGGATGAAAACAATCCCCATCAGTGTGTCCATTTCAAGCCTCTTCCTCAGTACACATTCTCTGTTATAGCACTGTGTCACCAAATATATACTTTTCTACTTATATCTTCTACCTAGCCCAGAGAGGAATAAGGATAGACTTGCCTTTGTAGTACTGAGTGTAGAATTAAGGCAAAAGAGACAACGGTAGAGGAAATGCAGAAAATCTTACTGAGTATCAAACAGGTTTCACTCAGCTTAAAAAGCACAAACCAAAGGTTTATTAACTCCTTCTGTGTACATCAATATAACTGACGCAATCTGCAAGGGTTTAAGCTAAAGCAACATAAATCTCATTCATAAACCCCAGAAATAGCACGCTGGCCATGCGCAGTCTGACTCCCCAAACTAATTACTGCAGCATTTTCACAGCTAAGGAAGTTTAATTAATGTAGAGCTATTAAAAAAAACCTTTATAGTTCCAGGAATCCTTCAATCCTATCTTAATTGGTACTGTTCACAAAATAACACTTTAAATAGGATTAGGTTTGCTACTTGAGCATACAGCATGCCAAAGCCTTTGGAAACACATTTATGCATATTCTAAATATGATTGTACATACTACAAAGTGTGATCATTTTAACACGATCGTGCACCGAAAAATGTTTTAAATGATGCAAATGAGTTTCCAAACATGATGGCTCTTGTCATTTCACAAATAGACAGAAGAATTTCAGATGCATTTCACCATGCCTTTTGATGCCCCTTTTCACAATTTTCCAAAATATTCTATTTTCTGAAATTAAAAAAAAAAAAAGAAAAGTTCCCTCTGGTCCAAAAGGTAATGTACTGTGAATCAAACCTGCTATCTGCACTGAGCCGTCCTCTCCCAACAGGATGTTCCCAGCTTTCACATCCCTAAGGTCAAACATTAAGACAAAACACATTCTTTGTTCTTTGACAAGAGTCTGGTAATTATTTTTCCAATACAGTATATACCCAGTTTATTAGCTACATGTGCCTTGTATCTACAGTCACAGGTTGTTTTATCAGGTACACCTACCATACAGGCCACAGGATCACCACTGACCAATGAGACAAATAAAACTCTGAATCTTTGACTCTTTGGGAGTGACGAGGTTGGACAGGATTAGGAACGAGTGCATCAGAGGGACAGCTCATGTTGGACGTTTGGGGGNAATGTTGGACATGGAGCTGCCAGGCAGGAGGCGAAGAGGAAGGCCAAAGAGGAGGTATATGGAGGTAATAAATGTGGCGACCCCTGAAGGGAAAAGCCGAAAGAAGAAGAAGAATCTTTGACACTTATATTATATTATAATATATCTCATATTATTTGTGTGATGGATTGTTCACAGTGTATCACAAGCAGTTGTGTTCACTTACTGGCCACTTTTGAACACAACTGCTGTGTCGGTCTGGATATACCGTCAGAGACTAAAGCGCTTCTTTTTTCCACGCACAGTTTGCGCTAACTGTCTTAGCACTTTATCAGTGTCACGACTGAGAATGATCAACTAACCAAATGATATCTGATCAGCTCTATTGTAGTTTAATATTGTATTCTTTCCATTGAAGGGGCTGATAAAGTGTGCCCTAACTGCACGAACTGTGCTTCACCCACTAATTGTATAGTGTATGGGGTAGTGTAACCCCATAAAATCATCAAGGAGTGTGGTACAAGGGAGATGTACAAAATAAACTGGGAAATGAGTGTCCATATGTGCTCATTTTGCATTCAGAATTAACTGTTGACAAAAGAGTACAATTCTGTAGGATTTTCCTACCTGTGTATTTGTCCATTTCTGTGCAGGTAATCAAGACCCTCTAAGACTTCTTTTAAAATAGTAGCTATCGTGGGTTCATCCAATACGCCGTTTCTGTGCTCTCCTTTGCTACATGCGTGCTTTATGATGTCCAATACTGATCCTGAGCACACACACAAACAAAAACACAGAGTAAGCTTGTGCTATATTGAGTTCCACTGCTCGCCATTTACCATTTTAAAAATCATAATAAATAAATAATCACCCAGAACTGATAGCCTAAAAAAGACAGGAAAAACTAGCATGTCCAACATTTCAGTTTTATGGAGTGTAGGGGCGGGCCTAATAATATCACCAGCTGTGCAGTCGGGAAATGCTTGCCGGCAGTGGCAATTTGGAAAACTCAACATGTCTGAGGCTGACCAGCGCAGGAGGGGAAAAATGCAGCATATTTAATCATTTTCATTATCATCATTAACATTATTTGAAAAGTGTTAGGTTTGACGCTTCATTCTAGGCCTACTTAAGCTTTTTAGGTTAAAATCTTTGTCCTTTTTTCTCTTTGGCTGAAAACCAAAAGGATGTTTTTTTAAACATTTTTGGCCATTTTTTTTAATGGCATCCCGATTAAATATAGTTTTATTGATATTAATTATATGTTTGTCAAATGCTAGCAGCATCTTGTAAAAGTCAAACATTTTACAAGATTTCCATTGATAGACGGACTCAAAAAATTCCCCATTTACCTTGAAAATGAGGCTGTCGGTGCATCTTTCAAGCAGCAAAATCGAGACTACCAATGTAAGATAGAAAGGAGGGGGCGAGGGCAAATCATTCCAAATCATTCCAAATTCATGTCAATTGGACCATCTCTCATTTTATTTGGGACAACAGACTGCTGTATTTTTGAGTGATAAACACTGGGGCACACTCCAGTGTTAAGCTGAAATCCCCCTTTGCCAAATGCGTAAAAGTGTGTAGCGATGATTAAATTGTTATATGGAACACGCCTTCAGCAGAGCATTTGCAACTTCTTTGTTCAGAACACACAGAATGATAAGAATACCCCTATAAATTACCAGGTTCACCTGAATAGTCTATCTCTATAGCCATCAAGCTCCAGTGAATGGGAAGTGCAGAGGTGGATACTATTACTGGCAGCAGGGATTATATGAGCCCCTGTTGCACTGTTGATTGCTATCAGGGGTGTCAGTTAGGTCTCGTAAACAGTACTGAGCACTTTACACTATCCTGCAGGTTTGCTCTAAGATACTATACAAGAGGTAATTGGATTTATTTGCGTTCGTACACATTTTGGATATGATGTAGGAGATACTCATTGCAATATATAGGAGATATATATATATATCCTGGCTTGTCTGAGTTCAGTGGCTCTTTTTGTCATTCAGAAAGATGCAGGAAATGTGTGATGTCTCCACGAGCTCCTGAGAAGACATGTGCTTGTGTTTGGCCTTGTAGATTGGTGAAAGTTAAGACAGATGAAGCATTGAAAAAAAAAACACAAAATCGAAATGTTCTTACCTCCACTCAACAGCTTCATAACCAACCAAAGCTCATCCTTCACCACAAATGAGGTATAATATGTCACTACATTCGGATGGTTGCACTGGCTCATGGCTTGGATTTCTTTCTAAATTGAGACAAAAGATCATGATATAACTAGTTCTAAAACGTCTGTATTTAAAAACACACTTTCACTGACATGTTAATTAGCGAATTCAAAGCATTTTGTGTGTATTTCTATTCCAGTCTCTTTGTACTGGAGTCTAGGACTACATTTGTCCATTAAACTTTATGATTGCTCGAGATCTGCCACAAGAGTGGTGAGTTCAAGAGTCTTCATTTTACGCTTTTAAGAAAACAAAGTAATGTATCATTAACCACTGTGCATAAAACAGACTAGTTATTGTGGTTCAGCATAAATTAACAGTAGCTCAGTTTTCTACATCTGTTGATATAAATAGAGATAAATAGAGATATTTTCTGTTTATTTTCTTCTCCCAAACCACAGATTTCTGCAGAAAATGGGCTTGTTTATCAAAAGCATCTCTCATCAGAATCACAGAATTGAACTAAAATGAAAAAGATTGATCAATATACTCAGGTATGGATAGCACTGTTTGTGTGGCTGGTGCTTTAACTGACAACTGGCAAAATCAACCTCAAGTTTGGAAATAAGTGGATTTTCTTTCCTGTAGAACTCTCTGCAATGCAGACAAGACCAAGATATGAACTGGTTTAAAAATCAAACTTAAGCTACTGGCAGACAGCCATCATAGAGCCATCATTGGCAGATAGCCATCATGGTCTGTCAGAGTGTTACATTTTGAATAAACTCTTCTGAGTGCAGGAGTGGAGATCTGCAAAGTCGAGTGTACAAGTCTCACCAGTAGTTCTTCCATGCTGGTCTGGCATTTCTCCAGGTTGATCCTCTTGATGGCCACACGTTCTTGTCGAGGGAGGCAGAGAGCAGCCTGGACTACTGCTGTGGCTCCACTGCCTTCAAATGACAAATAAGAGCAGTTTATAATACACCTCAAACTTATGCTTTCAACTTAACAGGTGAACGCACATTCAAGGAATCAGTGACAGGCATGAGGAATGATCCCAGTTTATGGGCTGAATGCGCGAGGAATAAAACACTGCAGGGCATGCTGGTATAAAAAAATCATCGCTGACAGAGTAGCGGCACACCCAACGTGTTTTATTTCTTTTTTTGGCCGACAATTACATTTTTTATTAACTATATTTAATTAAGAATGACACATCATAACTTTTATTCACTGAATGTTGTGGAAGAGCCACAAAACCAAGTTAATGAGACAACAAGTGCGGCTTGTCATCTCAACATTACAACGCAAATCCCTCTGTCCTAAAGATGTTCCTGTGTGAGAAACAGGTACAGCTTTACCTCCAGCTGTTACACAGCACTGACACTGATGACTCCTTCCAAAAAGGCTAAACAATCCATTTATGTGGTGGGTCCACCATCCAAGATCTTATTACAGAAACGATCATGTATTAGAACGAGCGCATTAATGTAAACCTTGTGTCTAAGCTGCTGTTACAGAAAATGATTCCACACCTTCTGACCAATCAGAATGGAGCATTCAGCAGCACTGTGGTATAAAAGTCTGCAAAGAATAGCATGCAAAGCTAAACTGTCAATATGCTGTCTTATGTCTGTCTAAAGAGGTTGTAATGTCCACCATAGACACAATGACTCTGCATGCCTGTCTGTCCATTTTTGGTTTCTACTCTCAATATCATAGTGTCATTACTGGTCATAGTGTCCTGTTCTTTCTTTGACTGCTTCACTTATTCCACATTTCGTGTGACCTTATGTAGTCGCATATTTATTCAGCAATTCAAAGACGCAAATCTAGTTTCCTGGTTTTAATACTTTGTGCTTAGTTTATTGTCCTGTGTATTGGGTTTTCTTCTATGATGAGTTTATCAGTCGGTGTTTTTGTCGACTTGTGTTTTGTTCTCCGCCTGTGTGGCAGCGAGCTTTTCCCTCATGCATGTTACAGCTGTCCTATATTTTATTCCTGATATGCACTCTGTATGACCGGCGTTCACTCGAAACTCATTACATCTTCCAGCAGACATTGCATGTTAATCACTGTATACATGATCAATAGAGGAGGCCTGTTTACAAACACTGTGCACAGAGAGAATGTGTGTTCCACCACACACACACACCCACACACACACACACACCAACTGCTGCTGACAGATAAGGAGGAGGGGGTCCTGAATGCTGTGCTGATTAGGAGAATAGCGCAGATGAAGTGCACAGGAGCTGTTCAGCAGCGCTCCTGCTTATCAGCTGATATGATGATAGCACTCTAACACTGCTCGTCTACTGTGTCCGGCTTTATCTAATGGCACCGTGCCATAGAAAGCGTGTTTGGTCTTTCCGTGTTTTGGTTTTCAATGAGGTATGACTAAGGGAATTGGGTTAAAGTGCCATTTAATAGTGTGGGAGATCAGTAGGGTGCCAGCTAACAAAACATTCAAGTCAAAAGTTATTTCAATGATGAACGGGATATCAAGTGCAAGCATCATCCAACAGAGGGCGTGTAGAGGAGAACGATCTGTCTCTAGAGATCAACAAATCAACAAAAAGTGACTGAATGAAATGACAGTAAAGATTGGACTGATAACACAAAAACAAAACAATAATCATAATACTATTACTAATAATAATATCACATACAGATGATGACTGACATGACAGGTACTGACTTGTAAGTCTTAAATAAGTTTTTAGAGGAGATTATAAGCAATGTTCCTCTTAATATTAGTACAGTATATGTCCAGTGATGGTAATAATAGTTAACAAGCTAATATTAATAAGATCTTACTAACTGACTTCTGCCTGTAAGCCTGAAATTCTCTGCTTTAGCCTATATTATAGCAGCTTCATAGCTGGAGAGAGAAGGCAGAAGCTGAGGTAGACTTTACCTGTGCTGTGGCCGTAAATCAGGTCATTTCTAGCCACAGCGTCAGCGGAAAGCAGAAGAAACAGTTTGAATTTAAACTCGCTGACAAACCGAAGAATAAGATTTCCGCCTGGCTGGTGTAAAGCGCTATATCGTAGATGAAGCAGAGAGGTGAAAGCTGATGGTGTGTCACATCCGCATTACATTAGTGAGCAGCAGAGCGCTCACACCACCGCCTGCTGCTGCTGCTGCTAGTGCACATGAAAAAGCCGGTACAGGCCCTCCCTGTCATTCACTACACATTCACAACCAAACACCGCCATTAAAACTCACTTTCACCCTCCTCTCACTCACCTATAACATCCTGCAGCTCGTACGCCTCCTTGACAATTGGCCAGCCGGCTGTGGTTCCCGCTTGCGGACTGTGGCCGGTAGCCGGAGCCGCAGATGAGTGGCTTCGCTCCGCCATGATGCTGCGGATGGCTGCGCTACAGCCAGGAGCGGCTATGCTAAGCGGCTAACCGTCACAGCGTCCTCAGCTGTCTCTAGCGGAGGTCGCGTCCACATCAGCACCCCTAACCAGAGCACTAAATAGGGCGCCAGAATAGTGCGCGAGGTGCCGCATTTGGACGTCGCCGCGAGGATTTCTTTACTTTTCAGTTGTTAGGGTGTTAGGAGGTTGTACTCGAGCGTTCATAGCTCATATTTCGGTTCATTCATAACCATGTGCAGTGAAACTAATTTAAGTAGGATTTAAAGATTAAATATTTGTAAGGATTAACACTGTAACATACACCGTTTAGATGTAAAGCTGCTGTGGCTGTGTGACGACATTTTAAAGAGGAAGTTCTTTATGTATTTATAAACACACACACACACACACACACACACACACACATATATACATATATATATATATACACATACACACTCCTGTATTCAAAATCTTAAAACCAGGGAAAATATTACAAGTATTCACACTTCACACTGGTGGATTGTAACCAGGTTGTAAGAACTTCTTCAAAATG
>CM074949.1:16930016-16938724 GCA_037577455.1 Pangasius macronema
CAGCACTTGCCTGCCTGTCCTCCTCTAAACATTCCCCCAGCTCTAGTTCCCTTTCTGTCTTGACTTTTTCAACCACATGAGGGTTCAATGAGGGTTTGGGTTGAATCCATAGACTGTATATACACCATTAATCATACATGTTAGCAAATATACAGTATGAGTATAGGAGTCTGGTCTGCTTAACCCTTTACTGCACATTGTTGCCATATGGCAACAATTTACAAACTACCCCCTAATTTTTTTTTTTTAATTTTGANATTTTTATTTCTTGAACTAATTCAAGTAATAAAAATCCATAAAAAATAAACAAATAATTCATGCAGTAGAGGGTTAAATAAGACATAATAAAAGCCCAGCTTGGGCCAGCAGAGGGCGATAAATAGCCAACGTTGGAAAGTACCAGTTCAGTAACACATATTCTCCTAGAATTGTGCTAGAATTATTATTATTATTATTATTATTATTATTATTATTATTNTTTTAACTATTTTAATTTCTTATCTGATCTCTGCTCTAGCATACCTGATTAACCTCATGAAGAGTTTGCTAAGACTGAGTGTCATTAGTGACCACTGGTAAAGAGTCAAATAATAAAATAATGATCATTACAAAAAAAAGAAAAAAAAAGCAAGATAGAAAAACATGGACGGATGTTTGATTTGATCAGTGTATACGTGGTAAAGGGTCGTATCTGACATGTGCATCTGTCAAGTGCTCTGTGCCCAGCAGGTCCAGCAGGTGATGCCATTTACAAGGTACTGAATACACGTGGCTCATTATGGACACGCGTTTGTTCTTAAGAGCAGCTCTATCATTATCCCAATAAATTCTATGATATTAGGCATTGCCATTTCTGTTGTTTTTCTTATTAATATATGGCGTCTTGGTTTATACTATACAGTCACAGGCATGCCAATAAAAAGGAACAGAGAGAGAGAGAGAGAGAGAGAGAGAGAGAGATTGACAGAAGAAGCCACCAATCAGCGATGGCTAAGTGAACCGCAGACTAGGCTGTAGCCTAAATAGCTCCGCACTTCCTACATAGGCGCACTCTACTGCGCACACAATAATGGCTTGTGTGCGCTACATAGTGCACTAAAAGTGCAGCATGAAGCAATTTGGATTTCGACTTTACTTTACTGTGGAACAAAACCCAAGCCTGCTTCATCGTCCTGACCTGCACACATCAGTGAAGAGAGAGCTGTGTCCATCCATTCCACTTCAGTGCGCAAGAAGAAGAAGAAAAAAAGACCAAGATAGGTGATCAAGGAGTCATGGCTGGGTTTCTGGTGTGGTTTTGGAACGAGAGGTTTTGGCTGCCTCATAATGTGACCTGGGCCGACTTAAAAAACACTGAGGAGTCCACGTTCCCCCAGGCGGAGGATCTGTATGTGGCGTGTCCACTGGCCTTCTTCATCTTCATCATCCGACTCGTGTTTGAGAGGTACGAGCACAACATCTTCAGCAGAATACTGCCAAGATGTTACACTGTAGGTTTCCTGGTCGCCCAGTGTTTCAGAGTAGTGAGCAGTGTGTGTGTGTGTGAGCAGTGAGCAGAATGGGACAGGTTCCTCTGTATTAGAAGACACACTGGCACATGCAGACAATGACAGCAGTGAGAAAAGAGCTGGCCCGTTATCTCACATCTTCACCAGGTGTCTGAGAAAGAGCTGTTATCTCTCTATGAGAGGAAATTCTGTGTGCACTCTCACAAATAAACCTACCAAACTCTGCCCTTCCATGTTGTTGTCCTGGTACCATCAAGGTGCATCTCTTAGGGATGTTTTTTTTTTAAAATACCTTTAAAGATGTGTCTTTAAAGCTTTACTCTCAAATCTAATTAAAGGTGCACTACATGCGTCCTTCCAGGGAAAAGATCCACACAGAAGGGTACAGAAGATGTCCGCTTGTACAGGCTTTCTCCAACTTTTTGCAGCCAGGGACCCTATTAACTGTAAAATTAATACCACAAACCCATACCCCCTCCAACCATACAAAGGTTAGACTCGTTATGCAAATGTGTACGATAATATTCTGGCTATTTATTCAAGCCGTAGAACTTTCCACCAACAGGACACGTTAGATTGAAGTTGACATTATTTATAGCTTGACTTGATTTTGAGTTATTGAGGCTTGGATGAAAGCTACTCCATTCAGATTGTTGTTGTTCTTCTGCTTTTTTCGGCGGCTCCCATTAGGGGTCACTGCAGAAGATCATTGGTCCAGATATTTGATTTGGCACAGATTTTATACCGGATGCCCTTCCTGACGCAACCCTCCCAAAAAATTTAATCCAGGCTTGGGACAGGCCCTGGGAGTGCACTGTCGTGTGCGATCCCAGTGGCTGGGGTCAGTTCCCTGGCCGGGAATCGAACCCGGGCCATGGCGATGAGAGCGCCATGGCCTAACCACTAGCCCTCAAGGGACCCAAACCCATTCCATTTAAATGACCGGTCATGAATATATCAACTTGATAAATATTGGTGATTATGTAGGCCTACACCACTATAACTAAACAATAACAGACCCCCAGGGTATGCTTCACAAACCTCTGAGGCTCCCCGGACCCTACTTTAAGAACCACTGCCCTTAATGGGACTGCTCCAGTGACAAGGAAATGTACTGTGTTTTACAGCTTCATTTAGCTGGTCTTAGTGAAATACTGTATGTACTGCTTCGTTCTGTTTTTCTTTTTCTACCCACCTTCAGCTTTGTCAGCATTATTACTCTTTTGTTTTTTGTTTTTTGTCTACAGGACAAGGAACCGTAAGCCTTCCAGCAATATTTCTTTGAACGTATCTGTGTTTACTTTGTAGCAGAGCATCAAAGTCGCCTCTGAGCGGCTGATTAAAGCTATGCTTTATCTACGACTAAAGGGTGTGCACAAATGAAGATATTTATTTTCGATGCTGGTTCATAAAGCAGTAGACCTTGCACTGGCATCATTAAATAGCAATGAATATCTTTGTGTGTAAATAATTGGTGTTCTATGGGCCAGGTATGCGATGTGATGTATCACATTCTGCGTTCTCTCTGATCGATCATTTGCTATAAAGTCTCCATGCTCTGGCATGAATAACCTTATGCATCCTTCACTGTCAGCAGAAGATACACACTGGAAGTTTCTTATTCTTAGCAAAATTAGCCTGTAGGGAAAATAGTATTTGATTAGTATCAGTATATCTCTCATGCATTTGTCCATGCATCGGTTTTCACTGTGCAGTGAAACTTCTCACTCATTGAGTTCTTGGTACAGACACATACTTTATGGTCATGTTTTGTTCGAGGCATCATCGTTTGGCCGCCCCCATTCGCTGAGTCGCAGATCTCTCTATTTAAGCATTGCACTAATATCAGGCTTCAAGGTCTCAAAGGACCAGTTGTTCAGGGAACTTCTGCTTAAGTCAGGGGTTCTTAAACTTTTTTTCTCTTTTTTTTTTTTGGAAAAAAAAAAAAGGAAACTCAAACTGTAAAATAAACTTCATTAACCTCCTTCGGTACAGACATATTTTATAACATTAGTCACTATTCAAACATTGAGCTCATTATTTAAATGATATTAAACAATGATATTTTATAATATTCTGGCTATTTATTAGAAAAAAAAACTTTTTATTCCTGAACTCTTTACCAGCAATGAACGTTAGGCAGATAACTTAATATTATTTATAGACCTACTTATTCCAAAGTTAAAGCCATTCAATTCAAGTGACCAGTTGAACAGGTTAATAATTATAAGAGCTGAATAATAAATAGAGCTCCACTGTGACAAAATAAAAACAAAAAAAAATCACGGACGCCCTCGCTGTGCTTCACCTGGGTGCCACTCTAAGAACCACAGGCTTTAATGAATTTATCCTTATTTCTCAGGGTTTGGTTCAACATGTTAAAAGTCTTTTTTTTATATCCAAATACATTTGTATTTGAGATTGAGAGTCGGACTTGTAACCTGAAGGTGAACCTGAAGGTCGTGGGTTCGAGTCTTGGGTCCGGCAGGGATTGTAGGTNTCACTTCACTTATTCTTATCTATCCCTCCCACTCTTCTCTCTCAAATTTTCTCTGGTCACATGTGGCCACCTGCAGCTCAACATTTTTTCCAGAACGGGTAAGACTGTGACGAAACAGACGTGTGTATTCCCAGTGCAGACTGATACACTTTGCAGTTGTGCGGCATTATAAATAACACCACCCACTGATTTCCAAACACAGACTAATCGTAGCGCAAGTATAAAAAGCTCTTTAATGGCACGTGTCCACATTACCGTATGTTTGTGTTCTGCATTGTGTGCTATTTTTTTCACTCAGACTGTTTAAAATACTTTTCTGAATTAATTTTACAAGTCTGTGTAGACATATAAGAATGATTTATAGCATATACTTCTGTATTGAGTGTTTTGTGAGATTGTTAGCAGCTACTTCCTCAATGTCTGCTTTCTGATGTGCTTCACACTGCCATACTTGGTTATGTTCTTTCTCTTTACAAGGAGGAAAATTTTTTCCATTGTATTGGAGAGACGTAAGTAGGACCAGATATTCCCTCATTGTGAATGGAAAAAATGTCATCCTCCTTGCAAAGATAGTGGGGCCTTTCAATTCAATGTAGGTAGTGTGCAGTAATGTTGAGTTTAACGCTGGGGCTATTCCTGCTGTTTATAAATGAAGATTTTCACACCAGGAACAATACTAATACAGATCTTCCTCCGAAAGGACCAGATGTCTGTTGCTATGTAATAAAAATGCCTAAAAAAGAAGCTCCCCAAAAGCATAGCAATATTGTCTTTCTGTTGTCAGGTTCATTGCGAGACCATGTGCTCTGGGACTGAAAATCCAAGCAAACGGACCTCGGAAGGCTCAAGCAAATGCCATTTTGGAGAAGGTCTTCACTGCTATCACCATGGTACGCAGAGTTTCTCTTTCACCGTAGCCAGTGTCATTGCATTTTAGGGTCATGATTCTGTCTCTTGAAAGAGGCAACAAAAGATTATCTCCTTAATCATCCATATTAGTATGTAGTTATTCGTTATGAAGCATATAACAATACATCATGCCTCATTTATCAATTGTGTGTAAATCATTTCCAGCAGAGTTGTAAAAGTTTCTGTATCGCTGATTTTCTTTTATAGTCATATGCATATGTTGTCATGTCAATTTCAATCAACCATAAATTACCAAGCACGGCTGACTTACATTCAGTGATGTACACAAAACTCCATAAAAGGCAGCGCTCATAGAGCTAAATATATCAAAATGAAGAGTAAATGGCAAAACAGCACCTCCTGAGAGTGCCATGTTCACTAAATCTTCCAGTAATGCAGCTCAGCCACTGCAGACGAACCCTGCTTTCGTTAATAGGGTGCCATTTCATTTGTCCTTATTGAATGGTGGGTCTTATTTCATTTATGTGTTCGTTCATGTTCATTTATGGATTTCTTTTGCATCGTTTTCTTTCATATATATATATATATATATATATATATATATATATATATATATATATACCTGCAGAAATGATATACGAATGAATTTGTTTATATCCTGCTCGAAAAAAATTAGGCCCACTGTTTAAGTACAAACAAGATATTCTTTATTGAAAGGAATGACTTCACATTCGTGTGGGGTTTATTAAGAAGTCCCATGTTGACATAATTTTTTCTGTAGCCGTTTTTATATTGCAATCCTGGGTTCAAAGTCTCAAAGGACCCAGCTGATCACTGTACAGTTGCATAATGGATTTTATTATTCTTTTTCAGGGATTGCTTAGCGCTAACACTTGTTAAAATGCAAGTCATTTGGTGCTATAAATAAAAAATCTGTTTGACTAGTGACAAAAGTGCTAAGGTTTGTTAATCTTCGATCCATCCCTCCCCATCGTCCTGAACTTGTTATCTCTTTAAAAACAATGATAGTAGTGTGTCGTTGAGCACAAGATTAACTCCCACTTCACTGAATTATTCACTAACTACAGTGAAACGAATAGGAAACGTATGAAGTTATAGATTATAAGTTTGAGGAACAGTAACCTTGTATCAGGTACACACAACACACTGTAAATAAAAAAAACCTGAAAAGTGATGCATACATAGGATGCAGATGATATCACCAGTTTATAATCAGGTGATGATGAGATGAATGAAAACTTGATAGCAGCCAAAAAACATTCTGCAGCGTGATTTAATAAAAAAATATAGGCCTGTGTCTGAATTTGAAAGACAAGGGCTGATTCCAGTGCAGGCGACTCTCTACCTCAGCCGAGTGTCTATTTCTAGGTGACTGTTTTGTCTGGAAATTGAGGCCAGGTTAATGTTCACTGTTTTATGTCCCATTTTGGCTGCACACAATACACATTCACTCGGAGCCTTGAATGTTGATGGAGGAAGAAATGCGTGTGAACTTTGATAAATCACTTGAGCATTTTTTCATGCTTATGATTTTACAAACATCTCCATTTAACTTTCCTGCATTTGATTAGGTCAGTAGTGAGTATTATCCTTCCAAAGATCCAGAGTGAAGTTAGAAGGGAGTGAGCATGACATGCCCAGGTCTATCAGTGCCAGCTTCTGCTGATGTGTGAGCACTATTTTTGGCATACCAATGAAAAAAGGTTTCTTGACAAATGTTCAGCTTAATGAGCATAGACTTGGCCAGCATTAGCGGAGATCAGACAATCGGACAGCTCGTCACTGTAGGAGCAGAGAAAATGTAGAACAGCCTCAGGGCTGCTCATTCTAACAGATTAGCTATTCGCTAATTGAATATATGAACGGGGTGGCAGTCTAGACTTGTACTGTAATGTGCAGGGGTGGAAAGAGTACAAAACACTTGAGTACTCTGACTGCTGAAGCGTGTGTCACATAAATAACGCTTATCCTCTGTTGCTTTGCTCATTACAAAGTTCCAAACTGCCTCAGGAAGCAATATCAGCACAAGAACTGTGCATCAGGAGCTTCATGAAATGGGTTTCCATGGCCGAGCAGCTGCACAAAAGCCCAAGATCAGTATGTGTAATGGCAAGCGTCAGCTGGAGTGGTGTAAAGCACACTGCCACTGGACTCTGAAGCAGTGGAAACATGTTCTCTGGAGTGATGAAACGCACTTGACTAACTGGCAATCTGATGGATGAATCTGGGTTTGGCGGATGCCAGGAGAGCACTGCCTACCAGAATGCATAGTGCCAGCTGTACAGTTTGCAGGAGGAGGGATGATGATTTGGGGCTGTTTTTCAGAGTTCAGGTCCCTCAGTTCCAGGGAAGAGTAATGTTTAATGCAAGAGCATACAAAGACATTTTAGACTATTGCATGCGTTGTGTAATCAATTTAGACAGTTATACGCTTTGTGGCGACATTTTAGGGAGGGCCATTTCCTTTCCAGCATGACAGTGCCCTTGTGCACAAAGTGAGGTCCATAAAGACATAGTTTGTTGAGGTTGATGTGGAGGAACTCTAGAGTCCTGACCTCAGCCTCACTAAACACCTTTGGGATGAATTGGAACATTGATTGCAAGCCAGGCCTTCTCTTCCAACATCAGTGCCTTAACCTCACAAATGCTCTTTTCCCTGAATGGACACAAATTCCCACAGACACACTCCAAAATCTTGTAGAAAGCCTGTGCAGAAGAGTGGAGGCTCTTATAGTGGCAAAGGGGGGCAACTCCAGATTAATGCCCATGGTTTTGGAATGTGATGTCCAACAAGCTCATATAGGTGTGATGGGCAGGTGTCCACATACTTTTGGCCATATATTGTATGTCCGAATAGTATTTTATAAATCAAAAGGCCTTAATAAATATTAAATGGTGTTAAATTTGAATTAAATTTGAGGATATTTAGCTTGTTATTCAGAGTTTATCAGAGCAAGCAACCATGCGACAGCTTTTCTTGTGTTATTTTGCCACACAAAGCCTTAATTCTGACGATGAGCAATGTTAAAATTGAGATTTTTGTCTTATGTAATTGTGACTCAGTGAAATGTCAACATCAACTGGCTCCAGTAAACTCCTCAGACCAATTTTATATAGCAGGATGTCTGATGCTTTGCAATTCTGCACTCTCATGGGGTCATTCGCATAAGACTAGCATTTGCCACCAGCTGTCGAGCTAACAAACACCGAGACATGTCAGTATGGGGAAATTCGCCAAAAATGGCAGGAGAACAGAGTCTGTCAGTGACTCAGAAGCCTGCTGCATACTCTGTTGTGAACCTTTTTTTAAAAACACACCTTGATGGTGTGACTTCTGCAGGAGATGGTGTGATTTTTTTTTTTTATTTCTTGCTGTACAATACACACAAGCAGACAATTTTCTTACGTTCTGATCTGCATTGGTTTTGTAATTAGTGTGTTGGTATTAGTATATCGCTACAGCAGATTTGGTCAAATGTTTAAATTACATTTCAGGTGACACTAAAACAGTTTGGGGTTATTTAAGTATTACATTTATAGATACCCACTCAGATACCTGTGTGAGATTTACTGTACTTTTAAAATGAAAATGCATCATTTCATTTTCATAATACAAGCTGTGCCTTGTATATTAGTATTATATTATATTATATTAGTATAATGAGTACTAACATTGGCTTTGTTTTATGTGAGTTTATATATATATGAAGTGAAGTGACTTTGTGGCCAAGTATGTGGCCAAGTGTGGTGACCCATACTCGGAATTTGTGCTCTGCATTTAACCCATCCAAGTGCACACACACAGTAGT
>CM074949.1:16951450-16962097 GCA_037577455.1 Pangasius macronema
GTGACACTGACATGGTAGTGGCATTGTGGTTTGTGTCGTGCTGATACAAGTATATCAGACGCAGTGGTGTTGCTGAGAATTTTTAGTCCCATCTTGGTTGTGCTTTTGTATAGATATACAGTTCGAGCTTACAGTTACTATTTCTTTGTCCATGATAATTATCTTTTAGCACTTCACCAGTCTTCAGCTTCTCAACCCCAACGCTGTTACCTGGATATTTTTGGTTGGTAGACTGCTTTCAAAGTTTTGCATAGCAACAGATGGTCAATATTCAATAATTGTACACCTCCAAAGTGCAATGTTCAATAACCATACGTCTCGACATGATGGGTGAGCTTGATAAAATGTCCAAAGTAGCTAATAAATGTAAATACAAGTTGGTGTACCTAATAATTGCCCCAGTACAACTCTTTGTATACAGGTGTTGTAAAAGTTGCTGAGAAACAGGATGCTTTGAATGGCACTACTACAAAGCGCTTAAGAAGCTTTAGGATATATGAAAGGTTTATACGATGTAATAAATTGTGTGTAAATATCATACACATAATTTGTTTGTTTGTTTGTTTGTTTTCAGGCTGCCAAAATGGCTAACTATGCCAAGTATCAGAGGCTTTGCAATGTCCTGTTCATCATGTTTGCAATGGTGTTCATCAGCTCCAGACTGGGCTTATATCCTGTCTGGTAAGAAAATTTGTTCCATCCATCTCTCTCTCACCCACCTGTACATGAGCTTTGATTTAAAATAAAGGTTAAACTAAAGGAGCTAACAGGTTTCCTTTGGCTTATCATGGTTAGGGTTAGGATTAGGGTTAGGGTTAGGCATAGCATCAATTATCTGCATTAGTAACTGTCAGTGGAAGATCCTCACAAGGATAGTAAAATAAAGTGTGTGTGTGTGTGTGTGTGTGTGTGTGTGTGTGTGTGTGTGTGTGTGTGTGTGTGTGTGTGTGTGTGTGGGTATTAAGATGGGTACTGAATGACAGCATATTGTCTGACAGCAGATGAAGTGTTTTGACAGTAGAGTAGTTGATAATCCACATGGTTGTGTCTACCCACTTCTCCATTCAGATGAAAGATTCAGCAGCAACAGAGCAACAGATGTGCGAGTTACAGCTGACCTGTTGAATACAGATTTCTACACACCCTTCTACATACTTTTTAATCATCTGTGCAGTTTTCCAGCTATATATTAATCACATGTAGATGCAATATATTCATTACATTATATTAAACATACACTAGCAGCTGTCTGAGGTGGTCTCTTGTCACACGTGTGCCTCTTTTTAACAATACCTATGTATGTTTTAAGGACCTTGGTGAAAGAACGATTTGAGAAGATATTATTTTGTAATACCGCTTTGTTAAAATGTATTTTATGAGGTTACTTTAAGTCAAAGGTCGCCATAATATTGAATTTAGAAACAGTTATATTATTGGGCTTGTGTTTGCCTGCACACCTGGAAACCCTCATATTAAAACTACTTCTATTAGTTCAAACCCAGAGTTAGATCTCTTGGATAATTAATCCTTCTTCCTGTAATGTGTCCTGCTTGTTGTCATGTGGCATCACTTCCTGTTCACCCTGGTCTGATTACAGATTGGTCAGATCGCTGAGTGTTGCACATGATCTCCAGCTTCATTGTGCCACATTACCTATTACATTTCTCACTGGCTGCTGCGCTTAGCCACTTACATTAGTTGATTTATTAATTTTTTAGAAACGCTCTGTCACTCTTGGCTGCCTTCAAGGAGACATTTTTTTTTGGGTCGGTGAGCGCCATCTGTTGGAGGTATGTCTTTGACCAAGAAGTCTGAGTGACGCGTTACTTTCTACTTTTTCCTTTAGGATTTAGGCACATCTGAATTGTTGCCAAGTGACAGTTACTATGGCTACAGCATAGATCTTTATCAAAGGAAAATGTGAGAGAGAGGTTATTAGGAGCATTGCTCATGTTGTTCTTTGTAGTAGCGGCAATGTACCGCTGTTCTTGCATGCTTAAAAATGGTCTAAAAGCAATAATGCAGGACCTTGACTTGCTTGTCTTAAACATGGGTATGTGACTGGAATGCTTTTGTAGAACAGTCAGCCTTTATTTACTGTGTATGAACTACATATCACATGCTCATGCGAAATATGACAGTTTGTCATCCAGGGCAGTTGATAAAATGTCAAGATACTGAAGCATATTGTAATTCTTTGCTTTAATTGAAGCTAATGTTTTGATTCTTCTTGCAAATGGCACATATCTGGATCTGCACTGATCCAATTTATCCCTAGGCCTTTAGGTGGAGGTGAAAATGTGGTCTAAATAAAAATAAGCTAGGAAAATGAAACCTTGATGCATTTAGTGAATAAATATTTCAAATCTGAACCCAACAGTGTTGAGTTGGCCAATTTCTGAGAAATTAGAAAGTCTTCTCTTGGGTTCTGTTGTCATGGCTTTTCTTTCTGGAAGCCTGTGTTACTGTGCTGAGACGTCACTGTCTCTGTTCTGTCAAACATCCATCTGCCGACTCATTCAGACATTAAACACAGTCATTTTGGGTGCTGTTACTGCAGTCCTGTTGACACTGAAGGCTTCTCCAACTCGAAGAATGGCACTTTTTTATGAGTCCAGTCTCAGTGATCAGATTTACCACAGAGTAACATCTCATTTCTCAAGGATTGTGTTAGCCAAGGATGGCTCACTGGAAAGAGTGCAAGGTATTTGAAAGATTACAGAATTGCCTTATAGTGTAGATTCCCTTTATGGCTTTTGCAGGATGTAGTCTACTGCATGCAAATCTGTTATTTATTCACATTTCTTCGTTCTGTTTTTGATTTCAGCACTACCCAGGATTGTGCTTTTGTTTCATTAATGTGGCTTGTTTTACTAGTGTTTTATTAGGATATCTGGTATATTGACATTGTTGGCTTTAGTGTGGATGGCAGTGTATCATGTATGCATTATGTAGGATCCTTGTCTGAGTTCAGATTCCCAAATGCAGCATCATGTAAAAGATCATCTCTGACACTGAGATGGTTTAATGGGAAATTCAAAGTACCATCAGACTTTCTGTTTGTGTATTAAGGATTTGGTGAATTCACCTTCTTTGAAAGCCAAAAGAACTTCTCAGGCATCAGAGTTTCAATGCACATGTGTGAGTATTGAGTTATGAAACAGTGATTATGTAAGCAGGAGGCACAGCAGTGTTGGTGCCTCAGGGTGCGGTGTTCGATCCTGAGCTTGCTTACAATCCTGGGCAAAAAAAAAAGCCAAAATATTAAGTTTTTAGTAGTTTTAACAACAAATCATTGATCAGAAAATTAGCGAGAATTAAACAAATGCACTCCTGAGAGCTCCTGTGCCACCACTTGCTCGTTTACTTTTGCTGCAGTGAAATGTCTTGGGAAAAGCTAGAAACCGAGAAATTCACTTATATAGTCTTCTCGTCCACAAAGGTAAAATCATGATAATGATTAAAATGTTTGATGTAAAATTAGAACTAACACGTCTGGGTGTACAAAATTTTCCAAAAATATCTNAGAAATCAGAGGGAAAAGATATACCATAATAACTTCCTTTATCTGTGTGTTTAATTCTTGCTCATTTCCTGACCAATGATTTGTTGTTATGACCTTTTAAAAAACTTAATATTTTCCCATTTTGTTTGCCCAGGAGTGTACTGTATGTGAAATTTCTCATATTTTCTCCTGGATTTCCTCCCATCTGCCAGAAATATACTCTAGGTGTGAATGAGTGTGTGTCAGTGGACTGACGTCCTATCCAAGGTGAATTCATGCCTTACCCGGTGTTTCTGGGATACGCTCCTGATCCACTGTGACCATGAGCAGAATAAAGTGGTTACTGAATATGGATAGATGAATAAATGAATGAATGTAAGTGTAATGATGTGACTGTTATTCAGTGGTTTTTCCTATTTTTGTGTCTGACCTGTACACAGGATTTTGAACACCACTCTGTTCGAAAGCTGGGAGATCGTGGGGCCGTACCCATCTTGGTGGGTTTTTAACGGGCTGCTGGTGCTGCTGCAGGGTTTACACATTTTCTGGTCCTATCTCATAGTGAAAATAGCCTGCAAAGCCATCTCCAAAGGCAAGGTAAGAGAAGCCAGCCTACGATGATTTGCCTATGATTTGTTCTGCATGCCCAAACAATACCTGCTCTCATTGTATCTAATATCTAATTTCTTGCTGGTTATCACATCCATGCTTTATTGATTTATGTACTGGGAAAAAATGGTTAATCAGAATCAGTTACAAACAAAACATGACTTATATGATAAAGAAATCATCTACACATGCATGTTTAACCTCTGCTAAGTGCATCTGCTCTTGCTTTTCACGGCTTCTCTTTAAGTGTCATGTCTCTGCTCTCTTTGCTAATCCTGCATTGCCTCAGGTGGGAAAGTGGAATCCTTTACATGTAAGTATGTGCAGAAATGATACATCAAATCAAACGTATTGCTATGATATAATAAACAGCTTTCATAATTTAATTCGTCCAAATTATGTATGAGATCCATTTTATTTACTAGTTCGTTTCTATTTGATATTTGCCTTACATGACTTTTTGTGATATCATTTCAATCAAGTAACTTGTAATCATGGAAATTTTATTCATAAGAGCCACTATGTTGACTTGTAATCTGACCAGTTAATATGCAGCATGGTTGTATACTAATGCCAGGCTTGTTCCTCTTGGGAACTCCTTTACTGGGAACACCTGTAAACTTGTTTATTCATGCAACTATTCATGCAGTGCACAACAGTCTCTCACAGAATGGTGCAAAAAACAAAAATCATCCAGGTAGTGGGGGTTCCGTGGGCAGAAACACCATGTTGATGAGGAGAATGGCCAGACTTGTTCAGACTGACAGGAAGGTTATGGTAACTCAAATAAGCACTCTTTACAACCGTGGTGAGCAGAGAAGCATCTCAGAACATAAAGCATCTCAGAACCACCTTGAGGTGGATGGGTTACAATAGCAGAAGACCACATCAGCTTCCACTCCTGTCATCCAAGAATAGGAATCTGAGGCTGCACTGGGGTCAGGTTCATCAAACCAGTTGAAGGTTGAAAGCTTCTCCAACTCCAGGCCATGGGCCACTGGATGTTTTTTCTTTTTTGCACCATTCTGTGTAAACTGTAGAAACTGTTATGGGTGAAAATCCCAGGAGAATAGCTGTTTATGAAATATTCAAACCAGCCCATCTGACACCAACAAGGGGCAGTCGTGGCCTAATGGTCCGAGAGTCGGACTTGTAACCCGAAGGTGAACCTGAAGGTCGTGGGTTTGAGTCTCGGGTCCTGCAGGGATTGTAGGTGGGGGGTGAATGACCAGCGCTCTCTGCCACCCTCAATTCCATGACTGAGGTGAGACCCTTGAGCAAGGCACCGATCCCCCAGCTGTTCCCCGGGTGCTGCAGCTAAAATGGCTGCCCACTTGGCCACAAGTCACTTCACTTCACTTCCCTTCAACAACCAAGTCACTCGGATCACATTTTACACATCAACGCTAACTGATGCTCTTGACCTGTATCTGAGTGATTTTATGCATTGCGATGCTGCCACGTGATTGGATGATTTGGATAATTAAATGAATGTGCAGATGTAGATATGTCCCTGATAAAGGGGTTGGTGAGTGTATAATCACAACACATTTACAAAATGTAACGTATCTCTCTATAAGGTTTCTAACCATTTTAGAAAGCATTGTAGGATAGCGAATAGGAAATGTTTTTTTTTTCTCCACTAGATTCTAGCTGAAAGCAGTGTGTTTGATGACACTTCTCTATCCTAGGTGTCAAAGGATGACCGCAGTGACATTGAGTCGAGTTCTGACGAAGAGGAAGTGTCACCATCTGCTCACAAACACCACACTAACGGAACCAACGGGTCTCATGGCACTAATGGTTTCCTGTCATCTGCGTGTCACGATGAACACTAAGCGTCGAGCGTCGTTTCTGCCCGCTGCAGCCTGCTTGTTAGTCTGTACAGTACTCATGCGTGTCAAAACAACGTCACCCATCTGGACCTGGAAGATCTTAATGCAGAAGAATGTGAATGCAGTTGCATTTCACTATGATTCAGTACAATGATTTTGTTCCTGTTCCTTGTACCTGGTTTTACTTTTCTTATCTCAAATCATTTATAGGCATTTGGTCAAATATCAAATCACTGCTCCTTCTTCTATCTATACCTCACTCTTCTTTCGAATGAATGAAAGCATCTCTCGTGTCATGCTAGCATGCTGCTGTGGTCATGTAGTTTGGTGTCAGTGGGAGTGGCTGTTTTCTTGAGGTAACATCTACGTATTTATTTATTTTTTATATCTATATATAGATTGCAGAATTGTGGTTGAGACTTTATTTTCTATTTCTTATAGTAATTTACTGTCAGTGTTTTGAGATGGCACACTATTTAAAGTTCAGTCACCCTTTCAGGATTCAGCAAGGCAACAGCTTTTACATCCAAGGTGTTCTCGCTTTAGATCATTTATCGCAATCTCTGATGTGATAACTGCTGTCTGATATGCTCACCTGTAAAACGGATGACATGCATTATACAAATGAGCGACACCACTTGCTATATTTGCACTAGTGAACTGTAAAATGGGAATTCTCTAACTGTATTATGTGCTCATGTGTTTTGTTAGCAATTCTGCCATATTGTCCATTGTTCAACTTCAGTCAAGTATGGACCCGTACTTAAAACGGTGGACATCTTCTAATAGACTTTTTTGTGTGATTTCTACATTGTGTCAAAGAATCGAGAAACAACTTTGAATGCATTGTTTAATTGACTTTTAAGGAACTGAATCATATTGCCCTCTGCCCTTGATTACAATGGGTTTACATGAACCATGTAATGTGTTATACTGTAGGTAGTAGCCTCAGTTGCATGACAATTTCCACAGTATTAATATCAAATTCTATGAATCAGAATGTATTTAGTATTAGGCAAATTATGAAAATGTCCACTTTAACTTGACCAACAACAAGAAAAGCTCCATTACACTTCCGTTATGTAGTGAATAAAGTTAAGACACTGGTACACCATCACACACCTTCCTCACATCGCCAAAAGCCTGAACTCCACACAGTGATATTATGTTTCTGCTTCTTCGGCTTTGAATGATATCTTCTCATTGTCCCATTGTCCTGTTCTTGGTATGATGTAACACTTATTCTTTACTGAGCTAAGTGGATGACTCATTAAAATGCCTTTGAAATCAGGGTAAAACTCTCGCTTTTCTTCCGTGAACAAGCTGTAGAGAAGAGAGGAAACTAATTATCTTTTGCTAAGCTAATTGCCTCTATGTTGATGCTGAAATCCGGGCTTTAAACTAAATGTCAGGGGTAAAAAAAAATAATAAGAATTTTTAAAAGCTTCTGCTGTCTGCCTTTGAAACGGAGATAATGAATCAAGTTGCCAGGCATTTAGAATAAACACAGCAGCCAAATTTATCTATCTATCTATCTATCTATCTATCTATCTACCTACCTACCTACCTACCTACCTACCTACCTATCTATTTTACTTTTTTTTTTGTTTGTCTTTCCAGATCGATATTGTATAAAGCTTTATAGAATTTTTTTCTATGTCAAGTCGCATATGATTCTGTTACATATGATTATTTGGCTCCTTTGCTTGTGTGTATCTGTGAGTAACTGTGTGTGTTAACGTTTGTAAGCATCTTTGGGTGATTGAAAACGTGTTATGAAAAAATTTAATTATTATTATTATTATTATTATTATTAAATGTACACTATATGGCAAAAAGTTTGTGAACACTTTACCATCACACCCATATGTACTTTTGTGAACATTCCATTCCAGATTTATTCCTCCTTTGCTATTACAATAACCTTCACTCTTTTAGGAAGGCTTTCCACTAGATTTCGAAGTGTGGCTGTGAGAATTTGTGCTCATTCAGCCACAAGAGCATTAGTGAGGTCAGGCACTGATGTCAGGTGAGAAGGTCTGGGGCACAATCAGCATTCCAGTTCATCCCAAAAGGGTTCAGTGAGGTTAAGGTCAGGTTTCTTTGCAGGCCAGTCGAGCCACTTCAGCATTGACAGACCATGTCTCTATGGACCCAAGTTTGTGCACAGGGGCATTATCATGCTGGAACATTATATGAGCCCCTTAGTTCCAGTGAAGATAAACTATAATGCTACAGCATACAGAGACATTCTATACAATTGCGTGCTTCCAACATTGTGGCAATAGTTTGGGGAAGAACCACATATGAATTTGATGGTCAGGTGTCCACAAACTTTTGACCATAAAGTGTATATGTGGCATATGAGCAGTATATGATAAGAAATTTCAAATAGTTTAACCATTATCCTGAAAAGGTTAACACAGTACTCGTCAAGCTTATTTAAATTACACCTGGAGCAGCACAGCGGTGCAGCAGGAAGTGTTTCCACCTCGTTTCTCCAGTATCCCTCAGGTTACCGTGTGTATGCGTGTTCTCCCCGTGTCCTTGTAGGTTTCCTCTGGGTTCTCCGGTTTCCTCCAACCTCCCAAAAACATGTACACAGACGGGCTATGCTAAAATCGCCCCCAGGTGTGAATGAGTGTGTAAATGTGTGAGTGTGTGTGTGTGTGTGTGTGTGTGTGTGTGTGTGTGTGTGCAAGGTGACCTGCAGTAAACTGGCATCCCATTCTGGGTGAATTCTCTCACCTCGCACCCAGGGTTCTCGGGATAGGCTCTGGATTCCCCACGACCCTTACAATGACAATACTGAAAATGTATGTGTGAATAAGTTACAACTGATAAGTTATTAGATCTCATAATCATCTCTATCATTAAGATTATTACCCTAGTGACAAGCGTAATATTTTTTTTTTCTAAGAATGTATAGTCATAAAAGAAGGATGACTGTTATTTTCAGATTATTTCAACACATTTAAAGATGCAAGTTTTTTAAAATCAGATGGCTTACCTTCTGAGCAAACGTCCAGGGAAAAGGAGCGACCGTTGTATGGTTATTGTACAGTTCCATATCTAGTGTATGCATACTGTATGTGAATGACTGGGTGAAACCTGTGTGGTGTAGTGGTTTTATGTTAGGTAAGGCCACCCAGGGGATTGCCTCACACATGCTTTAAGAGAGGAAAATGGTCAAAGTGCAAAGCTAACAGCCAGCCAGTGTGAAGATGAAGGAGCCGCTGAGTACCTGCACTGTGAGTGTTCTTAGCTATTTTCAATTACACACACAACATGGATTTAAAAAAAAAACAAAACAATAAAAACTATTGGACTTGTTTTGATAGCTGTTTGAAATCATACCCATTTGAACACTTTGAATATATGAAGTGCTTTTTCGGTTCCGCTTGTTAGCAGTTTATGTTATCACTAAATCACGTGTTACAGTACAACCTGCTCTACCAGGACCTCAAGAGATTCTCCAAAAATGGAGAACATTTCTGCAAAGAACTTGTAACAGTATTCCAGCAAAGGTAATAGTCTATTTGGGCACTTTGACTCCCTTGGGTGATTTCTTTATTTCTTTATGTTTGCAATAACAGCCTGAACTTTTGATGCATTTGGTCATAAAGTGCAAAGTGAAGTGAAAATCGCTTCTCCCTTAAGAGACAGTCTTGCACTTTGAAGTCAGTGCTCGTGGGTTGAATTTTAATTATAGCGCCAGTTATTCTTTTACCCATTGCCTGAGTCGATGTCCTTGGAGAAGAGCTTTTATATCTCAAGACCTTTTAGTGTTTAGCTGTTTAAGCTGGTGTAGGTCCATCCTGGAGGATCAAATGAGTATAATTAAACTTAATGATGGAGGAAAGCCATTGTTAGTGTTGTATATCTATTTAATAACCTGGTTCAACATGTAAGAGACATGTTACTACAGTATTACAGATTGCCCTGGGACATGCAGAACAGAGACAGGGTATCAGTATCACCTTGCCACCGCTCTGTATGCTTTCAGGGGTCACCCTCTAACTGTGTAGGTATGATAAATATTTGCTTTATGCTGTAGTTAAGCGTGGACAGATAAGTGTGCTTCTGTAAATACAGATCTGAGCTGGAAATCAGCTATGCTAAAAGGCTGCAGAAACTCGCTGGAAAGCTCATCAGTGTGTCCAAAACGATGACTAGCAAGTGAGTGTGTCCTTACTCTTCACGAGCCTGCATTACCGTGCTCAAGAAAAGCTAATACTCTGGGAATTTTGTCAGTTTGGGATTTAGAGTATGTCATGTTCTTAAAAAAAATATCTTACTTTCTCTAAAGCTCAACGTATAATGCATGGTCCCTTGTGTCAAACGAGATGTTCTCAACAGCAGATGCACACAGGTAAAATATAACAGTAGTAAATGTCTGTAATTAAATGGGTTGGAGTTTATACACATTTAATGCTAGACTGAGTTTATTTTCAGAGCACTAGGGCAAGGTCTTCAACAAGATGCTGTTGTGGAAATTCGTCAAATGCTGGATGAACACACCAAGAGGAAGAGACCAGTGTGTGACACACACACACACACACACACACACACACACTGCTAAGTCTACCCTTACAGAAAAATTGCATATATTTCACGTTTTTCATGTGTTTATTTGAGCAATATGTGATTATACGTGAAAAATAAGACCACAACAATAAACAAAAAAGTGAATAAAAC
>CM074949.1:16970981-16985388 GCA_037577455.1 Pangasius macronema
AAGATCTCTCTAATTTTGGTCAAGTTCTTTAGTCGGTCCTTGTTGGCTTTGTTTTGCGAGTGAATCACTTAAAAAAATATATAATAAAAAATAAGTGAAAAACATAAAAGCAAAAACATTACTTGAGTAATGACTGTTTAACACTGATCAGAGAGTGGAACATTCAGAAATGTATGTGTGTGTGTGTGTGTGTGTGTGTGTGTGTGTGTGTGTGTGTACAAGCTAATTCCATACATTCTCTGTTCTTGGCCTGTTCTTGCTTCAGCTTCTCGATCTTCTGAATAAGGAGTTCTTTATGGCTTCCTTTGTCTTGGATCGATCCCAAGATTTCCGGCCGCTCTCCATTTCTCTCCCTCATGACGGAATTCTGACGTTTCAGCTCTTAAAATGGAAAAATCACATTTCTTCAGATTGGTACCTTTCACTTAACAAAACAGGTTCCAGATTGAAACGCAAGCGCTAAAGTGAGCACGCACCTTCTGTATAAGCCTGTATGGTCTCAAACATGGTTTCGTCTTCCCGGCATTTTTTCGAGCATGTATCTATAGAACAGGAGATTCATGTCAGTGTGATTTAATGTCCCAATAACCTCTAGTTTGTACAATTACAGTGCTGGAAGCTGAAAGTCCTGCTGTCTCTTTATGGACACTTCAGCTAGTTCAGAACTCAGCGGCCTGAGGTATTACAAGGAAAAGAAAGTCAGAGCATATCACTCCAGGCTTATTAAAGCTACAATTACTGCCTATTAAGTTATGCACTGGATACAATGTCCTGCTTGAAATGTTTAAAGTTTTAAATGATAGAAGATGATTTTCTTATATCACTCCTGAATTTGGGAATAATGTCCCAGAGAACAGAATCTCACTATAGCATTTTTCCCCCAAACGATCTATTATCTTGTTAGGCACACTTTTCATGATTTGTAGTAATTCTGTAGCTTCATATTGAAATTAATCACTAATTAGGTTGTTAATGTTTTATCATAAATATTTAAACTTTTAATCTTTTACTCATTTTGTACTCAAATTAAAAGACATGTGTTGTGCCACAAAAAGCCTCCAAAAGAGCTTCATTGCACGTTGGCACAGATTCTACAAGTCTCTAGACCTGCAGTGGAAGAATGAACACAAATCTTCCCCCAGTTAGTGTTTTGATGATGGTGGTGGAGAGCGCTGTGTAACATCTCGCTTCCAAATCTCCAACAGGTTCACTTGGGTTGAGATCTGGTGACTGTGAAGGCCATGGATTATTATTTACACCTTTTTCATACTCATCAAAGCAATCAGTGAGCCTTCATGCCTTGTGGATGGGGACACTGTCATGCTGGAGGAGAACACTCCCACCAGGATAGAGGCAGGAAAGGATGAGGAAAGAAACAAATGTGATCAGTCAGAAGAACTCTATTGATTGATTCACTGAGAGTGTGCTGACCAGCTGCATCACTGTCTGGTATGCACGACCCTACAGCGGACAGTGAACACAGCTGCACAGATCATCGGTGCCCCTCTCCCCTCCATCCTGGACATTTTCCTTGCACGATGCTCCAGCAAGGCTACCAGTATCATGGAGGACCCTACCCACCTCTCCCACAATCTCTTCCAGCTCCTGCCAACAGGTAGAAGGTACCGGAGTATCAAAACTCACTCTGTCAGACTGCTCAACAGCTTTTTCCCCCAGGCTGTGAGAACCCTCAACTCCAATCTCCCTGTCCCCCTGTGAAACCTCGTCTTCAACCCTACCTCCTGAAACCATGTACACCTCACCCCCTCCACCAACTCATGAAAAACTGACAATCTGTTAAGTGCAATTCTGAGTGTGCTACACACAGATGAGTGGGCTACACAAACCACCTGTAGTAACACACTCTTTTCTCTGAATGTACACTGAACACTTTTTATAGACACTCCCTCACACAAAGNGAGACACGACATTTCGCTCCACTATATGTCCACACATGTAGCAGGATGACCATAAAGCTCGACTTGACTTGATCTATAGTGAAGTGGACCCAAACCATGCAGAGAAATGTCCCCACAGCATAACAGAGCCACCAGGTTTTTGCTGTATGGATGTTAGAGTTCAGACCCAGTGTCTTACCCAGAACAGACTTCATGTACTGTTTGTGCGCTTGGCAGAACTCCACTGTAGCCTCGTTCAGCATTTCACCCATTGCCTGGGACAGCAGTTTAGTCCTGATTTCCTCCAGCTTGCTGCTGAACTTTTCCCCGACGTCAAGATCTTTGATCGACGCCATTTAGACCTGGAAAGAACCGAAATTTAACAGTTGTTTTAGCTACAAGAGTTCTTCAGCTACGCTATCAAAAGTGTTGTCTTTTCCTCATACTCAAAATTCGGGCAAGTCCCGCCCCCTGTGCTAGGATTGGCTTGTTTTTCATACAAAAAAAGCAATACGACGAATAGATAATCTGAGCATGAATCAGTAGCCAATCCGAGCGCAAAGGCGGGATGGTAGTAGCCAATCAGAGCGTGACTTTACAGCAAACACAGATGGAAGAGAAAAAAAAACTCCTAACGGAAAAGCTAGATGGCTAACTTAGCTAGATAATGAGCTCCAAGATTACACAGTGCAGCTCTAACTTTTTTTTCAGCTGACATGGTTACACAGATTGCAGCTGTCAAACGATTTTAAGTCCAGCACATAGGTCTGAAGGATGTAACATTTCATACCTGTTTACAATCCGAACCGATATTACCGCTTCCTATTTCAAAAAGAGGCGCCCGGAAGTCAACGCAATCAGGAAGTGACGTTATGTCACGTATGGGAAGAAATAAAATTGAAAAAAAATTTAAAAATAAAATAAAATAATTATTTTGTGTTATAAATATTATATTATAAATAAATATTATATTATTATTATTTTAATTATAATTAAATCTGTGTGTGTGAGTGTGTGAGAGCGAGAGAGTGAGTGTGATATTTAGCCAATTTGTCAGCAACTTTCTTCTCGTTTTTTCGAAGTTAAATAGATTTTTTTGTGTCGTGAACATTCAGTTAGAAAGGTCGTGAAGTAAAACACACCTCGTTTTACTTCGTAAAGCCGTTTTGGTATTCATTTTTCTACCATAACAAATTCTCAGTGATATGCCCATGATAGCACACAGACACAGTGTTTAGACAGTTATGTGTATGTTGTATTTATTGGTATATGACTGGAAAACGTAGCTGTAACGGCAGTCTGAGCCCCAGCAGCTCCTACACGCTGCTGCCACCTAGAGGAGTTACTCTGCCATGACACTGTATGTGTGTGTGTGTGTGTGTGTGTGTGTGTGTGTGTGTGTGTGTGTGTGTGTGTATTATATGCCCTGCACTGCATAGTCTGCCTTCTCATTTTTAAATTGAATTGCACAAAATTGCATATTACATATAAAAATATCGTGCAGGAAAGCAGTACATCTTACCCTAAAAGCCCTGTAGTACACACACCCTGTGCCTCTTCGCCATGCTAGGACTGATTTTAGCATTAAAATGTACTTATGTACTTTATTTAAATGACTACATTATTGTACATGAGGTTATTTGTAGTGCTCTGAATGCAATTATATTCATCAGAAAAGAATTTAAAGTTTGGATTTTCTGTCTCTGTGTATATCTCGAGGACATCCCTCTGGAGGCACACACAGCAGAGGGAACGGTGTCAGATCACTTCAGCCTCTTGGATGCCTCTGTAGTAATTAGGGGTTAAGGGCCTTGATCAAGGCTCCAAGGATAGTAGGCCAGAGCATCGGCACTGCTCTCAAGCTCCGGGATATTTCCCGTAAAACCCCAGCCGACCTTGGGACATGAACTCATGGGCGGAAGATCATAACCACTGAGCTATAATTTCTGTGTCCTATACATATTTGCCAAATCGCCACTTTTTAATTAACCAGTTATTTGCTATTTGCTTTGAAATATCACTATTTTATAACTGGGAATGTACTAAAAAAGTTTGTTTTATTAAATTAATTCAATATTGAGTTTATTCTGGAAAATGTTTTATCCCACTAATAGTTTAAGTCTCTATTTATGCACTTGTCATTGCTGCAACATCAGCATCAGTTGCTCATTGCTGCAATACCAGGTTTGGAGCTTTATGGATTTAAAAACGGATGGAAATGTGCAGAAAATTATTAATCAGATTTCTAGACAGCAGCAAAGCAAGTTTCCATTAAAACTTTGGATGACTGAATTCCAAATTGTGATCATAAAAAGCATAAGAAATTTAGGCTTGTGAATGTAGAAGCTACAGTTGAGGATATAAAGATCTCAGCATTGATATTTGAAACTCTTGACAAAATTACTGTCAAATCTATCAGTGTTGCGGAGCTTTTTTCACCTTATTTACATTTATTTATCATATTAGGTGAAATTTTCTTTTTCTCAAGAAACAAACATTGTGCTGAAAATGGAAACGTGCTTCGAAGTATATTATACAGATACTGAGGGAAAAAAACCTGAATACCTTTCATTATGTGGAGGTTTGAGCAGAATTTAGCAGGTAAATAATGTGTTCCCTGCTGTTTTCCAGACAAATGAAAACTAAAATTAAATCTCCTTTTAAAATCTGGGCTTGTAGTTTAGGATGTTTCAGTTAGTAAATACGAAAATAAACTCATGACTGAAGCTTAACATTAGCAGTGACAGCGATTTCATAAATCCAGATAGATGAGGTGTGAGTGTGTGTAACATACCTCATAGCATACCTTACATTTTGCTGCATTGATTAAGTATTGGCAAATGCTTCTAGTTTGTCACTGGTTGCATATTTTACACATTATGCATCTTCATTCTGCTCTGACAATAAAAGTCAGAAAACAGAAGTTTATACTCACACAATTGCATGTGTATTTTTTATTGTACTTTATTGTCTGGTTTTGCAAATCTGTAGTTTTTTTTTGTATCATATAGTGTTGATTTGCACACACACACACACACACACACACACACACCCACACACACACACACACACAGAGAGCTGCACTGAAACCAAATTCCACCAACATGCTTGCATGGCAGTAAAGAATCTTAAATTATAGACAGCAGAGTCGCTACTGTTTTGACTGAGTATTCATGGATACACTGGTCAAAGGCCAGAAAGGTTCTGAGGTCAATGGCATCCCACTGCATGATGGGTAGTGATTCACTGGAATGTTGTGAGTTACAGCAGGTTACATTTTAAGCTTACATAGCACTGTTAAGAACTGCACCTGAATAGTATGCATTGATTAATAACTTCATAATAAGCCATAGGTTTATAGGGTTAATTCTTTTCTTGGAGATCTTATAAAGCTCATAAGTACATCTCTTTTTCCATAGAGTTTAAAAAATTATATATATATATTTTGTAAGGCCATATGTTTACAGGGTATTTATAGATGGGTGTTTGTGATATTTACTTAAGCATTTACTTAATATACTTAAGCAGTTCATTTAAATTCATTCATTCATTCATCTTAAGTAAGTGCTTTATCCTTGTCAGGGCTGTTGTGGATCTACGGCCTATACCAGGTACACTGGGCACGATGCAGGAATAGGAAAGGAAACCCATGCTTACTGAGAGAACAGGTGAAACTCCACCTAGACAGTGAACAGGACTTGCTTGGAGGCAGTACACTCATTTCAGTTCAATAAAGACAAACCTATCAAACACTGCACTAGAATGCAACAGTCACTGACTTTTTAAAAATGTATAAGCATTGTCAACTTCTTTAAACTGAATACTGTAGCTGAAAAAACAGTAACAGTACTAAAGTGTTCAGAGGATCAGTGGCGTGTGTTTGAACAGTAATTGTGATAAAACTGTAAACACAACAGTTACAGGAAGTCCTTTCATAAAAAGCTCACTGTTTGACACATCGAGCATGCACAAATCTCTGAGATGTCTTTGGCACTCATTAAACAAAGTATGTTTAATAGAAGCACTGGTGTGGAAATTCACTCACAAACTCGTCACCCACCAGCTGCAGATCATCATCGCTCTAATGGACAGCTATAATAAACATATTCAAATACTGTGATGGCAGACACACATGGGTGGCCACAATTAGGCCTGTCAGTGCTTTACAACTGGAAACTTTAAACAGGTGTGTGTGAGTGTATGTGTGGTCAGCCATAGAATTGATTACGCTGAAGGATTATCACAAAGACACTTAACACTTTGTGCTAAATCCTCAGCAAGGAGACAGGAACAGCTTCCATCTGTTTATGAGCTGCATTACTCCAGGTGTGTTTTAAATGATAGTCGCCCTAACTGGCTGTAAACCTTTGAAGAAGAGTGGGCAGAGGAACAGCAATCACAGCAAAACTACTGCTAATACACCAGGAAACATATCAAAAATTCAAATGTAACGAGTTACTAAATATCTAATCATTAAGAAACTTTGATACAATAATGCATTTCTGTATTACAAGATAAGTTGTGTTTTATTCAAATGCTGCAGACACTGCTTATTCGTGTTTAGCATCGAATCACTCATCACCAGTTTAATTTCAACTTATTTCAAAATGTTTTTACTAGATTTAAAGCTAAGGGACTATGTTCCAATTTGAAATGAACATTAAAAAAGAAAGGAAAACACAAATAAAGTATAGAAGCAGCCATTTGTTTTTATGCTTCTAAAATGTCTTTATATAAGACAGGTACATCAAAACCCCTTTTTTCATTTATATATATATATATATATATATATATATATATATATATATATATATATTTTTTTTTTTTTTTAAATAATTACAGCAATGCTATTAGGTTAATTGATTATTTTATTTTAATATTTTTTAGTCCTTATTTTCCATTTACTTGTTTTTATTTTTTGTATTCAGTACAAAAGTTTCACTGATTTATTTTTTATGTCGTATTCTTTTAGTTTCTATTTGTTCTTCCCATTTTTCATATTTTTACAAATACCACACAAAATGTATTTAAAAAAAAAAGTTATCATGCTATACTGATATAGTATATACTCTCAAATTATTTGACACAAAATCACTTACATTGTAAATATAATAAAGCTTAAAGTTTAAATCCTAACAAAAGAAAAAGAGTCATGTCTTTATATGTAAACATTTCCATCCATCCATTTAAAAATACCTTTTATCCTACCCAGGGTCACAGGGTCACCTGGAGCCTATCCCAGGGGACTCAGGGTACACCCTGGACAGGGTGCCAATCCATCACACAGCACAATCACACACAATTTAGAAATGCCAATCAGCCTACAACACATGTCTTTGGATTGGGGAGGAAACCAGAGTACCCGGAGGAAACATGCAAACTCTGCACACACAGGGTGGAGGTGAGAATCAAACCCCCAACTCCACAAGCGCAAGGCAAACATGCTAACCACTAAGCCCCGTAAACATGTCCAGGTTCAAAACATATTTTATTCGATATCCCATCCACCAGTGTTGCTGGTATCGGCCAGATGGTGATACTGGGTATCGGATCGATACTTTAAAGGTACGCTGCAGGTAAAAGATATATACTGAATGTACAAAAGGTACAAAAGGTTGAGAGTACCATCCTGTAAAATATATTTTCTGAGAATGTGAATAAAATGTAGTTAAGTCTAACTGTAATGAACTTTTTCATCCTTATGGTGGCAGTGTTGACATTACTACTTTACCTCTCTCTCTCTCTCTCTCTCTCTCTCTCTCTCTCACCCAGACACACACACACACACACACACGCGCCACAATTAAAGCATGTTCAGTTCACTTTGATTTGTTCTGTCTACATCTCCTTGCTGCAGACATGTGCAGGACATCTGCTGTTAGGCTCTGGTTCTATATTCAAGTCTGTAATTAAGCACACCACATCAGTCACAGTCCCTCTGCAGGAACCCGGCCCTGAGCACTGAGCTCACTCCATAACTGCAAAGGTCAAACTACATTAAAGGCTTCATGCACTCAGTACCTCCAGTCATGACCTCATTAACATCTAGAAATCCCCTGTAGAAATGCTTTCTCCTGAGGTGACGACGCCAAGTGCCTCAATTACTTTAATAAGAACAAGCCTCTGTAGTGTTCACTTCTTACCACTGTTTATCTGTATGTGACAGGCAAAGCACTGAATATAACCTTTGTAAATATGAGCTGGAAATGAAGTTCTATTCCCACTAGTTCTTCTCTTATTCATTCTCACATGCTGATCATACAGAATGACAATGAATTTAATTTGAAAAAGAAAAAAAAAATAATAATAAAAAAGCACCACGTTTCCCGGTGACGTCATGCGGCTGGGGTGGAGTGGGAGGAGCCACGCGCGTTCACTTGGGCTGTTCGATTCCAGAAACAAAGCTGGAGTCGACTCCCATCCTAACGCCAGGTGCTGGGAATCCAGGGAGTCGAATTAAAGAGTCGAATCCAGGGAGTCGAATTAAAGAGTCGAATCCACACACATCATTTTCCCATCTTAAAAAGTAAAACACAGAACAATAAATTAAATAAGCAGTGCAATACTACTTAAGTACATAATATATTATTTTCTCTAATAGACTGACAAGAGATTTTGACACATTTACTACAATTTTTGCGGCATAACGAACACCTGCCATTTTAATGCGTTTGAGAGCAAGGCGAGCTAATCTACTCCTTCACTAGCGTTACTATAGCAAACACAGAACAATCCCCGAGCTATCGTTTGGTTCCCCTTTGGTAATTTTGGGAACATTTCATAATTTTGGTTTTATTTTGGGTAATAAAAGTCAGCACTGAACACAAACACAAAACGCTCTAGTAACTTTAAACCACAACGTTCATACTGACTAGATACGTTTACCAAGTGTTGCCTTTAGGTGCTATTTTGAACTAAAATATAACCTTCTGGTAACATTCCTGTAACGTTCTCAAATGGGCTCATAAAAGGAAGTTAGGTATTATTATTTTTTATTAGTAACTGTAAAGTTCTCTTATAGCCTCAGGAAGCTCGCCAAAGGTTGTTTTTATGTTTGTATTTTTAAAAAATTTTTAAACTAGAAACTAACATTTGAACAACCAAAAACAAACATTTCCAGAACGTTCTGGGAACCCGTAACTGTTAGCTGAGTCATGGGAGAGTGGTGACCGGTTGGTGTGGATAAATGCTAATGTACTAATTTTATATTTTACTGTATTTTCCGAAGAAAAATACTAACAAACAGCTATTGTTAGTTGTGTGACGGATGTGCTAGTCTGACTGACAGAAAGCGGAATTTCATACACGCTTATCTCGAACTGAATCAACTCCACCGGAGGGAATCGACTCCAGCTCGGCTGTGTTGACTCTTTTCATTTTCCAGCGCTTGCGTTGGGAGAGCCGACTCTGAGAGGGACTGACTCCCAGCCCTGAGAATTAACGCGGAGAGGTGACGCGCTTGGGAAACTTTTTCTCTGCCGGATAATTCATGACACAAAACAGGTATTTATTAAAGTTATACACGTCTAGGATATATTTATCTACGAGTTCCTGTGAGTGTTTTGGACTTCAGGAATAATTTGTGTAGTTTGGATAAAACACTGTTGTTGATTTTATGATGCGAAAATGTAACTAGCTTGCTAACTTAGTGAGGACAGCAGGAATGTGCCGGGACTTGTCTCTTAACAGGGAAGTGTGTGTTCACTGTGGGAAGAGTGTGTGTTTAAATTAGCCATGATGTGTGGTTTCCAACGGTTTACTTAGTGTATGTCAAAACTTTACAGTGGTGAACTTATTAGCCACTGAGAACTCTTTTTGACAGGTTAAAGTTTATCAGGGTTTTTTTCTAAGCCTCCAGTGGACACAATCCAGCCAGTTTCTGTCTTAAGCCTTAAATAAAAAGTCAGGTTTGTGTGCTTAGACTTTTAGTTTTCATGAATTTCTACCTCCGCTTTCTCAACCAGTGAGACGCTGAGCTTGATTTCTGTGGCGTCCCTGGATACCTGGACAGCTTTGGATGTTAATAAACATTTTGGAGGTTTTCTTTACGAGGTTAAATGTAACCGTAATCAACCTTTAAAGAGCCTATATGTTGTTCAAAACATTTGTCTCTTATTTCTAACAGCATGCTGTAGAGCTCCTGAGGAACTGCAGAGAGAAACTATTCCCTTAACCTTACAAGTCTCCCAAACCAGGTAGTAACAGGAACTGTGTGGATTTAAAGGGAAAAAACGTGAAAACGCTGAAAAGTGTATGAAGTTGAGATGTGTCAGTGTGCACTGTGTAGTTTACAGTACAATCCTGGGCAAAAAAAGGGGCCAAATATTAGGTTTTTAAAATGGACTTAACAACAAATCATAGGTCAGGAAGTGAGGAAGAATTAAACACGCAGTTAGAGAAGGTTAGTATGGGAGAGCTTTTCCCTCTGACTGCATCAGGTGTGGCAGATATCCAAATGACTGATCTTTTAAGGGAAAAAAAAAAGATAGAAGATATTTTTGGAAAACTGTGTACACCCGGGCATGCGTTAGTTTGAATTTTACATCAAAGATTTTAATCATTATTATGATTTTACCTTTGTGTACAAGAAGACTATATAAGTGAATTTCTCTGTTTCTGGTTTTTCCCCCAAACAAACAGTTTACTGCAACAAAAGTAAACCAGCAAACTGTGGCATAGGAGCTCTCAGGAGTTCATCTGTTCAATCCCTGCTAATTTTCTGACCAATGATTTGTTGTTAAGAGCATTAAACGCTGGAGTGTGTACTTTTACAGGAGCTGGAGTGCATGGCTTTTACAGGAGCTGGAGTGTGTACTTTTACAGGAGCTCTGGTAGTTTGAAAAGTTTGAAAGCTGACCAGCCCACTGAATCTTTTCCACATGGATCTGAGTCTTTAGGGCTGTGTGTGTGCGTGTGCGTGTGCGTGTGTGTGTGTGTGTGTGTGTGTGATGTTGACTTAAGGCACTCCTCTTCACTGTGCAGTGCAGCTTATCATTACCGAATGGATCTGATTTAGTAGTTTCTTGTGTGAGTCAGGTTTAGTAGGTTTGGGCGCTGTGAGCTCACCCCCACAAGTAGCTGCAGATGGCTCAAAAAAACTTTTTTTTGCATCAATCGGTTCATTTTCCTTCATTGTTCTAATTAAATGCATTTTTGCTGTTCAGTAAACATATATATTTCATAGTTTATATTACCATGTGGCTCAACTCTGTTGAAGCTTTGCGTAACGGATTATAACGGACACACAAACGGATTAAACGCGTGCAATTGGCAATATAGTGAAGCTTTCTGCGAGAAGACGTTTATTTAACGGTTTAGTCTCAAGTATCAGCACTTTGTAACTGTCAGAGATAAAGCTGTAACTAATTTTCAGACACTGGAAGGTTTTCATAAGTCTTATTAATTCAAGGGAGAGAGAAGAGAAACATTAGACTGATGGGGAAATGACTGTTTATAGCTGTTATATCCCAAGTGATGACAGGAATGTGTTTGGTGGATGTTCTACAATGTTGAACATAACTGTAAGAGATGTTGTGTCTTTCTTTAAATAATAAAAAATGTTAGGGTTGGCAAATGGTTGCGATATACGGGGAATACTTTGTGACATGCTGTTATTGGAAAACAGTGAGCCTTGGGGTGACTCATCACACCGCTGTATCGTGTTTTATTCCTCACTTATCACACATCCCTAGTCACATAACTCCGTTTGTGGAGTTTCATGGGTTATACATATGGCTGAGTTTATTTAATAGTTGTGCTGTTATTACTCCTGGTACATTTGTTTTGAAAATTATTTCATATCCATCATATGACACATTTGAGGACACTACATAATGATGGGCCTTTAAACCTGGCTGTTACACACTAAAAATTCATTTTTATCCCATAGAGTCACTGAGTCTGAACTATTTTCTTCGACTTAAGTGGTTCCCATGGCCAGTTGGCAAATAACAGGTGCTGGCGTTGAGCACATGTTGTTGATTTTGAAGGAAGAGAACAGGGGCACTGACCTGACAGTTACAGCCACTACAGTATGTCCATTGTGTGGCAGATGAGTCCTTTTTTTAAATCCGGATAAGACAGCCTTCATGGTTGAGTGATAATTTGTTGAGAGTGACAGTAATACCGTTTGAAATATGTGAAGTTTTGAAAGCATCACATGATGGAGTTTTAGAGCTGATATCGTCACCCTGCTTAATTTTTTTAGATGACTCTAGCCATTATTGACTGACTTATACTAGCCCTGTATGATAATTAGATTTAAACCAATACAGCACAAATACTATGCCCAAGTAGAGCCACTTTGCCTAAAGCAGCCCAAATGGCCATAAGAATGAAACTTTATGACTTAGTTCTTTGGCTCATTCACCAGCACAAATAAAATGGGCTTTATGCTTGTCAATGGACTCATAGATCACAAGCAGGACATTTTTATGATGCCTTGGTTGTCTTGGTGACTCTGGTGGCCTGTAGAGAACAGCACGATTAATAGTACAGCCTGTGGTCAGAACTGGTGAGTGTGCTGTTTTCAAAAGCCATGCTGTGTGAGGTTCGGCAAGAACATAAGGGTACATCCAGGATTCAGTGCCACAACATTTATCACTCCTCAAACCCTGTAGTTAGGCCTGGCTATGTGTCTCCAGTTGACATGGTCTGTAAACTATTTGCATTGCACTGTCTTAACCGTTCCTTAATGAACAAAGAAGAGCATTCAGTGATTTGGTGTTGTGTGAATGGACAAGGAAATTTCAGATTCCTGACAGAAAGCATCATTGATAGTATTGGATAGTATTGTAATGGATAGTAACTGGACCACCATGCATGGTGTATGAAATGCCAAATCTGACCTGATAGCTCTCATTCAAAAATTCGTTCTCCTAATGTTTACGATGGATGGCATTAGATAGTTATTGATACCAGTCACGGTCCAGATCTGAAGGTTTGTGTTCATTTTGAAAGGTCACTCGGTTGATCATTGACACTGTGATATGTGCAGATCTTGACCCGTGTGCCTTTTCCCAAGCAGGCTTATCTAATGCCTGTCTATATCGGGGTTTGGTTATCATGTGAGATCAGCGCTTTGAGTTCATTCCTTTTCACCACATTGGAACAAGCACGAGTCAGGGAAGTTTGGCATTTCTGTCTAAACCTTACTCATTTGACTCGAGGTTAAATGAAAGTACTGAACGGAGTAATGGAGTGTACAGTATAATAAGTGAGAGCTAGAAGGTTTTCTGCTCGGTCAGTTAATGTTTAACAGTAAACAAATAGCAAGAAGCTCCCGTGCTTGGAGGTCTAGTTTTCTTTACGTTCTCTGTGTTTAGTGTTTTATTTTCTTCTTTTGTGGGTCCAAGCACATGGTGTACTTGTTTTTGTTAGTGTTTTTTTTTCTTCTTCTTCTTCTTAATGCTAAAGTGCCACAGGGAGCAAAGATTGTAAGGTACCAAAGATACAGGTACAGAAAGGTGCAGTATTGCCTCTCCTGCTCAGGCAAGCAGGGACACCCTCAGATGTTCCTTTCTTTATTCTTTCTCTTTATTCAATATCTTTTTTCAATCACTGCCAGTACGTTCACTCTGCCACACCCTGTTGAGTGCAATGTAGGACAGTTTATGATTATTCTCAAGCACTTTCTCTTTGCCCTGATTGGCAGATTTATTATTCTACATTACACAGATGTGGAAGCTGATATCTGCTTTGTTCGACAATGGATAGTTAACTTTTTGCGATTGCTGTACCTGGAAAAAAAGTGAGGCTTCACATCGCCTGCTAGTGTTTGTACGCTGGAGTTTGACTGTGCTGTCATGTCAAGTTGACCCTGTTTCCACAGCCTTAGGTCTAACGGTAATTCACGAGAAAACGTGTCTCAACTCAGACTCGCTACCTACCTCACTGATATAACAAAAATGACACTCCCTTCAACAGAACTGTTCCTTTTGCTCCTTCTCATATCTTCTGTTTGACTTTGTTGTAATCGTGTTGGCCAAATTCTCTAACAAAATAACAAAAATGTTCTCCATGTCAGATTATACAATGAGGATATTCTAATGACAGACTTGCGAATAAACAAAGATAGTATGTTCTGCTTACATAATCAACCATGCAATGTGGACTTGACAGATTGCATAAACAGAAACAATCTCTTGGTGTATTAGTAGCAATGTTGTGTCTAGAGAGTTTGGAGCAGTTCCTAAAAGAGGACAACATGGGACAATCATTCTTCAAAGTGAGCTTGAGGATATTTTTTTTGTCCATTAGGATGCATGTTATCTTTGTAGTTCACTGTATGAGGGAACAGGCATCTTGGCTTGTAACATTATGTTAATTGTTAAAGATTGTTTGCGCAGTCATAAATGTAGTTGTCCCTTGAGATGCCCATTTTTCTCAATTTGGTCATCTGTCGCTTCCAACCCCCCAGCCAGCTCTCCTGTTGTGGTCTAATGGTCTGAGAGTCGGACTTGTAACCCGAAGGTGAACCTGAAGGTTGTGGGTTCGAGTCTCGGGTCCGG
>CM074949.1:16985412-17012372 GCA_037577455.1 Pangasius macronema
TGTGTGTGTGTGTGTGTGTGTGTGTGTTCACTACTGTGTGTGTGCGCACTTGGATGGGTTAAATGCAGAGCACAAATTCCCAGTATGGGTCACCGTACTTGGCCACAAAGTCATATACAACAGCTACCAGCCAGGGAGGGTGAAGACTAACACGTGCTTCCTCCGAGACACGTTAATCCAGCCAGCCATATATATATATATTTTTTTAAAACTGCTTATGCTGTGTCGCTGAGCTGAATAAGACACTCTGAGGAAAGCCCTCTTCCCTCTTCCACATACACGAGTTCACAGATGACCATGATTGGCTGTGTTGCTGTGATTGACAGGGGAGGGACCATCTTTCCCACCCAGAGTGCACAGCCAATTTTGCTCTCTTGGCTCCTGGCCACGAACGGATGTAACGTTGTAGGGAACTAAGCTCGTGATCTCCCAGTCAGAGGGCGGATGCTTTTCTGTTGTGTCACTCGCGACTCACTTTGTTGCTGGCTTTTCGATGAGTATCATAGCAGTCACTCAGCTGCCATGACACTCATCTGGCAGAAACCTTTTAATAAATGATTAATGTCGTTGAGTCACATCCAAAGAATTCTTTTATGACATGCAATATTTGTCTGCCGAATATAAACCCAGGCTTTAATTGTACTCTAATGCTTGGGAGTGTTTTCAGATATCGTCCACATTAAAAAGATAATGTTGATAACCATTTGGCTGGTCAATTGGACATGAGCACTCGGGACATAGCAGTGAGGACATAGCCTGCGCTGAGGACAAACCAATTAGCATCAGTTGAAAACACACAAGATTACGTAGATCCAGACCAATGCTTTTTGTGGATACGTTTTCCTTTCCAGCTAAATTAGACACAGCTCTTAACACGCCACAGACAACTCTGCAATCTATAAAAACTGCCTGACTGTAAAACACACTGTTTGACTAACCGCTCGTCTCTCTAGGCAGCATAATGACGTCGTCTAATGAGTACAGTCTAACATGACTCAAAGGGTGTTCTTCTGATCTCTTTCTCTGAGTAGAAAACAAAATACTCGCCATACTATTTGGTCACCTACAGGGTGTCCCTAAAGTCTTAGCATGTATGCCATCGGTTGCGCTTTCGTCAGTGGATGTTCGTGGACGTCCACTTCTCGGTTGGTCCACAGCACTTCCAGTCTTTTTGAAGTTGTTAATTAGTTTGGCAGCTGTGTCGTGTGTGATGAGAATGATTTCAATACGTTCTTCTTTTGTCAAAGGCATTCTTAAAGGCTATCTGAAGAAAAAAACAAAACAATATAGTGTAAACTATGTATGAAAAATTTTCAAAGACATTTTGCTAAGCAACGTTAATTTCCAGTATGTTTGGAGACATTTGGGACACGCTGTATTTAACTGAACGAAATATTTAAAAGAGAACTTAAATCACACAAAACAACAAAAACCAAGTATTTCATGTAGTTTCTGTTAACAAAATAGAATAATGTATACAAGTTAAATATATGAAAATTAAATCCTTGATTTTAATATGTGTAAGACTCTTCCTTAAACATGAGCACACATTTGGGAAAAGAGTACAATCTTATTTAGCAATGTTATTTAATGTCATTCTGTTTTTGGCAGAAACATGAAGTACACCTAAAAGAAGCAATACACAACAATTTCATTTCACATGATTTTAAACATCCTCACCATTTCCTGCTCTTGTTTCTGAGCACTGTGAGTCTCGCAAAGTTTTCCTTTTACAAATGAAAACCTCATAGCACTGCTCTGATTGTTTGATAGCTTTAAGTAATTCTGAAATTGTGTTAACGTTAAGTTCAAATTAGTTTTTATTGGCGCTTGCGTGAAAGTTTCACATTCTCGCTGAGTGCCTGTGAAAGCCAGCCAGTGTGTGTGGTGTGCATTTCTATGGTAACAGTCAATGACTCCAGTCAACGTATGTAAATCTAGAGAGATTTGACACCCGAGAACTTCAGCCGAGCTCGTGATGAATGGGATCGACGTAAAATTCTGATCGGCATGTTCAGACAGTGTTGCATTTCAGTACCTCAAGTGAAAGTGACCTAAATCACGATTGAAAATTCAGCGTGACTTGTTCACATTGTCATTAAACAGACAGATCTGTTTCACATATAAGCAAAACGACCGGCCTGCAGCGTGAACGTAGCCGTATTTGTGTCAGCACAGAGGAATGCGAGGCTAGATTTACAGGATGTAGAGCGCAGTAGTAAAGCACTGCTGATATATTCTGATCTGTGTAATCTTGACTTCGTAGCCTGATGATGATTAAGGTGTGTGATTTAGCTTAAGCATTGTGGTGCTCAGGTTTTCTTTTTCCTCGTTCAAATATACTCACCGGCCACTTGAATAGGAACACCTATACCCATGGAATTGGAAAAAACTTTCGATTTTTTTTCCTTCCCCACCCTCTATCTTCAACTGCCCAGTTTTGGTGAGCATGTGCCCTCTGTAGCCTTAGAATATCTGTTCTTGGCTAACAGGAGTGGAACATGATGCTGTTGTAGCCCATCTGCCTCGAGTTTCTGTGCTTTCTGAGATGCTTTTCTGCTCACCGTGGCTGTAAAGAGTGGTTATTTGAGTTACCTTAGCCTTCCTGTCAGCTCGATCCAGTCTGGCTGTTCGTCTCTGACTTCTGTTCACCTTGCAACTCATGAAGGCGTTTCCACCTGCAGAACCTCGGCCCTCTGGGTGCGCCCCCCACCATTCTGTGTAGACTGAATGTGTGAAAATCCCAAGAGATCACCAGTCTCTGATCTCTTAAACCATACCATCTAGCACCAACAAACATGCCACTGTCAACGTCACCAAAATCACATTTTGTCTCCATTCTGATGTTTTACCATTACCATCTTTCCTATCATATCAGTGGAAACTGTGAAACGCCACCCTGACGGTCCATTGTTTTACAGTTGCTCATTTCCCGTTTCAAGGTGAAGAATTCATGCTCTCTCACATTCACCTCTATTTAGAAAGATATTTATAACGGAATAAAAATGAGCGATGTCCATTAACTTGCCCTTATTTATTTGCCAAATATTCCGAATTAATTCATTAAAGGTCAACAGCCTGTTTAGTTTTTGTCACTGCTGTTTAAACTTGTTCTACTTTCAGTGCAGAAAAGGGTCACGGATCTTTGTGTTTGGTTTTGTGGTCGTCATGACAACTTCTGCCAATCCTTAAGAATCATTCATGTAGAATAGGTCTGATGAAAAGAAGCAGTGGTTAGGCGAGGGAGAGCGCAAATAAGGAAAGCTAAACTGGAGAAGCCAAGCTGAGGTTTGCTTCGGTTCCTATTGTTCAAGCTCTGAACATTCTCACACACACACACACACACACACACACACACACACACACACACACACACACACACAGAATGTGTGAGTGGCACAAATACCGGAGGCTATCGCCTAAACAATGCCACGTCCGCTTAATCAGCACTTCCCTGCTTCTCAGATGCTACACATGTCTGCGTTTAACATTTTAAGCCGAGCTCTTAACCTTATGGACGAGCAAGTAACTCTGCGTAGAATCTGAGTCTAGAATCTGAATTTGACGACATTTTTAAACATGACCGACATATTGTTCTGCAAGATTATTGCAGATTGTGATGCATTGCATGCGCGTGTTACTGCTCTGTTTCTCTGATCTACCCACTCCATCTGCGCACGGAGATGGACTCCATCTGATGGTGCTTTCTCCGCACCGTGCTGCTTCTGAAGAAATAAAACATTTTCAAAGAGTCAGCATTCCCAGGGATGCTCTTTCAGTTAGATAATACACACAGCTCAAATGGCAGTAGAGGCTTTGAGGCAGCATGTCTCCTATCAGCACACAAGGGATAAACCCCCTCTGTTGCGCTCAGGCTATCTGCTTTGAGATTCTCTTTGTTTTCTGTTGAAGTTCTGTGTTTCTTTTCTGCATTTCATGTCTTTTTATTTCTTTCTTTTTTTTTTTTGTACTTTTTTGATGCTGGTCTCTCTACAGCGTTTTTGTTGACACAGATAGACATGTTGTTTTAATTAAGTTTCAGGGACACATACGGTGGCAGTTAGAGTTAAGAGTTAAGAAGGGATTAATTTACTCTGTGTCGTTGAATCAGAGTCTGTTCACCTTGTGACTTTATTTTCTTTGCTTTATCATGCACACTATTCTCCCAGTCCTATTTTTCTCTCTGTGTCCTCACATGGATGGACTGTATACTGCATAGCCCACAACAAATCGCTGGTTCTTTGATTTCTGGATGAAAACACACATGAAGCTTGGTTTGAACCAGCTGCTCATTCGTTTTTGCTTGTATTCTGTAAACACCTAATGTGTTCGTCTCAACTGGCGTGTAGTAAATAATAGATGGACAGTCGTCTAAATCCTAGAGACTACGCTTCAATATGCAGAGAAAAAAAATCTATTTTCTATTTTCTTGTAAGTTGTTTTGCTGTGCTCAGAGCTGAAACGTGAGTCAGCTTTGTAAAGTCTGTGTGAAGTCTGTAAAGTGAGAACAGTACTACCCTTGACCCATGTTAAATTCTTTACAGTGGAGGGAGATAGAGAGAGGGGGAGGGAGGGAGGGGGAGAGAGAGAGAGAGAGAGAGAGAGCACGTTAACAATACTTTAAGCAGAAAAGCTCTTTTTATAATTGTGCCTGTTGGCTGAGAGATCTGAAAATCATTCATTACAACAGAACAAGAACCTACATTAACCTAATTAAAGAAATGCATTCACAAGCAATTAACTAATGATGGACATGTGAAAGAAGAGAAGAGTTTAGAATTGTAAATATGACTCATGGTTACAATCAGGTTCACATCAGATTGACCACGCTGTTCTATTTTTGTAGCAAGGAAAACGCACTCGTTACCGTCAGCTCATGTAGTTGTTTGTTTAGGAGATTTGTCCATGGGAACTGCTGTGAGTTCTTCAATACTGTATGAATGCTTGGCATTTCCTGTTCTTTTCTTGGGCTAAATGCTGGTCTGACAGTGTTCTGATGGAGAGGATAAAAGACTGGAAACTCGCCAATGCACTCAACCCGAGGCTTGCGTGTAAGCGTTCGTGATATTGGCAGTCTACTTAAAATGTTCGGAAAGAAAAGCTATAATGTGTGTGCAGTGTTATCTAGGATACCTCCACTAAAGGTTTAAAGAAAGGATCAAGTAGCTCAGCCCTTTTTCCTCAACTCCAACACCGTACGGCTTCATGACCACGCGGAGCAGAATAAGGAGAAGTACGCTATGTAACCTTCCAAAAGCTGAACAGCCCTTCACATTATCGAGACTTTACCACAGCGGTGCTGAATTCTCTGATTGGTCAGATGATGTTGATTAATTTTCTACAGCATGATTTGGACAGTAGCTCCAGATGCAAGGGTTATATTAATGCACTCATTCTAATAGGTTATTGTTTCTGTAGTCACAGCTTACATACGGAAACGTACGGCAAACCTTGCAACGAAATACATTTAAAAACCTGTGCTATCTTTGATGTGGGAAGATGTTTCGCATTTCTGGAAGTCTGCAGTGTCAGGGATTTGAGAGGCGAAGCTGTAAGTGTAAGGCGTGTGTGGAGCGAAAGAGAAGTCCCGAAAGTCCAAATAGTCATTGTACTGGTCGACGTAAAAAAACAAAATAATTGAAGTTCCTTTCCGACCGAATAGAACCACTATTTATAGCTATTTATAACAGAAGTGAGAACAGGAGCTAACTTTCCACACCATTAAACGTAACTATAAATGGATGAAAATATGATGTGTCATTTTTAATTAATAGAAACAAATTGTTGACAAATTGCTCTGGTATAAATGGTAAAAAAAAGACTTCAGGGTGTGCCGTTCTAGGACAAGAATCAGCAGTAACTCTGCTCCGCATCACACAGCAGCATGTCCTGCCATTTTTTTCCATTCCTTACTCATAAAGTAGCAGTGTGATATATGTAGATACGCACAGAACTGACTGTAAGGATGTGAGTGCAGATCAGAAGATAATAACCTTTCTATAAAGTGCAGCTGAAAATGCTGGTTTTGACCTATTTTCCCAGTAGAAGTGTGTGAAAGGGTCTTGCATAATGTTAGCTTATGTAATTTATTTTTTAAGATGCAGTGTTTATGGTGTGTGCACTTGATGCCGATGAGAGAACCGTTCTCATTTGTTTTCACTGTTCAAAGCATCGTGTGCTGTGTTGCAATTTCGAGCATGATGCAACTGCTCAGGGTGGTGTTGCAGATAGCGAGGATGGATGGGGAGGTTTGCTCGGTTTGCAGAACGCTGAGATTGTGTAATCTTTTTGGCTAGGCGGACAGTGCTGAAGGTCTGGGAAAGGTGCTCTGTTACACACGCCTGACTTGTTTGCGATGTTTCACCAGCAAACCTGATGTCACTGAAGCTGTGCCTTGCAGCAGTTTGAGGAATAATACTGCATTCGACGTAACTCTGGAGTGTTAGTGATACGAGTCATCTTTAAACTTCATGATATATTTACCTTTTCCAAACAGTGTACTGTATGATGATGTTTTCTTTTTTTCATTTTAGTCAGTGGTCGAAAATTGAGTTCATTGAGTACATTCATGAGTTAAAGGCAGTGTAAGGACAAAGCCCTTGGGGACGCTGCTGGTCACCGGTGTGCTGGTACTGGAAATGAACAGTGATTAGGACTGACTGCCCAACTGAGTATGGACGACCACGAGAAGGAACATCGCAAGACACGAAGTCTGAATAGACTTAAGGTTGAGATGTGAGCTGACGGTATTGGGGTGGTAACAGCTATGTACTTGCTGATGTAAGCAGCTGAGGATGTTGTATACTCCTCCATGTTGGTGGAGAGACCATTGGCAGCAGCCTCCAGTGCTAGGGCAGGGTGATATGACCGTATATCGATACTGTGGTAAAGTATGTGACAGTATGCTTTTCCGAGATACCATGATATCTTTTCAAACATGTTTAAGAGGATTTTTTCAAAATAACTTTAATTACAAAGTGACTGGTAGCAGCTGATGTGGTGTTCAAATTTTGTACTTAATCACTAAAGCTGTAAAATAATTTAAAATTGTAAATAAATTTTATAGATCTTTTTCTCTTTTCAATGTTAAATATTTATATGTTTGTTTATAAGAAAAATTTTTTTTTGTAGATATTATTTTTTAAAATTGTAAATGCAGCAGTACTGTTTTGCTGAGAGTTATTTAGCAAACCCAAATATCATGATACATATTGTATACATATACATATGTCTGTTTATTTATTTATTTTTTTGCTCATATCGCTCAGATCTACTCCATGCCCGCATTCTTGTCATTGTGCTCAAAACAGTCCTGAAGTGCTGAGATGGCCTCCTCAGGTCAAGCTTTCTTCTGATCAGTGGTCTCTATGCTAGAATGGACTACATTCGGATTTCAGTTTAAGTAGCTGTGATGTGGTGAGGTGCACTGTAAGACATTTCAGGTTGGTTAGAAACTTAGAAATGAAAGTTCACCTGCTGCCTTAAAATCACGAGTAAACTCAACTGGAAGATTGACTTTGTTTCAAAGTCAAGTCAAGACAATGACTCAGTCAAGACAATGGATTACTTGAATTTTTGAAAACTTATAAACTTGAGTTCAATATCCAAACCCTGCCATGACAATTGGAGTTAAAGAGAAGAAATAAGTTCACATAACCTAACGGGGCTAAATTGTTTTACAGTGTGCAGCCTTGTGTGCGCTGTGGATGTTGGTGTAAACAAGATTCACTGCACGATTTTAAAATGACACGTTGGTAGAATTTCAGTTGACATGCGATTTGCATGGATCAAATCAGCAACAACAACAAAAAAAGTTGTCCAGGTTCATGGTTTGAAAGTTTGTATATCTAGAGCTAATTGTTAGCAATGTGAGGAGTGAACAGTGACACTGAGCGTGGCAGTGGGTACTGACTGAGTACACACACACACACACACACACACACACACGTTACTCTTATCTACCAGTGATGAGCGTATGAAGTTTGCATGAGAGCCTCATTTAACTGAATGATATTTTACAGTATACGATTGCCCTAGGATTGGGAAGTGCTGCTTTAATCACTTTCCAACTTTAAAGTCATTTGTTTCAGAGGTTTTATTATCTGAGTAGTTCAGTAAGTCTTAGACTTCCTGCAGTGTGCTGGTTGGTTCCTGATGTTTTTGGGACGCAGGTGTGAACGTGTTGCTTGGTCTTTCCACGTCCTAATACAGAAGGTCTATTGTGTTCATCATTTGGCCTGCTGATGTTACGCTGGGTATTTTAAATAGCTACCATAAACACATTCCTTTACTGGTCATTTTGAAGTGAGTATAAAACATTTTTACACTGCTCTCTAAATCCTTAATTACTGTAATTGCAGTCATCAGTGTGCTGAATAAAACTGAAATAGTGTAAAGGAATTAATGGCTGAAACATCTTACCATGAGCAGTTCAGGATTTTTTGATCCCTGGGACTGTCCAGAGTAATTTTTTTTTTCTTTAGTCCTTTCAGCGCGAGGTGTTTGCAGGTAATATATATAATATTAGGTCAAACTGTACACCTACTGTAATATTCTCTTGTTTTCCTATTATTCCTGATGCGAAACTACAGTATATGGCTAAAAGTATGTAGACACCTGACTATCACAATTATATGTGCTTATCAAACATCTCATTCTGGAGTTAGTCCCCCTTTGCTGTTATTTTTTTCTGGGAAGGCTTTCCACTAGATTTTGGAGCATGGCTATGGGGATTTGTGCTCATCCAGCCACAAGAGCGTTAGTGAAGTCAGGCACTGATGTTGGGCAAGGAGGCTAAGGATGCAGTCAGTGTTCTGATTTATCCCAAAGGTTTTCAGTTGAGGACAGGGTATGCAGGCTATTCCAGTTCTTCCACACCAACCCTACCAAACCATATCTTTCTGAAGCTTGCTTTGTGCACGGGGGCATTGTCATGCTGCAACATGCTTGGGGCTCTTTAGTTCCAGTGCAGGGAAGTCTTAATGTTACAACATGCAGAGACCTTCTATACAATTGTGTGATTCGAACTTTGTGGCAATGGTTTGGGAAAGGCTCACGTGTGTGTAATTTTGATCAGCACGTATCTTCTCAAATTGAAGAGCGAATTTTGCATCCTTGGTGTTAAAAGATTATGACGGAATACTCAAAAACAAAGTAAACCTCTAGAAAACTGTGAAACTGGAATAAAAAAATTAAATAACAGCTTCCAGTTCAGAAATCGTGGCCACATGTCAGAACTTTCACAAAAAGTTTGCGATAAGGCAGACATTTAAACCCTCCAGTGTTACCTGCCTTCTACAATAACACAACACAGATATTCAGGGTTGTCTCACTAGTGTGACAAGTTTGTTTGTGTCAGATACACCAGCACAAAAGATGTGTTTCAACAGTGTGAGAATGAAAGATTTCTGTAAAATATGTCAGGAATGGAACATTATTTTTGTCCAAAGTCAGACACGGTCACTGTTTGATTGCAATACATTGTCTTTTATTTGTGTGTAATTATGGGACCCACTATCACGTAGTAGAGCTGTGTGGGATTTTGAGTGGCTGTAACCGTACACTTCAGTCCACTCCCTACCTCGATGACCCCACGCAGACCTGTTGCCCAGATGGAGCTCAACCTGTCAGACAGGCTTACTTAATTAATGCACATTTTATCATGGGTTTGCTCCTGCGAATGAATCTCTTGCGCTCTTTCTAAGAAAGAGCAGGCATATTGTGCAGAACCGTTCATATTATCATGACAAAGCTCAAGTTCATGCACACAGCATCAGTTTGATGTGGAATGTTGAGAATCTGACAGCTTGTTTTCCGGCATAACAAAAAAGCGGCACGGAGCGGTCCTATCTAAATATTGGAACATTCTTTCCTGGATTCTGAGTGTCTGTGGGAAATATCCCAGAAATATATCCTATGAGGAATAATCTGAAAGTAATGCATGAATGTCATCGTTATGCGTCCTATGTAGATGATATTGCTGAAGTGAATCCTGAACTCATAATTGTTTTTTTTTTGTTCACAGGGTCCCAATATGTTTAAGGCAGTGCTAAAAATGAACAGAGACGGAGGGAAGGGGAGCAAAAAGGAGACAGGTATGTCCAGTGAATGTAAAATAGATGCTGGGTTTTGGGCATCTGTCACATACTTTCTTGATATCTCCTTTTGAGACATTTGGCATGGGGTTCTTTTGAAGTTTAAGGTGTTATTTGAGAAACATTCACATGAACAAAAATTTGAACGATTTCTGTTTTGCCTCAACCTGGGGCTAATTTTCTGAGCTTAGAGATACTTAATTCAGGAGTTGATATTTGTCTGGCAATCTGACCAATAAGGCCAGTTTCCTGTGCATGAATTAAAGCTAGTGTTGGTCTAAATAGTAATGCCAATAGTAATGCTGCATTCCACTTACCTCAGAAGTAGGAGCTTGGAATTATTTTGTGCGTTTGAGCTACAAATTGGGGGGAAAAAAATGGTCTTTTGTTACCAATAAGCTTGGCAGCTCAGTGTGGTGAGTGATTTGCATTTACTTCATCAAAACAGCGAACTGTATAGTCAGTGTTCTAGCTTTAACCATCTAATATGTCTGTGTGTTGATTGATAATGCAAATACTTGTATATACAGCATAACTCATTTTATGGTCAAGAGACCATCCTGAGTCCCCGAATAGGAATTACGGGTTTACATGTCGATTCCTTTGTTTTGTTTTTTTTCCCTAGTCTGAGTTATAGCCTTTAGTTGAATGCAGCATAATTTTGTAATTTTAGTCCAAGCTTAGTAGTAAAGGATTGAGAGCCGGACTGTTTGCTGGCCATGTCGTTGAGTTGATATCCCTTTCCTGAAGAAAAGCTTTAACACACTTTGTTCTGTGGCCAGATGCATTATCATCCTGGAAAATGACTTTATCACCTAACTCATTTTCTATTGATGGAATGAGCAAAGTGTCCCGAATTTCAGTGTACACCTGTGCATTGATTGAGGTAACGATTGCCGTCTACACTGGTCCTTTACCTGACATGCAACCCCATATCATAAGTGAGTGGAGAATTTGTTTTCTTCAGGCAGTCATCTTCATATGTTTTATTAGAGCGGCACCAGACAAAAGTTTAAGCATCATCTCCTTGGCCAATGCAGATTCGTGATTCATTCATCTGAATATCACTTTCATCCAGTTATCTACACTTCATTATTGCTAACCTTGTTTTCTTCTGTTTATATGTGAGTGCTGGTTTTTGTTTGGCTTTTCTATCTGTAAATCCAATTTCATTCAGCTGATTTTCAACAGTTCTGTCGCAAACATCGACTCCTGTTTCTGCTCATTTTTTTTTCATTTGTTTTGTTGTGCATTTTCTATTGTCAAGGCATATCGCTTCGAGTTTTCTATCCCGATGCTTTGACGTCTTCCTTGGTCTACCCGTATGTTTTCCTTTTCCCATTTTCTTTATACTTGCACCAAATTTTAGACATAGCTGACTGGGAACAACCATCTTCTGCCACACCCTTCCTGAAGGAGTTTTGTAATCCTTTCTATTTTTTCAATTGACAGCTCTCTTGTTGGGACCGTGTTTCCTTCCAATCAGCCAAGTCCATCAGCTTGTTAACGTCTGTAAGCACTCTCTGTTAACTGCACCCTAATTTGCATTTTTAGACAGTATTTGTTTTGGAAATGCAAATCACAGGGTGATTCCATGAATTTTTTCCCTCTACTTGATCTGGAAATATATGCCATTAATTAAAATAATTTAATTTGTTTAGATAGGTTTCACAAAGGCAGAATGTTCAGCTATTAAACAAAAATTGTTTTGTGTCATGTCTGTGATTTTGTTTATTTGCTACGAAGTAAAAAACCTGGGTGAACATCCTCGAAGTGTGGTGAGTCCATCATTTTTCCCAGCGGTTGCATTAGAATAAAAAATACTTGATTGTAAACATCAGTGTGAATGTCACAGTTACAGGGTACCAGGTAAAACAGCCAAACCTCTGCTCCTTTGTAATCTCAAAGCACACTGTTATGTAGGCAGGTGCCTATCTACATCACAGATGGCTCTGTGCATCTTAGAGTTCAATAAAGCCAGCCCACAAACTCTAAAATCCAGCACAGAGAATATACCCATCACGTCTCATAGCTTCTAATGTGTGCATTCTTATTACCTGATCTTTGCTTTCCCATGTATTTGGACGACATGCTCTCGCCATGTATAACTGAGTTTCGTGTATAAAATATAGAGAAACATTCAGTCAGCTCCTGTTATTCACTAGCCAGCTATCATGAGTCCTCTAGCTAAACTTCACAACTGGGTAATGAAATTCTAAAACAAGGATAGCTGTCTATCACATTCTTGCTCTTTCTTTTCTTTTCTTTGGCTGCCAGCTCTTGCCTGTCACAGTGTAGTTGGACTTATTTCATGCCTGAAGTTGGGGTGAGATGACGTTTGTTATATCTGAGATGTAATAGTCTTCTAAGCAATATTCTTAAAAAACACCATTACCTTTTTGGGAATTTTCAAAACACTGCAATCCAAAATGTATTCTGGAGTCTTTACGATTCTGCCATGTTCCTTTAACCCAAGGATATTAAAGTAACAGGGCCGATATGTATGGACCTTAATCTGTAGCTGGTTTCAGGAAACAACTCATTGGATGTATTACTGGAGTCTGAATCCTGCACTGTTATAGAGAAGAGCCTGTGTTCAGGTGCACATGGGAGGAAATGCTTGTTACTGGATTTGGTCTGTCATTGAAATCACTGAAAGGGTTTGAAACTCCATTTAATTCTAATAGTAAAAGTGATGAGTGGCATGTAGGTGTGAGATGTTTTCCTTGTTTTTCAGTTTATAACTGACATTGTACTTCAGGTCTGAGCAGTATTAAACAGGGAATGAGACATGAGACTATTTTTGTTGATCCCAAGTGTGGTTCTTTGGTTTGAAAATGCATTAATGAATGCAAAATGTCTGAAGCTGTAGAGTTGGGTTAGGGTTAGGGTTAGCCCTAACCTTAGGTGAAAATTGTAGTCAGGTTTACTTTAAAGACGTTCATTTAAACGCACTGGGTCACATTTATTTAATAGTAACCTTTAAGAGGCTGGTTTGAGCAATGAGATATTTGTATGAAACCGAGTATAATGTTAGTATTGTAGTGCTTTCAGTAGTGCTTTCAGTAGTGCTTCTCTCAGCCAGAATATTTCAAGCTTTAACATGTCAGCAATGAACTCATCGCTAATAAGAACAAGGTTTGTCTGGTCTTCCCAGACAGCCTGTAGTTCCAGTGCCTGTTAATACTCATATAACCTTTTTTTTTGTGGTACTGCATGTGTATGACTAAAACAGAAACCAGACCTAGAGTTGTACATCTCTGTTCTGACCTGACTGACTCAGCATTCTCCATGACTGGCTGCATATTTGCTTAAACTGGTTTCAGCATAACGCTAATTATAGAACTGTAAAAGTCTGTAATTTTACGCCTCTGTTTTGTTCTCTGACTAGTCATAACAAACCGGCGTCCATGTCTGAAATCCCATTGAAGAAACTGCCTGAAGATGGACAGGTTAAATCACAGATTACGTGTACTTGTTACTGGAACCGTCTGGAGCGTGAAGCCCTGGATCTTTATCCCAGGCTGTAGATGTAACCGTCACATCACATCCCATTCTATTCCCCTTCTCTATCCTGTCTCTGCTCTTTTTCTTTCCCGTCTTTCACGGGGTCAGTTAGCCCTGGCCTGCAGTTGCTTTGAAGTGCTTCAGCAAATTCTTACTGTGATGTGATATTATGGTCTTCCTCTTGAGAGTTTCTGTCATAAATGTTACTGAGACATGCGTAGCTAATACAAGATCAGAGAGTTTGAGGCCAAATAATGTCAAGGAGGAACATTTAACGTTTTGATCATTTCTCATTTAAAGGCTGGGCATTGTAGACATGTATGCTAGTCTGTTCACCAAATTCTGTAATACAAAGCATTGCCGTGTTATTGTCCTGGTCTTCTCTCTTACTCTCTCTCCTCCTTCAGAAGAGGTTAGGAGCATGACAGGAAAACAGTAAGGTAATCAAATTTCATACACGTCACAGAGGACTGAGGACTTACAGTAACATGCTGCCCATGAAAAATGCACAGGACCTTCTGTTGAATGTCATTGTTTTCCAACTAAGCCTACAACCAGGGTGCCCTAATCCACCATCTGGTACAGTGCAGATTGCAGATTAATATGTAATGAATAAAAAAAATGACAGCTCGTGCTGTTACGGGAAAATAATCAGAGACATGGTGGTGTGATGTTAAGCTGATTTTCCTATAACTGTCATTCCAATGTGTTTTATTTATCTTATACCACAGCAATTTGCTAATTGTTACCTTTTTTATTTATTAAAGTCTAACACATTGTATCTGTTGTAGTTGCATTTGTTGTTGAGGAACATCTGGAGATCGTTAGTTCCTGTTCTCACTCATATAGAAGCTATAAATAGCCACTCCCTCACCAGCCTCTCTTTTGTCGCTCTCTTGAAGTTGTTAAGATTAAAAATCCACCTTGCCATGTTACAGAGGAATCTGTAGGTCGGGCTCTGATGTTGCGCAAGAAGACCTGGTGCGAAGTCGGCGTTCCAGTTCATCCCAAAGATTTTCAGTGGGGTTGAGGTCAGGGCTTTGTGAGGGTCACTCGAGTTCTTCCACTTAAACCTTGGCAAACCATGTCTTCATGGACCTCACTTTTTATTCAGGGGCATTGCCATGCTGGAGCAAGTTTGGGGCCCGTTAGTTTCAGTGAAGGGAAATTGCAATACTACAGCATAAAGACATTCTAGACAATTGTGTGCTTCCAACTTTGTGGTAACATTTTGGGGAAGAATCAGTATGTGATGGTCAGGAGTCTACAAACTTTTAGCCTTATAGTCTTTTTTGTCTACTTTGCTTACTGTGGGTTTCATGTCACTGTAGTAATAATAACAGAAAATCTCCTCTAAGATGTTATTGATGCATGCACGCTTGGGCTTCTGTGTTTGCTGTGTCTCTTATAATCTGGATTAATAGAGCACATTGGTTGAATTTAATATATATTGATTCCAACCATCATCTTTTCCTGTCATGGCCATGATACTGACTGCTCACATGAAGTGATTTAAAGGAGCCTGTTCCTGATATGAAGAAAATTACAGGAAAAGCTTTGACCATGGTATAATGGTACACTAGCAGAGTATATAGTGCTTACTGGACTGAAGCACTGTGCTGTACGGAGTTTTTATTAGATTCATGGAAACTCTGCTTTTTTTCGCCAGGGACCACAGCCATCATCGTGCCTAAAGCAGCTCCAGAGCACAGAGACACCACAGCATTCCCTGCCTGCTAATTCATCTTCTTTATTTAATCACTTTTAAACTGTTTGTTTATGCACATGCACACTAGAATATATGTGATTGTGAGTAGGCCCACAGGTATGTGAGGATCCCTGGGGTGTGTGTGTGTGTGTGTGTGTGTGTGTGTGTGTGTAGCTTTTTCTTTGTTGTATTTACACACTGTTGGAATGAGTTAGGAGCAGATCCAATTCAGTGGCAGCTTGACGGTGCTGGGAGCCATGCAGGAGTTCCAGGCATTGCTGTGAACCACTGTGACTGTTTATGCATAAATCAATTAGGTCATTTTTGTGGGGAGTTATTAATATGGATTTCTTTAAAAGGTAAATCGTGCTGAATAAAAAATAAAAATAAAAAAGCTATCTTACTAGTGTACTAGGAAGGCCATGGTATAAGAGAACTGAGTACTTTCTGCTCCATAGCCAAGACTTGCTTTGGAAAGTTCACATCCAAACATGACTTTGACATTTAAATTCGAAGCCTTCTGCCAGATCAATTTCTGCGTCTGGCATTTCGCAGGCCCAAGTTCTACATCCTGTTAAAATCAACACTCCTGCACTATGCTAACAAAAATGATTGCTGCTGTTGTCACTGCCAGGGGATAGCTGTAGATTCCTATACAGTCAACTGCCAGATTTTTAGTATTCCTAACTCGTATCTCCATTCATCTTTTCTGTATTTTATCAGGTTTACCCAACTTAGATGTGCTGTATCACTTTCTTACCACAGAACTAGTGAAATCTTTGGATGACCGGCCATTCTTTCAACTCAGCAGCGATATTGAGTTGCTTAAAATCCCTGGTAGTGCTGCTGCACCTAATAGACACATCCCAGTGCCAAACACACTAATGTTTCACTGCTGTGTCAGTGTCCATGCCATCGCTGTGCTGAGAATGATGCACCACCCAAATAATATCTGGTATCTATGGTATTTTCTTTCCACTGATGGCGGGAGTATGGGGACAAATTGTGCGTTGCAGGCAGTAATTGTACACCTATAGAGTGACCCTGTATGGTAGGTTGAGCGAATGTAGGGAAATGAATGTAGGGTGTATTTGTGTGTTTGCTCTGGTGTAAAATTTGCACTAAAAAGGAAACCGTATCTATAAAGTATTAGAGGTTAAAGATATGCTGCCCTAGCCTTTTCCTAGCCTTAAAATGTGATGTTTTTCGTTGCTAAGACTTCAGGCTCCTTGAATTCTCGTGGAGGTCTGGCTGACAGTAAACAGATGTGACTGATTCTCTTAAGGTGAATTTAGTGTAGCTTGTTATGCTGTAATCTTTAGGGAGTGTCTCTGCCTGCCTCCCACTACCAGAACAGTCATTAATGCTGTGCGTAGGAGTGTCATGGCCAAGCACACTTATGCTTTCGCTCTTTCTCCTTACCTGCTTTTCAGCCCTGCTGTCCTTATTTTCACTTCTTTCTCATTAATTTCACACGGGCAAACACTGCAACACTTTGCCTACTAGAACTAGGGTTCCACAAGATGCTATACTGACCTGCATGGCACGAACGAATGAGAAACAAAAAGTAAGGAAAAGGACATGTCTTACTGAAATAATAGCAACAACACTGACACGACGTAACCTTTCCTTTCATCTTGTGCAGGAAGATAGCTCATGATAGAAGTCTAAAGTCACGTCTCTCTCAGTTTATCGCTCATGCACATGCTAATCTGAAGTACCTCTGGCTTTTGAGGTTAACCAGTGAACTGTGCTCGTACAGTTTTAGGCTTATTAACAGCATTGGTTTTACTGTAAAGCCCTGTTAAGCATTAGAGTGATCACAGTGTCTGCGCTCTTTAATGAAAGTGACTGTTAAACTGAAAACGGTCAGTTATTGACCTGCACTTAAATATCGAAATATAAAAATACAAACGAAACAGGTATTTCCCTTGATGACTCTGAGTTCTGCAACTTATCATTGTAAAAAAAAAAAGTATATTTTTATTGAGTAGTGATTGAGAGTTTTTTGCTTGTTAACTCCAGAATTCATATTGAAGTATATTCAATGGGAGAGGAGCAAGAAAACATTTGAAGGTCTGTGTGAACGCCAGTGCTATCAGCACGGTCAATTACAGCTGTGCTCTGAAGCGGTCGACGAAAAACCTGTTTAATAATGAATAAATTTAATAATAGTAGTAATAATAATATTGGTCCGAAAACGATTTTTTAAACACGTTACCATTATATTCATCGAGCCATTTCTGGTTAAACCATTCTTGCTTAAAAGATGCTTCAAGCACTTTTTGTGTGTAGAGATAAAAGACAGGTTAAAACTTGATCCTTTGTGTTTCATTGCATTACAATGTATTGCGAACATATACCATGTGCTAAATATAAGAATGTTGCCAAACCAATGAAGTCTACCCTAAGAAGCCAGCTCACTGTTGATTCAGCTGTGTGTGTTTAGCTGCTGCAGCGTTTCTCCGCAATATCTCCATGCAACAGGACATGAAAGATATCTCATAGGGGGACTTATCGCCAGATATAAGAGAGAATGAAGTTTTCTTTGTTTTCAGGTTGATGGACATTTTTGAAGCACTTATGATCGAGAATGCTGGCATGCTAATTAAAACAATATAGAAATACAGGCATGCTATACAGTTAGGGTCATAAGTTTGTGTATGCCTTAGCAGAATCTGCAAAATGTTAATAATTTAAAAAAAAAAAATTACATAAAAATTACGTTTTTGTTTATTTAGTACTGCCCTGAATAAGCTCTTTCACATAGCAGATGTATACATATAGTCCATGAGACACAATAATAACTGAATTTGCACAAATGAACCAGTTCAAAGGTTTACCTCTGCTTGATAATTAAAACTGTGTGTTGTTACCTAGATGATCAACAACTCTTTTTATGTTTTGTGATAGTTGTTCACATGTCCTTTGTTTGTCCTGAGCAGTTAAACTGCCAACTGTTCTTCAGAAAAATCCTCCAGGTCCTGCAGATTGTTTGGTTTTCCAGCATCTTCATATTTAACCCCTTTCCAGCAGTGGCTGTGTGACATTGAAATCCATCTTTCACACTGAGGACTTTGTGGGGCTCATACACAACTATTACAAAAGGTGCAAACATTCACTGATTCTTAATAATGCAACACAATACATTAAGAGCCAGGGAGGTGTAAACTTTTGAACAGGATGTTCAGTGTAAATTGTTATTATTTTGTTTAAAAATCTTATTATTTTTTTTTCATTTAATACTACCCTTCAGAAGCTACAGAAGAAACGTAAGATATTTACATTTTTTCCAGAAGACAAAATAATAACGATTTGATTTACACCGAGCATCCTCTTCAGATTTTACACCCCCCTGGCTCTTTTTTTGTAATCATTAACATTTTGCAGATTCTGAAAAGCATATGAAAATTTGTGACCCCAACTGGACGTATCAGTCAGAAGGCAGGCTAAAGGATATATCTAAATGAAACGAGATGTAATGCTTGTTTCATACTGAAATGCAGTTATAATTTTTGCAGTGTGGCAGGAAGTCTGATGAATATTGTACAGGTTAGCAGGTTTTATAGATCTCATTCTGTTCTAAAACACAATGCAGTATAACTATTGTAGCACAAACCGTTTGGTGAAATATTAAACAGTGAATGAAAACCAAGCCATCCCAGAGGCCTATTTTTTTCTGGTTCGCTTTCTCCCTGGCAGCTTTTTCCATTCCCACCACTGTCTCCTCCTCCTTGGTCAACTGAGTCTGAAAACAGAGCTGTTGGTTTGAATCCTATTTAACTGTGTGTAGCCAAGTTAGCACTAATTACAGGGTTCTTGTGCTTCAGAGAAGAGCAAATAAAAATGGAAACCAACGACCATTTCTGGATTTTTCCTAGGGGATGTATGTGGCACACTATTAGCTTTTAAATTTGATCACTGCTGATCGCAAATTAATGGGACAAATCTACATTTAATGCTGGCGTATTAAAGCAGCCTCTTCCGCTTCAGGATGCATCAGGGTGACTTTCAGGGATGGTTAGCCCAGACCTCTGCGCATACCTACTTCCTTGTGCCTTGGGACAACAAACTTTTGACCACCACAACACAATTAGCATTTCAGGGCAAGATATTGTCACCAGACTCAAAAAAGTTAACAAAAAAAATTTTGTGTGTGACCTTGCATGTTTGCTGATCGGCTTTGGAAATATCTGTAGTTGCACATCTGCCATGTCAGTCAAATTGCTTCTTCTATAAACATACACAATACAACACAAAGTTTGTGGACACCTGACCATCACACCCATATGTGATTCTTCCCCAAACTGTTGCCACAAAGTTAGAAACACACAATTGTCAAGGATGTCTTTGTATGCTGTAGCATTACAGTTTCCCTTCACTGGAGCTAAGAGGCCCAAACCTGTTCCGGCATGACAGTGCCCCTGTGCGCAAAGCGAACTCCGTAAAGACATGGTTTGCCATGATTGGAGTAGAAGACCAGAGCCTTGACCTCAATCCCACTGAACGCCTTTGGGATTAAATGGAATGCTGAAGGCACCCCAGGCCTCCTCACCTTGACTGCCTGACTTCACTAGTGGTCTTGTAGCTGAATGGGCAAATCCCTACAGCCATGCCCCAAAATCTAGTGGAAAGCCTTCCCAGAAGAGTGGAGGATATTATAACAGATAAGGGGACTAAATCTGGAATGGAAAGTTCAAAAATCCCATAGTACTTATTCTGTATTATTGCAGGCTAGTTAAAACCTATTGATGACATGTATGGCCTACAGTACTTACAGTGGTGCTTGAAAGTTTGTGAACCCTTTAGAATTGTTTTTATATATCTGCATAAATATGACGTAAAACACCATCAGATTTTCACACAAGTCCTAAAAGTAGACAAAGATAACACAATTAAACAAATGAGACAAAATACCTGGTCATTTATTTATTGAGGAAAATGATCCAGTATAACATATTTGTGAACCTGTAGGATTAGCAGTTAATTTGAAGATGAAATTAGTCAGCAAAAAAAGAAGCTCATCAGGCTGGAAAAGGTTACAAAACTATATCTAAACAGTTCAGGCTCCACCAATCCACAGTCAGACAGATTTTGTACAAATGGAGGAAGTTCAAGACCATTGTTACCTTCCCCAGGAGTGGTCGACCAACAAAGATCAATCCAAGAGCAAGATGTGCAATAGTCTGCAAAGTTACAAAGGAACCCAGGGTAACATCTAAACAACTAAAGCCAATGTGAGAGAGGCCTTATGTTAATGTTCATGAGCCCACCATCAGGAGAACACTGAAAAACAGTGATGAGCATGGCAGGGTTGCAAGGAGAAAGCCACTATTCTCCAAAAAGAACATTGCTTCCCATCTGTAGTTTGTTAAAGATCATGTGGAGAAGCCAGAAGGCTATTGGAAAAAATGTTTTGTGGATAGTTGAGACCAAAATAGAACTTTTTGGTTTAAATGAGAATTATGTTTGGAGAAAGGAAAACACTGCATTCCATCATAAGAACCTTATCCCATTGGTGAAAACTGGTGGTGGTAGTATCATTGTTTGGAACTGTTTTGCTGCATCTGTGCCAGGACGGCTTGCCATCATTGATGGAACAATGAATTCTGAATTATACCAGCGAATTCTAAAGGAAACTGTCAGGCAATGAACTGAATCTCAAGAGAAAATGGGTCATGCAGCAAGACAATGACCCTAAGCCCTCAGGTCGTTCTACCAAAGAATGGTTAAAGTAGAATAAATTTTATAATAAATAATACGTGTTTTGGAATGGCCAAGTCCTGACCTTAATCAGATAGAAATGTTGTGGAAGGACCTAAAGCAAGCAGTTCATGTGAGGAAACCCAACAACATCCCAGAAATGAAGCTGTTCTGTACAGAGGAATGGACTAAAATTCCTCCAAGCCGATGTCCAGGACTGATCAGCAGTACAGAACTGTCTCTCACTCAGTGTTTTTTGTTTTTTGCACCATTCTGTGTAACCTCTAGAGACGGTTGTTTGAAATTCCCAGGATATCAGCAGTTTCTTAAATACTCAAACCAGCATGTTTCGCAATTTTTCCCCATTCTGATGCAACTGAAGCTCTTTACCTCTATCTGCCTGATTTTATGCATTACGCTGCTGCCACATGATTGGCTGATTAGATAACTGCTACCTGGATGTACAGGTGTTCCTAAAAAAAAGTGGACGGTGAGTGTGTGTTTCGGTCTCCAGAGAAGAAAATTCCATCTTTTTTATTAGACACACAGCTTAAGGGTCACCTGGGTTGAGAAAAAAAAAAGCTTGGGGCTTTGTTATTAAATTGATTGATAAAATTGATGACTTGTGGAACCCTTTCATAATGGAAATATCATCTTGTTAGCAAATATCATGGATGTATTTTCTTTATTTGCTATTAAATGTCAACTGCAGCATTTGTAATGATATTTTCTGGCTTTTTAAACCCAAGCTTTTCCCAAGCATCTGTTGCAGTGATTTCGTACTCCAGTACTTGTTTTCACTTTTACTTTGAGCAAGTTGAGATTATGTCAATCACAGACAGTTGAAACAAACAGAAACACACTCTGAGGTGGTGGGGTCAGAGCCATTCATAGTAGCGGTCAGCCTCTCACAGTGGTGCATGGGAAGTACATATACATTTTTTTTTTACGGCATTTGGCAGTAAAGAGCCATATATGTAACATTTTCTTGTTTTGTGTCTATAAAGGATGTTTTCTAATCTGGACTACAGTGACTTGGCTCTCTGACGCATTTCGTCTGCCTCATCTGTCCTTATCAAATCACTGTTTCACGCCGAATTTGGTATTTTTATTCCTGATGCTCTGTGGGGGATGCCAACTTGTTTCATTCATCTCTGCTCTTTAATATGTGTTTCTCTATTGTCAAATATTTGCTCTTTCAATGTGTGTTTTCTGTCTGGTGGTTGAGAACACACACATGCACAGGTACACAGTCTTTTATGGGGGGAAAAAAAACTCAAGCCACTGTCTCGCAAAGGGGCGTCTGTCTTTTCCTTGTTTCAGTAATCCTTACCACAGTGTGTATTTACATAGTGAGATTTACCTGCTTTCCTGAACAAAGAATATGTCTTGACCTTGTTTAAAGTGGTAGTTCTATGGTTGTCCACAAATCTCACTTGCTCCAGCACACTTACTTCTACTGGTCCCAAGGGTGGAATTTGCAGATGGCATCATTAAATATGCCTGATGCCTGAACACCTAGCAGCATAACATGAGCTAGCAGTGGCGCAGTGTTTAAGGCTTGGCTACTGATCAGAAGGTTCCAGTCCTAGCCCTTCCAGTCTACCACATTTGGGCCCTTGAGCAAGGCCCTAGCTAGTTAACTAAAACACAAGTTCTCTGTTACGTACCACCCCATGGTACATTTCACCCTAGATAGCTAGTAAAATGACACAGATTGGTGGCTGACACACACAGACAGATGATGATGTAACTGAGTTTGAAGTATGGAAATAACCACACTCAACTATTTATCCACTTAATGGCATTAATTTAGTTTTTGGCTAAAACATCTTTGCATCTGGGTAATGATGAAGATTCCACAATGACAATAAATGAGGATTATTCATGCCAGTTTGGTCCCTACAGCCCTGACACAGCTTTGACTGTGAATTACTATTACAGGACTGTCAGGGCAATTCATATTATATTACAGAGCATCATATCATATATTTTTGTCCCCTGACTAAATAATCATGTTTTTATTTTTATGTTTATTATGCTTTCTGGTTGTTTGTACTTCCGTCTGTTCCTTTGTCCAACCAAGATTCTCATTAGTGCAATATCTCAAGACCCGGTTGAATGTTTGTAGGATTTCTATGGAATTATCATTGTAACATGATTAGATTCTGAGGGTCAAGGTCAAATGTCTGAAATAGTTTTTCTTCAGTAGCTTCCTTCCTGTTTGGAGATCCACACTGGCATTGAGTACTACTTGAAGATATTTAAAAACAAAATCATATGCACTATATCTGTAATGAAATTAAAAACTTTAAGACGTACCTCTAGTCTGTTTCAGCACACAAAAGATCCCTCACATTTACTTTCTCCCTATGGTACTTGATACTGTAATGACCTCATTATTTTCTTAATCAGTGTCTGTAGAGTCAGATGTGCAGTCGATGCCGAGGCTTGCTGATGAAGTGAAAGGAGAAAACCCGACAATATCTGATTCCAGTCAGTACGTAGTGCTGCTATTTCTTACTTTAAAACTGGCCCTAAGTAGCGCTCCTTGTTACGGCATTGTTCATGATTGGTGTAGAAGTCGTTGACTGACTCAAGGTCAACTTGCATGTGTCTGTAGCCTAACCACCGGATGTTTTTAAGCTCTGTAGTCTTGAGCTGACCAATAGGCAGCCAGAGTTGTTACTTGTAGAGCAAACACTGGTGTCCATCACCTTGGAGACGCCTATGTAGAGAAAGCAAGGGCAAATAAAGGCTACGTCAGAGTTGGCTGATGGGAACCAAATGATGTCATTCCCCGTGTCAAAGTCCTCCCGAACAGTCGTGTTATCTAGGGTCAGCGCTGCCGTGGGAAGATGAACTATGTACTGTGAAGATAAGGTGCCAGTGTTGTTGGATTTCACTGTAATGATTTTAGTGCTACGTATGAATGGGTTTGGTATGTTCATTGAGCATTTCTCTGACGGTAATAGACTGTGTGAACCAAAAACTTCCAGTTAATTGAAATTGCCATGTTATTATAAGTGACTAACAGGGATAAGTCTTTGATAAGTTTTTGTTTTAAATGTGTATCCACAACATACCACATAGCAGTACCTGTTATTTGTCAGGCCGTCTGAACACCTGTGGTTTATTCAGAGACTTATGAGGGGAGCACAGAACTCCATTCACAGAAATCACAGCTTTTTATGTGGCACTTTAATAGTTAGGTTATCTTCTTTATTAAAAAGGTGAGTGCTTAAGTGAAATCAGATAATACACAGAGATAAATATAAACAGACACATGCTCCATACACACACTCATTCACAACTAGGGGCAGTTTAGCATAGCCAGTCCATGTACCAGCATGTTTTGGGGAGGTGGGAGGAAACCGGAGAGCCCCGGAGGGAATTCACGCAGGCATGGGGAGAACATGTAGCACTCCTCACAGAAACCGTAAGCCGAAGTCAGGGTTGAACTGGAAACCCACAGAACCGACTGAACAGGGATGCATATTCCAGTCTGCATTAAATTATTATTATAAGATTCTTATAAAAAATGAATAGCCTACATCATGTTCTCATCTTATTTCATACTGTACATGCATATGCAGAGATTTAAAAAAAAAATAGCACGCTATAAATTAAGAACCTGAATGTACTATGTGAAACTTTTATTAAACATATTGAATTGCACTTTGGTGTGAAAGGAAGTATTATGCACCTGATTGATTCTGGTTAATCTCATTGCACAAGCTTTATATCTGTGACTAGATTTTGCTGTTGCATTATGGGGCGACACAGGTGTGATGCCCTCATGACCAATTTCAGCTGATTTTATTGAATGTATCAGCTGAAAGTATTTCTTACAGCTGATTAGTGTAGAAATTGTTTTACTATGGCTTCACCAGGACACAGTTCGCAATCTGAGAAAAGTGACCGTCTTTGAATTCTCAGTTCTCTGAGGGAAAAGCCTGATAGGATGACACTTAAGGAAATGCGCTTTTGACCTACAGTCCTCTTGCAGTGGGTTCAGGAGTCCATTTCCAGTGGTACACATTTGCTAAGGAATTTTTGGCCTCACTATGGAGTTTAATTTGCTTGGAGGTATGTTTTCAGCAGGATGCCTCTTAAGCCGACTTTCATTCAACATTTAAATTAGAATTCAAGGGCAAAAGTCACATCCAGCATCAGGCTTCTGGTCGGTTCTCAGCGTCAGTTAAGACTCGGCAGGAATCTGTGCGTTACAGTGTGTGACTGGTGTGTTGTAATCCAATGCATTAATCACTTTAGGAGCTGTGACTGATGTAGTACACTGGCAGAACAACAAATGCCGTGTCTTAATTAATTACAGATCGCATTGTACAAGAAAAAATGACAAATGAGTTGATGGAAAGAGAATGATCAGCTCTAACAGGGATAAAGTGTGATTGTGTTTTACATGTATTTACAGGGAGTTGTATTCTGTGCTGCTTTTCCCCAACTCTCTAGAAAAGAATTTATGCTCTTTATGCTTTCAACCCTGGTCTCCATCTCGGCTTTTAAGGCATGATCAAAATTAATGATCCCCATTTTTTTCTCATTTTGCTCTGCTCACTTAAAGTGAAGAGGTATAACACTCTACAGCCATCTTCCTTCTAATGTGATTCTGTTCCAGGGAATAAAGTCTTGCGAGTATTGGTGACGTATCTTCCCTGTTAATTATTGAATACAGGAAATAGAGTGAAACTGGTGACTGATATCACCACACAAATATAATCATATGGAAACCTCAGCATTTAAAAGTAGTTGAAGTATATAAGTGTAGTTGCAGATGGGAATCTGAGATAATGTTTGTGATTAAACTGTGTGTTCGAGATGCTGCTCTCTGTCATAGTCGCATCTATTTAAACACATCCAGTGAGCCTCATCCAAGACTTCCTATTGTCCTCTGCGAGCTGTTGTTCCTGTGACCCTCCCTGGCCCATACACTGAACTCTTGTTTAATGGCCTGTTCTAATGGCAGTCAAAATCTGTCATTAACCTATGACCTGTCTAGGGTTGTCCTGAAAATCCAGCTCCGTGTGGAAATAACACACACAGTGTGCAGTGACCAACCACTGGCCTTTACAGGAAGCAGGAAGTGACCTCTCAGGCTTACAGAAAGCACATTGAAAGGTTAACACCAAAAACAGAACATGTTAAAATATTGCCTTTCTCTGGTAGAATTGATGCTCTAAGTAAAGCTGCATTGTTTACCAGAAACACTAATTTCTTACTCACTAGCTGGCTAAATAACTTTTTTGTTTATGAGAACAGATTTATTAGAGATTTGAACACATTAAACTGCTTTGCAGTGGATCTCCAGGAGTGTAGTTAAGAATCAGTGTTAACTTTTCAGAATGGATCCTCTTAAAATGTGTTTTTGATCTGAATGAGATGTTTCTGTGCTTAATGTGATTAGTTAATCCTAATTTACATCCAGTCTCAGATCACCAGCAGGACAGTTTTGTTGCATGTTGCCATCAGCGTTTGAAACACTAGTCAAATGTTTAAAAAATAAAAAAGAAAAAGAAAATATCAGAATAATGTGCATGGTTACAATACCCTATGGGTCTATATTATGTATTTTTATACATTACATTTCAAATGATTTGTAGCGTTGGTAGACAAGTGTTAGGCTGTGAACATTCAGAATAAAGTGCATAGAATCAGTGTGTTACCTGCTGTTTTACCCAGCCAGGTTGAATCGAGTCACTCATCCTCTTTTTGTAGCTGTTAGACAGGTTTGACCATGGATTAAGCCCTCTAAATGTGGTTTAAGTCACCACAACAAAGAAAACTCGCACACACACAACTGTTGTATCACATTATTTTAAGCTTTGCAAATACCTGAGGAGATCTTCTTCTTCTTCTTCTTCTTCTTCTTCTTCTTTGGGCTTTTCCCTTCAGGGGTTGCCACAGTGAATCATCACTCTCCACCTATC
>CM074949.1:17012472-17028279 GCA_037577455.1 Pangasius macronema
CTGTCTCTGAACCATACAGCATGGCCGCGCTCACCACTGTCTTGTACACCTTCCTCTTGATTCTCGCTGATATTTTTTCATCACACAGAACTCCCGACATCTTTCTACACCCATTCCAACCTGCCTGCACTCACCTCTTTCCCACACTCGCCATTACTCTGGACTATTGACCCCAAGTACTTAAAATCCTGTACCTTCTTCACCTCTTCACCCTGTAACCTTACTGTTCCACGTCCCTCCCTTTCAGGAGATATTAATAAATGTAATAAGTAAATATATTGTAAAGGTGGTTCCTTTAAATAAAAATAAGATTTGGATACATTTTCACCCTAGCACTGGTATCTAGTGTTATATTAAGTGCTCTTTTGCATTTCCTTTTGGTCTTCTTTCCTTTCCAGTGAGTTAAACATGGCTGAGCTGAGAGAGCTTTTGGCCCAGGCTTTTTTCCCAGACCAGCAGCAATCAAGCCTTTCTAATGGAAAATGTCATGGCTCTTGGCCTCCCCTGTCTTTGTTCCCGCAAGGCTACTGTGAAAGACATGCCTCTCTGCACTAAAGCACAACCACATCATCCTGCAGCCTACAGCATGCGGCTAATAGTGATTGACTCATTTGTCCCCATCACGGATCTTCAGCAGAAAGCTGCTAGGCCTTAATCCTGACTGGAAAAGCAGCGTAATGGAGAGGCATTAATACCCGAAAAACAGCAGGCTGCTAAAGCTGCCAGTACTAAATCTTACTTTCTGTGTACTGCTGAGTCTGCTGAATCTATATTCTGGAAATAGACTGAGTTAGTTATTGTGGAAGTGGAAACATCTGTATTAAATGCTTATAAAATTAATCAAGGGTAAAGAAAACACCAAGAAATGGCTAATTTAAAAAGCCAAGTTCCAGACATCTCCCTAACGTGTGCTAAGTGTAAAATAGGACAAGATACTTTAGAACACCAACTGTGGACACACTCAAAACTCTGTAGGCTTGTGGAATTTGTTTTTATTATTTCTTCTTCTTTTTTTCTTTTTTTTTGACAGAGGCTGCTTTCTTAATCTGTTAGTAGGTACATTCTTATTTGAATACTACTCACACTGTGACTTAAGGGGAAGCCATGTCTCTTTTTGTTTAGCTTGTTAGGCTGTTTGTTTAGCTCGTTGGTTTGCCTTTGGCTTTAAATTGTTTTAGACTTTTTTAAATTTAATGCTTGACTTATTATCTCAAATGATTGCTGTCAGGGTAGAAACCATTTAAATGTGACAAAATGGTGGAGCAATGAGAGGCAGAGAAAAACACCTGCCTCTCCAACCTTAGAAGAATTCATTCTCTGTCATTCAGCCTTTTCATATATATATATATATATATATATATATGAAAAGGTTTAACAATAAGCATGTCCTACAGTATGTGCGTATGAGGCTGTATGAAAGGGCCAGTATCACATGTCTCATTTTGGGAAATAAGCCTTGGGTCTCAGCTCGGTTAGTAAAGACAGACAGGTTCAGCACAGTATTCACTTACCAACTGTATATTGAATTTCATGTTTCTATGCCCTCTGTCGCTCCTCTTCTGTCTGAACTTGTTTTCTCTGGAGAATTGGATGCTGTAGTGTGGCAGTGTGGAAACATTATATTTTTGCAGGTTTTTCTAGAAACTTTTGCTCTCTGTTTAGGGCAACTGGTGTGCCTTTGCTGCAGGAGGATCAACTGCTCTTGTGTTAATTCATTTATAATTATTGCCATAATTGTTGAACACTGTTTGGATATAGAATGAGAATCTAGTTACGTGAATAACTGTTTACAGTTGTTTGTGCGTGTGGGTGTGTGTGTGTGTGTGTGTGTGTGTGTGTAGAACAGTAGGGCGTAATTGTAACTGAGTTCAAAGTGAGTTTCATGCTGTGTAATCCAAGCAGATATAACTCTAAAACTCACACAGCTTTGATATCTCTCTCTCTCTCTCTCTCTCTCTCTCTCTCTCTCTCTCTCTCTCTCTCCCCTTCCTCATGATGAGTGTGGGATCTTTTGTCAGTGTGTCTTTCAGGTCTCTGTAGTGGATATGAGCAACTCTTTGGGGTGCAGTCTAGCAGCAGAATCTCCCACTGCTGCACTGTCCTGTACTCGGCCTGCTTTGTGCCTCTGACAAAGCGAATCTGTATTCATTATTCCTCTCTTCTATACTCGTCTGTCAAATGAGCTGACAGCAACCTAATAGAAATTAGAATACACACAATCTCGGCTCCCTCTACAAACATGCATGATTTTACACGTCTCGAGTCTATGCAGCTTGCGTGTGGGTTTCCATTGCTCACACGCTAATTAATCTTTTCACGTTTGGAAAGTGTGTATGCGTAGATGATGGAAATCATAGGCTCAGTTCATCAGATTAGAGGCCTGTCCATCATGAATAAGCCTAACTTACAGTATTATAGGTTATTATTATAAGTTGGCTTACCAGCTCATTCACCAAAAAATAACCCATGGCTCTCTAAAGTTTTTTCCTTTCAGAAGCAGTCATGATTTGTCCTCTCCAAACCAAAGCTCCTTTAATTCAGCCAGCGATTAATTTTGGTCATTAAATGCATATCTCTATAGAACACGATCAGCTCTTAGTTCCGGAGAATTTGGCTTCTTTGGCAGTGGTCACACTGTCTAGAAATGGAAATGGATGGAGTGAGTCTATAATCATTTTCATATCCTCAGGCTGCAGTGTGTTATTAGCAGACGCTGGTTTCCACTGCCTCAGCAGCACTGAAATTGCAGTTGTGTTCTGGGCTGGGCCGCTCCACGCCATCAGAGCCAGAATAGAGCTGCTGCAGTTCCTGTGCACTGCGCCTAACTTTTGCCCTTTTATGTTCAATTTTTACTCCCAGCAGTTTACTGTGCCATATTTTCATGTTATTGCAGCATTCTTCTCTCTCTCTCTCTCTCTCTCTCTCTCTCTCTCTCTGTCTCATGCTGCTTTTCCTCATTCTGTCTCTATCACTCTTTTTTTCTTTATGTCTCTCTGTCTCACTCTTTCTTGCTATTTCTGTCTTTCTTTTGGTTGTTCACCTCTGTCTCTCTTTCTGTCTGTCTCTTTCTTTGCCACTCTCCCTCTGTCAGTCTATTTCTTACTCTCTGTCTTTCTGTTTCTCTCTCTCACTGTCTGTCTTGGTCTCTCTCTTTTCTCTCTCTCTCTCTCATGCTGCTTTTCCTCATTCTGTCTCTATCACGCTCTCTTTTTTTCTTTATGTCTCTCTCTGTCTCACTCTCTCTTGCTGTTTCTGTCTTTCTTTTGGTTGTTCATCTGTCTCTCTTTCTGTCTCTTTCTGTCTGTCTCTCTCTTTGCCACTCTCCCTCTGTCAGTCTATTTCTTACTCTCTGTCTGTCTGTCTGTCTCTCTCTCACTGTCTGTCTTGGTCTCTCTCTCTCTCTCATGCTGCTTTTCCTCATTCTGTCTATCACTCTCTTTTTCTTTATGTCTCTCTGTCTCACTCTTTCTTGCTGTTTCTGTCTTTCTTTTGGTTGTTCATCTCTGTCTCTCTTTCTGTCTCTTTCTCTCTGTCTCTTTCTTTGCCACTCTCCCTCTGTCAGTCTATTTCTTACTCTCTGTCTTTCTGTCTCTCTCTGTCACTGTCTGTCTTGGTCTCTCTCTTTTCTCTCTCTCTCTCTCTCTCTCTCTCTCTCTCCCTCTTCTCTCTTTGTTTTTCTCATTCTGTCTTTCTCTGTCTATATCTCAGACTCTCTTTCTATTGCTCTCTGTCTCTCTCTCTCTTCCTCCGACCCCCCTAAGTGTGGTTGGACTATGTCGGAAGGGTAGCTCTGGCGTACTCGCACGCTACTGCCATGTCTTGATTTTCAGGTTGTAGTTTGAACTGAGAGTTGAAGTGATACCTCTGTTCAGTAAGGCTGATTTTTATACACCAGTTATCACATTTCCCTTTTGCTGTAGTGGATTGATTTGATTTAGATTTTTATCATTTCGATGTACCTAATATAACTATGTTTACCCAGCCAGTTGACATTAAGTCTAGGATGCAGCTTTACTGGGAGTATTTGCTGTGTGCTCTGTGGTCATGTTTTTCTAGAGGTCATAAGGGTCAGTGCCTTGTGACCCCATCAAAAGGTTCATCGGCGCCAGAGCAGGTCTGTTGTCTGACCGAGGTGATACTTGAGGCACAACTGTTTCCTGTTTGCTGGCATTCTCCTACATTATGAGTCTATAGGGGTTTTCTTCATTTGTAGAATAATGAACACATTAACACTACGAAATAACGTGGAATTATATAGTGACCAAGAAAAGTGTTCAACAAATCAAAACCTCTTTAGTTCTAAATGAAAGCAAAACAAATTTAAATATACATTTTGAGTCTAAATTGTACCTGTTCAGTCAGTTTTGGAAAGTTCATACTGATGTGTAGTTGGAGCAGAAGGTTGCATAGTGCAATAGAGCTAATGCCTATGTTTGGGTGTCTGAATTTCTCATCAGTTCTCCCAGCCAGAGAGGAGACAGAGAGCGTGCTAAACTCATTTACTGAGCAGAGGCCTACTGCAACTCAGACAGACTGTTAAAGCATGCAGACATCAGGCCTGCAGTTACCAGAAGAAAGATGTCAGCCTACAAGGCATTAAATCATCATCTTGGAGTTTTGTTGGATATGCCAAAGGGTAGTGAGGACTGGAGCTCTCATATGTCTATTTTTCAGCGACTCATGCGCAAGCAGTAATCAGTATGAGCTTAACCCCAAGGTCGGTTTACACCAGACACCAAGAAACAAGTTCATACAGATGTGCCAGCACTGTTTGGTTTCATAAAGGACACTACGGTGTGTGTGCTTGTGCATTAGATCTTCTGTTTTAGTAGACGATAAAAAGGTTTTTTACTACATAAAAGTATGCTGTCAGTCCTGATAAGCCTAAATCATGATCATGCAGCTGTGCTGTCAGACTCTATTAAGTTGGTTTTCACTATTTAGGAGAGAGGCTTTTCTGAGCCAGGCAGGTGGTCATCTACATGCTTTCAGAGCGGAGTGGAGTGTGTGTGTTGTCAGAAGCTCAGTAAGGTGTCTGACAGTACAGGGTGTTCAGTCGTTTATAAGGATGTGGTGATTTACGCAGCCATTAGGAATGTGTGCAGACTTTTTGACTCCCAGGCTATAGGTGCTGCGATGTGAATACTCGTCTCGTACTTTATAGAAAGAAAAAAAACGCAGATGTCTAAAGAAACTTAATCAATAATTGCAGTGACTAGAATTATCTGAGGGCTTTGTCCACATGGAAATATACATTACATTATGAGCGAATGCCTGCAGATACACTGTGTATGCCTTTGCTTTGCCCAATTAGGTCGGTTAGCGCTTCGCTAGCCAGCTCTCCCCATTCACACTGAAGCTACCAGCCAGCACTTCCTCTGAGACACATGAAGTGCATCTTTTTGAAATGCTGCTCATGCTGCTACACAGGGTAGTTTAACACACTTAGAGGAAAGCACTGTCAACCCTCTTCCGCATACATGAGCATACACACGCCTGCAACTGGCTAGTGTCGCACTGATTAGCAGGGGAGAGAGTAACACCGCCCCTCCCACTCAGAGACTCCTAGCTAATGATTCAAATGATTCAAACTGCATCTTTCTTGAGATAAAATTCACGAGATGAATATGTCTATATACCTCTTGAATTGAATAGTAATGAATTATTAAACATTTGGCTGTTTAATTGTTTCCTGACCTGCTGTGTGTCATTGCGTCTCCTGTTCATGCACAGGAGAGCCGATTAGAGAAACTGTTTGCAACCGTTTGCTTCACTGGAAATTTCAAAGCCGAACAGAGATGAACGTTTTCCTTTAAGCAAAGTTTGCAATAAGCTGATAAGTTAGGATACAGTACCGTGGTTGTGCGGGACTGAAGTTTGCCACCCGTGTCGTGTCGATATTTTGCACTTTGACCTCATATTCACTGTTTGATTTCATATCCAATTTCTGTGGTCAGAGCCAGTAACTGTCTAATTAATTATGGATTTCACTGAAATCAGTATTTTAGTTGAAACGAATCATTTATGCCTCTGAGATGTTCAGCTTTTTTGCCTTTTCAGAAATGGGACTCTGCGTGCCTTTTTAATGATTTTTTTTTTTAATTCATGTCTGCTGGAATGTGCTCAGTTAATACCAGTGTTGAAAGCATGTCAGACACTTCACTTTACATAAATGTTGTGTGCATTCATCATTCTCAAAAGGCAGTGAAGATGATTACAGTATAGGTTTCAACCTGCTGAACTCTGAATTACTAACGTCAACACACAAGCTCTATATGTTTTCAGCAGTTATAATGGAGACTTCATTATCTGCATTGTTGATTTGTTTGGTTTTCTTATCAATGCACGATGAAAATTAATTCAGATTTCAGCAACTACTTAACTGACCACACTGTCTTATATTTTGGAGAAGAGCTGTGTGTTCAGAGTTCCATGAAGCAGATGGATTATTTATATACCATGTGTCTAGCAGAGTTCCTCTTATTTTGTCAGTCTGACATGCCAACTGCTGACTCCTCTTTTTTTCCTCTCGTTTTCTCGTGCCAGTCGGGGAGCCACACTTCCTTGGTGCACAGAGGAGAGGACAGGGCGGTGGGGTGCGTGATCCTAGCACCGCCATGGCTTGCCCTCCTGATGACGGGTTGCTGTCACTGTCTAAAGCCGTGTCCGTGTCGCTGCCATCCTCACCTCTGCTGCCCCGACAGAGCTACATGATGCCCTCGCGCTCCTGCAAGAAATCTCCAGGTAGGTTCTGTCTTTAAAATGATTTCTGAAGCGGCTCAGTAGCTCGGAGTAGATTAAAGTTCTGCTAGAGCACTTTCATACCTTCTTTCAGTTTGTCTGCTGTTTGGTTTGGTTTGGATTCACACAATAAATAATTAAACAAACTAAAAAAGCAAAAGAAAGTGACTGAAGGGATTGTACACCCGTACTCATTGAGTTGGTTAGAAATACAGAAAGGAAATATGTAAACCCGAGCATGGAGAACAGCGATCTGCCAGTAAATAAATCATTAGATAATTGTATAAATAACATAAAAATGTTTAAAGCATTTTTTTTTGTTGCATCCAGATTTCTCTTTTTGTTCTTCATGCCACATATCAAGAACGTATCGTATTTCTACAGCGCTACGGTTGAGTGCTGTGGCTCAGTTTAGCAGCTCACATCTACAGAAAAATGCTGCAACCCAAAATACATAGCCTGCTTGATTCACTTCCTGCATTTGAGTCAATTCAGAGTCATACTAGTGTTTATTTGGAACCGGATGGAGACAACCTAGCTCAGATGGTTTTGTTTTGGTCCACACCTGAGTGCGATTGCTGTTTTCTCACCAGCTTCAACGAAACACACTAGAGTTCGCTTCAAGCTAAGCACTGCATGCTTGAAACGTGGTTCACCGAAACCTCTCGGAGAATCCTATTGAAAAGCCAAAGAGATTATAAAGAGAATTGACCCTAGACTTAATATTAATTTGAAAAGTCACATGATTTGAAGAAACTTCATCTCACCAGGTTCAGTACCAGAGTTGGAGTAGAAACCTCTTTGCTGTTGTGATAGAGGAACTGCGGAGCTGTTAGTGTGAGTCGTAATGGCCTGCTGGAGATAAAGAGGTCATTGAGTGAAAATGCTTCGGGCATTTGCTGGACACATGGTGACCTTTATGGATCAATAGGACTAGGAAGAACAGAAGACAGAAGGAAAGACAGACAGAGGGGGGAAAAAAGAGATATGGAAACACTGAGCTCTCTGAGTTTGTATGAACGTGACAGCATTAGGGATGTAAACGAATATGAGTATTCATAATGAACAGATAACGTTTTCTGAACAGATGCGAACACACACATATTTGGGACACTACACAGATACGGATATTTGGGACACTACACAGATACGGATATTTGGGGCACTACACAGATACGGATATTTGGGACACTACACAGATACGGATATTTGGGGCACTACACGGATACGGATATTTGGGACACTACACGGATACGGATATTTGGGGCACTACACGGATACGGATATTTGGGGCACTACACGGATACGGATATTTGGGNNCACTACACAGATACGGATATTTGGGACACTACACAGATACGGATATTTGGGACACTACACAGATACGGATATTTGGGATACTACACAGATACAGATAGTGGCATTTTGTGTTACACCCCTAGAGAGCATGTATGTTGCATGTTCATATGTATTGTGTGTGTGTGTTTCTGGTCAGTGTGCTTAGTTTTGTATCTTCTGATGTTAAGCACAAGTCGTCAGCAGCTGTACCTATCCAGCCAGCCATTGCCTGCCACTAGGCTTGTTTGTGGGAGGTTTTGCAGGATGTGTGCTCCATGCTTTTGCATGTGCTACACGTTCACATCTGGGGCTCATGTGTGTTAGATCAACACTTCTCTTTGAGAACATCTGAATGCTTTGAGCTTTCCACAAGCATAGTGTGACAGCCTCAGAGTATCAAGCTCTTGGCCTTTCACACATATATTTGAGTCTGTCATTGATTAATGAAAGCTACATTTCTTGAATGGGAACCTTTTGATAGTCTTTGACATGTATTTGATTTGTTTTGATAACTCTGGCACTTTTACTTACCTCACGCTTCATTTTGAGTTTGATTCCGAGTTCCATGAGGCAGTTATAAAGCAATTTTTAAAGCATCTTGATGCAGCTTGATTTTTGATTTCCTGCTTGTATTATGATTTTTTTTCCCACCACATGCTGCTCTCAAAACAATACAATTTTTATCCACCTTGAAAAGCTAACTAATATATGTTAGTGTTTATTTTTCATGAACTTTCAAATATTTGTTAATACTGACATGTAAGACTTTGACATTAATGCTTTCAATAGAGCCCTTCAGGATTGATTTGCAGTGCAGCTAAGAATTACATTTCCTCTTATTCATAAGTCTGCTCTCTTACAGTCTTCCAACTCATCAGATTCCTCCTCAGTATCATATCCAGGAGTTTTAGCTATGACAACTGGAGTTTTATACACAGTAAACACATTTAGTAACATAATACACAATTAATAAACATGCCAAGACATTTCGTATTGATGTTTTTCCTGACACATTTCTGTGTGTGTGTGTGTGTGTGTGTGTGTGTGTGTGTGTGTGTGTGTGTGTGTGTGTGTATGTATGTATGTTTGTTTGTTTGTTTGTCTGTGTGTGAGTGAGAGGAAGAGAGGGAGAAAGACACCCAGTAGAAGCGACTGTGTGTTTAACGTGTTGTTGTTGTGTGTCGTCGTATTAAGTGTTTGTGAGGTTTTGTGTGCGTCTTCGCAGTGAGCTGTTGAAAGCGGGCGGGGGGAGAAACTTCCGTCCAGCTAGACACACACACACACACACACACACACACACACACACACACACACACACACACACAGACCAGTCCATTTGTTCTTAGAAATGAAAGAGAAGCATGTCAGAGCTGGTTAGTTCAGCTGTAATGTCTATAAAACTTGATCAAGGAAATCTAATCAGCTTGTCCAAAGCAGAGCAGAGACTGAAAGGACTGTATCAGAGAAATTCCTCCCAGCATCTACTTACTGCCTGATTTGTGTGCGTGGGTGAACTAGTTTCCTTTCTTTCTGTTCATTTCTGCAGTCCTGTGTCTCATTATAAGCCTTTGGATGTTTTGCGCCAACCTCTTTTAATCTGCACCATTTGAAGCAATGTGGAGTAGCGACTCCAATTAAACACACATCCAGTGCCTGTGACACATGCTCTCCAGCAGCACAGAACTCTCAGAGCTTTCACAGGTCTGGGTATCTTTAATTAATTGGCTTACTAGTTCAGCAAAATCTTATTGAATCGAATGAAAAGAACTCGAAATGCTGGTTAACTCCACAGTGCCCCCCTCTGGTGAATCAGGATCATTATTCACACTCATACTCACGTCTGAGATGCTTAACAACTTCTCCAGATATATTTAATCATTCTGAAGCCCTGCTCTTTTAATCAGCTCTCCGACTACATCCCTAAGAGGCTGTTTTAGGGTCTCATGTATATAACTAAGTAGAGAGTATATCACTGCAAAACCTCAGAGAATATCATGATATATATTAGGGGTGTAACGATCAGAAGATTATAGATCAATGCATCATTTTATAGGGCAGGGATAGAAATGAATCAAGGCAACAGTAAGAAGTCTTTTTATTTTAAATGGATGATTTTCAGTAAAATTCATTCATATTTTAAATGGATGTATAAAAACCTAACATAGTCCTTCTCTACGTAGCCAGTATTCCCAAATGAATGTTAGGCTTAGCCCAGATTCTGAGCAAAGTTGGTCACATATCCATCACAGGCTACTCAGTTGAATTGAACATTTATCTTCAGATGCAAGCTATATCAGAGGTTTTGATATGAAAAATCAGTTTGGTATACAGCCAGGTCCATAAATATTGGGACACCAATCCATTGTGGTGGTGTATAGAGCCAAAAATGTTAGAATTGTGTCGATGTCCCAATATTTATGGACCTGACTGTGAATGAAAAGGAGAGAGAAGAAACTGTTTATAGCTTTTAACATGAGTGATAACAGGAACTAACTTGTTTTGCAGATGTTTCATGTTGATGTTGAAATTTAACTATTAATGGATAAAATAAACAAAATGTCATGCTTCAATAAATTGAAAAATGTTAGTGTTGGCAAATCGCCGTGGTATAAGAAAGAAATAAAACACTCCATGTGAAGTTTTTGGAAAATAATCATCTTCTAATAAAGGCCGCCTCACACCACTGTGCTGCTGATTATTTTCCTAAAATCGCATGCCTCAATATGTTTTATTTCTTATTTATAGTGCCTGTAACGGAGCCTGTTAGCACAGGGAGAGATCTGGTCAGCCCTTCTGTGTACTGTAGCTTGGCTCTGTTTAAAACAAACTGAAGCTGGACTATGATTATGAGTCCCTAAGAGAAACAAGTCTATTTATAAGCAATTTCTGCCTGTCTGGCTTTCTTCATTCAGAACCATCTCGCGTCCCTTAAACCACTCGTTATGTTATTTGTGTTTTCTGACTCATTTTGAGCCAACTTTGTATTCAGAGAACACGGTGAAATGCAAGAGCAGAATAACAGACGTGAGCATTAAAAGCAGGCGGGAGTTAGAGGAGACTGCAACGTGCTTCTGCTAAGAAGCCAGGTTGACCGTAATGTTTAAATGTACTACATGTACGTGTTCATTCTGTCTTTCAATATAGGTTCGGTGAGCTTGACGACGGTTCCTTTGGGGTGATTAGATGGTACATTAGGATGCAGCTCAGGGACGGGATGGGCTGTGTATTACAGAGACTGAGTAGCTCATGGAACAGCTGTGAACTGGTTCTCAGTTGTAGTCATGTTTGAGACTTTTCTGTGACAAAAGTGAGCTTTCAAATCACGAGGCCATGTCCTTTTAAATCCTTTATTTGACACACTGGACGCAAGACATTTTTCAGTGCTAGGGGAAAGGAGAAAGCAGAGTATTGTCACAGCCTGCTCTCTTTCTGTGGCTTTTGTGGATCATACAGAGGATTGTGTGTCTGGGGAGAGAGCTGGAAATGTGAAGAAGTCATATAGTCCATGCTGAAGAATGCTGCATCTCTTCCTGAAGGTCTTTTTAAGCATCTGATTCATTATTCATTCTCCAACGTTGTAATTCTGTAACTGTACCGACTCTCAGGATAGCTGCTCTTTTACACACGCAGTCAGAAGGTGTCCGATTAGGTGTGTGTGTGTGTGTGTGTGTGTGTGTGTGTGTCTTTGACACCTATTAAATGCCTGCTATTCTACAGTTAAGCATAGGAAATGTGTCAGAGATCTGGCTGCAGGTGTGAAATTCCTCACACAGATGCTGGTATGCATTTAGCCGCAGGTGAGAATTTGTAACGAAACTTGTACAATTGTGTGTGAAGACGGTGAGAGTACCAATTTATAGTCCACCGTAAAACATCATTTTTTTATTAAAACGAATACAAAAGGAAGCTGGTTCTTTCTTTGCTGTGCTTGCTTCTGCTTCTGGAGTTGGCATTGTTTTTATTTTCTCCCAGGAAGAAATATTTATATATTTAAAGTTATATATAATCGAGAGCATCCTGTGCAGCTGCATCACTGCCTGGTTTGGGAATTGCACCGTCTCGGACCTCAGGACCCTGCAGCGGGTAGTGAGGACAGCTGAGAAGATCATCGGGGTCTCTCTTCCCTCCATCACGGACATTTACACCCTCACGGTGCATCCGCAAAGCCACCAGCATTGTGGACGACCCCACACACCCCTCTCACACACTCTTCACCCTCCTGCCGTCTGGTAAACAGTACCGAAGCATTCGGGCCCTCGCGACCAGACTGTGCAACAGTTTCTTCCCTCATGCCATCAGACTCCTCAACACTCAGAAACTGGACTGAAGGAACACACACATACATATACGCACACACAACTGAGCATCCTCCATCCTCTGCAATTTTTTTTGCAAGTTTTTGTACGTTTATGCTGCTACAATACTTATTATACGGTACATAGGCTGCTACTCTTATATTTACACTTATGTTTACACTATTTCAGCTGCTTGTTGCAGTTGTCTCCATTTAGTCATGTTAGTTATGTAAGAACGTTAGTTTATGTAACTGGACCTTTGCCATTTTAGTTGAATACCAGTGAAATGTATACTACATGGTACTATAGTATAGCCTGTCTGTGTTCAACCCTGCGTGATGTGTCTACTGTCCTATATGGTCTTTATATTCCGTTAATGTCTCGTCTCACCATTCTGTTACACATTGCAAAGCAAATTAATTCAGCGCGACTGAATTATTGAGGAACTAATACGAAGGACATGTAGTTACAAGAGCGAGGAAGTGTTAATCTGGATCTGCCAATTGGTCCTGGGAAATTAAGGGCAGAGTTATATTTCAGCAATGATGCAGGTAAGATGCTGAGACACAGAGATGGGGTTTATGTGTAAGTGTAGCTCACAAAAGCTTGGAGCTGATCGTTTGATCCAGGTAGTATATCTACTGGGATTGGTCCAAAAAAAAACTCAGCCTGTACCAGAACCACAAAATGAAACAATTCAAGCAGATAGTGTATTTATGACCCATCTTCAAAAAGATGAATTATTGGATGGACGTAATGAATATCTTGGGCAGAAAATCCAGAGGTATGCATGAACAAAGGCAATGCCTGACATGTATGTCCACAAATAACCCTTTTAGCCTATTGTAAACACCTAATGCAGGGGTGGGTCAACTGGCAGCTGGCAGCAGATCCTCTGGTGCAGATTATCTAGTCACGTGTATTTATGTGAATTATTTAGCTTAAGGCAGCCCATCAGATCAGAGACTTTTTTTTTGATCAATCTTTATCAATCTCCCTGTCACATTCAAAACAAATGTCTCATCTGTTCAGAGTCTGTGGCACTGGCTGTGAAGCTCCACTGTGAAACAAAGCCACTTCAAATTGTCTTATTTATAGCCATTAAACTATATTAATTGTTGTCACCATTCAGTCATGTTAGTTACTTATCCAGATGTTTGTAAACAAGGAATTTTATCTAAACGGACTTGGCAGTATTTTATTTCAGTACCCATGGGCATGTGCGCGTGTGTGGTGTTCATTTGTGTTGCTCTTCATGCCATGGCTCCATAGAGGGCAGTGCACCTCAGCCTGACTCTATAGACATTTACACACACCATGTCTCCTGCAGCAGACCCTACAGCTCAGCTGTCACCCTCCAGCCTTCCAACAGTGAGGATTAAAGGATTACAGCACAGCTGACACACACATTATTGTCAAGTCATGTATATTTGTGCATTAATGTTAGAGAGGAAGAAAGAGCCAGGATACAGTAAGCTTTACATCTATCTAACCTCTTTATTAGAACAAGGTTTACGCACACAGTCAGATTATAGAGAGGCAAGTGGCTCTGTGCCCGGCTCTGACACTACACACTCCCACAGTGCTAAAAGGTCCCCTCACTACTAACTTCGTTTTTTTTTCCTTCATGACTTTATTTGGCCAAGTCTTCAGTTCTGGGGTTTTCCATGGTTCTTAACAATAAGCAGTGGAAAACGGAGCAGTTTACGGGCATTCAAGTGATCTGTCTGAGTTTTACAAGCTTGTACACGCAGCGGTTTTGGGCTGAATTGTTGGCAAAATCTGTTAGCTTTGACTGATTCAACATGACAAAACCAATAAGCCTGTAACTGATTCAGCATGACAAAAGCCTTTTGGCTTTGTTAAATGTTAAGTGTTCACTAGTGTTCTCTTGCCAAGATTCAATGGCTCTTTTGTAAGTGATCATTTGTGTGTGTGTGTGTGTGTGTGTGTGTGTGTGTGTGTGTGTGAGAGAGAGAGAGAGAGAGAGAGAGACAGTTTGCAGAGAGATATTGGAACGAGAGAGGAAAAATCAGGGGAATATTAAAAGACCACGCTGACACACAGTCTCACACATTCTAGGCAAATTGCAGTGGCTTCTTGCATAGTTTACTTCCCCAGAGTTATGTGTGTGTGTGTGTGTGTGTGATGGGGAGATTCCAGTCTCCACGTAATCAGCCTCACTATCAGTGTGACCGGTCTGTGTGTGTGTGTGTGTGTGTGTGAGAGAGAGAGGGAACTCTGCCAAGCCTGGCCCACCAGTCAATCTGATGCCTTGTCAAAAGTTTTAGTGAGGTGTCTCACTGAATCCTGATCCGTTCTCACCCTCTTTCCTCTTCTTTCGTCTTCTCTGTCTGACCAGGACCACTCAGGAAACCTAAATATGTGGAGAGTCCTCGAGTTCCAGGAGACAGCTTCTCATCTGCCCTGAGAAAAGATGGTAAGTGTTTAGTGTTTGTGTTGATTTTTGAACATGTGTTCGATTGTGTAATCATGTGTCCAGTTCATAGCGACCTAGCGAGCATGGACTTTAGATATTATACCTTCTGTATACTGTGTGTGAAAAGTGAATCAGCGTGTGTGCCACATTATAATAAATGATACATTATTAATTAAATAAAAGCATTATAGAATTTGTTTTGCTGGTTTTGATGGCACTCTGTAAACAAGCATAAAAGTTGTGATACATATTGCGGATAGTAGAAATGTGAAATATCACGGTTGCGTGTTTTGCCACAGCGCTGATTGGTTCTCAAATCTGATCAGTCAGAATGTGTTGATTCATTTTCTATATCAGCAACTCTGAGAGTAGTATAATTCAAATCATATGTTTATATTAATGTGCTCATTCTCTTGCATTATTAGTTCTAGGGACTTGTATGGAGGACACTCCACATTATCCAAGCCTAATAAATAGATCTAAAAGCAAGCTGTTTAAGATGATTAATAAAGGAACATGTATAATCGTTGATTTGGTGGAGATTTCTATAAGGACATATTTATTTAACGTTTATGGGAGGAGTCTCAGGTGTCAGCGCTTTATAACTGTCAGTTGTCCATCAGTCATGACAAAGAACTTGGTGCTTTCCAGTTTTTCTTGTCTTATCAACTTCGAAGGCAAGAAAAAGAGATATAAAACAGGACCTTTTTTCAGACATTTCATGACATTAAGTACACTGATAAAATGTATGTCATCTTTAATTAATTATTTAATGTATTTGTTGGTAACTTGTGCAGATTAGCGTCTTGACTTTTTTTTTGTGCTATTACGTTTTCTCTACACAGTCTGAACTGTGTTAATATTAAACAGGTGTGTGTGTGTGTGTGTGTGTGTGTGTGTGTGTGTGTGTGTGCGTGTGATCGCATCCTGTGGTGGTTGTTCTACATGAAATTGCTTTAGCATGTTCCAGTGTTATTTAGCGTGAATGTACTT
>CM074949.1:17033854-17046859 GCA_037577455.1 Pangasius macronema
GGTACAACTAATGTTTTGGGAATTCTTTTATACCCCTCTCCTGATCGATACCTTTCAGCAGCTGAGATACCATACATTCTTTGTAAGTTTTTTGCAGACCATGGCTTCAGCAGTCAGGTGAAACTAACAAGATATGAAGAAAATCCTACAGAAACAGCTGGTCTGAGACTTTTAACAGGTCCCTGTCTTCTCAGTGCTAACACACAACTGGAATGCTTGTGAGGAACTGAGAGCAATTCCCTTTGGAGGCATGGAATAGCATCATACTAAGAATGGTTGGGCGTGTAGGTGTGTGGTGGGTGTTTGTGCTGTGCAGTTTATTAAAGAGTTTAGGTTCAAAATTATTAATTATTGATTACTCAGAAATGAAATGTACACTTATGTAATTGATCACTCAAATTGTAGCGAGGCAATGAGAGGTTATAGCTTCCTGTTCAGATCAGTTCATTCATTTGTTGTTCTTCAGTGACTGCTTTATCCTGGTCGGGGTGACAGCGGATCTGGAGCATGTTCCAGGAACACTGGGAGTGAAGCAGGAATACACTCTGGATGGGATGCTCGTTCACTGCTGGGCATCATGTGCACACACTCATTCACACACATGAGCAATTAGTCCACCTAATGCCATGTTTTTGGGAGGTGGGAGAATACTGGAGAACCTGGAGGGAGAACATGCGAAACTCTGCGCAGACAGTGACCTGTGTCCTGGATCAAACCAGGGACCTTGGAACTAAAAGGCTGTAATCAGACAAAGTGAATGTCTAAATCATTACAGTTCAGTGTTAAAAAATGTTAAAAATGTTAAAAAAAAGTGTTCAGAAATCAACTAGATCAGCTATGCTGTAATCAGAATCGCATACAATTCCATCTCCAAATTTTGTGTTGCAGCTTGTAGATGAATCTGATGTTTGTGCAGAGTGATGCCAACTACAGAAGGGTAAGAAATGTAAAAGCAAGTGTCTGTCTCTTCCCGGGTGACTCCCCCTCCCATTAACAGTGCATAAGGGCACACTGAATGCTTTGATGAATATCAAAAATTATGCAAATCATATGCTGTGGCATTCATAGTCACCAGATCCCAATCAAATTGAGCACTTATGGGAGATTTTGGAGAGAGGTTAGACTGCACTCTGCACCACCATCGTCCAAACACCAACTGAGGGAATATGTGTTGGAAGGATGGTGTTCATCTCTTCAGTACAGTTCCAGAGACATGCATCTGTGCCAGTGTGCATTGAAGCTGTTCTGGCAGCTGGCCCACCACCTTACTAAGATGCTGCACTGGTTTTCCTTTAATTTGTCCCGAGTCTGGATTTGCTGAGAAAGAAAGTAATTCAACCTTTGCTTCTGATGAAGATGGCTTCTGCTTGTTTTGAGCTTTCAGTGCACTTTTGTCCACTTTTGTGAACAACAGTGTGTCGTACAGAAATTTCATAAGCAAGTCTTTTGGAGAGAGAGAGAGAGAGAGAGAGAGAGAGAGAGAGAGTGTGTGAGTGTGTGTGTGAGTGTGTGTGTGTGTGTGTCAGTGTGAGTACTGTCTCTGAGCATGACTGAATGAGTCACTGAGATACAAGGCTGGCAAATGAGAACATCTTTTGTTCTGCTTTGAAGAGAGATAGAATTTCATTGACACTAGGGCCGTGCATTCTTTGAGGCATGGAACGTGTGTGTGTGTGTGTGTGTGTGTGTGTGTGTGTGTGTGTGTGTGTGTATGAGAACAAGTGACATGCAACAGTTGTCTGATATGTATCGCTGTGGTCTGGGTTTTGTACTCACTCTAAAAGTCTGTTTTAGCCAATTGCTGCGATTATCTCAACCTCCCAAAGTTTTCGTCAATCCACCTCCCACTTTTTTCTTTCTTTTACTTTCTCTCTTGCTCTCTCTCTTCACTCTTCCTGTTTCTTGTAATTTTTTCATTCATCTTTGCTGCTGGGAGCCCACTTTTTTGAAAGCTTTTTTTTTTTTTCCCTAAAAAGCTTTCAGTAAAATGCGGCACGCCAGTCAGAGGCTCTGTTCCAGGTGCAAACTCACCTCCAGCTCCGTGTGGAATAGTGCGTCTGTTCATCAGTCCTCACGCACGAACACACACGGACACTTGTGCATAAGTTGCTGTGATCTTGAATATGTCAGTGCGTTCTAGTCTCTTCAGAGCAGATCGTGTGTGTGTGTGTGTTGGTGAGGCAAGTGTGGATTGCCTGGATTGTGTGATTAGTTTTTCGGTGGGAAAGTGAGTGATGAGAGGATGGGCACAAGAGAGGAATGAGAGTGGAGAAGTGTGTGTACCGTGCTGAATTAATTTGCCTCATCCCTTCAGCAGTTTCTCATTTCCGCAGCCCCAGCTTCTCATCTTTCTCGAATCAGGATTATATACCTGCACAGCTGTGGCCAGAGAGGGGGGTGAGGGTGAATGAAAAGGGAAAAGGAGAAGAGAGAGTGGAGTTGGATTTAATAAAAGTTGGAAGGGTATATTAAGAGAAGGCAATGATGGGACATGAAAGATTTAAGGTTTAGTATGTAAATATCAATGAACGATTGAGGATGAAGGAAAAAAACAGAAGCCTTGGTTAAAGGAGTATAGAGTACAGAAAAGCTTCTGCTGTTTAATGTGTGTGACGTTATTGGGAGTAGGCTGGAGATGATTGACTCTAGTATTGGGAATCGCAGATAGACTCCATCTATCGCAATGGCTATCAGTTTGGATGATTTAAATGTCTGTCAGAGTAAACGTAGTGCCTGCAGCTATAAGATCAACAAAAAATAAATTGTGTTGTATCTCCTAATGTGTGTTTCCTTTTAGCCTATTTTGGAGTCCTATATGAACCTTAATATCCTGTCTGACTTCGGAGCAGAGCAACAAAACATTTTTCACAGGTGCATCTCAGCTTCCTTCGTCCATGCCTGCCAAGCAGGTAAGGTCATGCTGGCCTTCCAAGCATGGACCGTCTTCATTCTGAATCATGAACGGGGCTTAAATTAATAAAATGAAACAGTGTAGTGTTTGTCAGGGCTACTTCGCTATGTAAGTATCTGCTGCGGTTCAACACAGAACACATGCAAGCACAGTTTATATAATTTTATTTCACTTTTATAATGAGTATAGTTCAACTAGTACCCTGTTAGGTTTATTTACAGTCTTGGCTTCAGCATTACTGAGCTTGTTAATGGATAAATAATGCAAAAAAAACACTAAATGCTAGCAACTAGCAGCTACAGCTATTTTTAACTGGACTGATGTAATGTGTACACCACACATTGCGTTTTTCAGGCTACGTCCCTTCTTTTTCTCAGAGTCTCTGCAGCAATGGACGATACGATCATTAATCGACTACAGGTAGGTGGCACAGTGGTATATTACGCATGATCTCACAGACCTAGTCCGCGAGTGCATTGTTAGCAGAGGGCTAGATAAGCTTGTGCTCAGTTAATTTGGAAAGTATTAGTCATTGACTTGTAGCTCATTTAAGAACTTCATTTGCTGAAAATTTCAAATGAAAAAACCCACATCACCAACCATCTTATCTTTTTCTTCAGCTGTGCCAATTTGTGTTAAAGATGGCAACAATATAAAGCACTGAATCCACTCTTCTTTCACCTTTGTTGTTAGTTACCAAGAAGCCAATGGCATAGCAGAAAGCTGATAAAACCTGTGCAGTCTACAAAAACAAATCTCTTTAGTGGAGCAGACTGTGTACAGAAAGCCCTGAGGCAGTAGACAGCTCTGATTAACGGAGCTGTTTTCAGTAAGTAGCGCATCTTTGTGATGTAGGAGACATCCAAGCAGCAAATTAGACCAACCACAGCACTGATATCTCACTCTCCTTTCAATACAATCTCTTTTATTCTGTTGTCTAAATACAGCTGCTGCCAGGGTGTTTCGTGAATTCCCTAGCGTGCTTCTACCCTCCAGTGGATCAGAATGACAACAGGGCATCCATCATAGCATTTGTGCTTTAGTATATATTTTTCTCGGCTCATAAGAAGGATCCCAAATGTGGGGATTTACGTCTAGAGCAGAGATTTCCCACTCTCCTCTCTCCTCCACTCCATAGCACCCGGTCCATTTACTATGGCAGCTGTAAGCTTCACATCCTCCGAGCACAAGCAGGAAAGATGAAATGCTGCATTCATCAAGTGTTCATTAAAGCAGTTGGTGTGTTTTAGAAAGTAAACCCAGTTCCTAATGAATGCCAGCCGGCTCGCTTTCTCACGCACAAGTGCACGCTGGCGCATAAATAGGACAGTGATAAGACAGCCTTACAGAGCCAGTGTGCTCGTACACTCCACTTCGTCACACACACACACATACACACACACACTTCTTTTGCGCTGTAAGAGAAAGAACTTTAACAGCCTATAAACCAGCAAGGCTGTAGATAATGATGTTTTTGTCTCATCCATCTTAAGATTCTTTCCTTCTCATGGCTTCATTTTCCCCTCCGATGCCATGCAGAAGACTGTAACAGTAATGGATGTGTGAGCAGAAGGAGATCATTTTAAGTATGAAAGCAACACCAACATAAACTCTATGTGCCGCCAGTCATTTTCCACCTGGCTGCCTCCACTGTTTTATCCTGCTGCTCGCTACAAAAAGTCAAGCTAGGTTTGGTTTTACAGAGGATGTAGCTGGCTGCTGCTATAAGTAGCTGCCAGATGTTGCCTACATTTCATACATGCGTGAGATGATCATTTTTTTACTCACTAATTGTGTTGATACATCATCTGTTTTTATAACCTTTTATAATAGTCGGTGCGCACACAGCAATTGTTTAGCATCCTGAAACAAAATACAATAATTTCTGTCAAATCTAGTGTATTTGCAATGGTTCAGTGAACCTGGTGTTTCTGACATTACCCTAAAACACTCTTTATCTGAGCTAAAACACTTTTCTTCATTTATTCATCTTCAGTAAGTGCTTCATCCTGGTCAGGGTAGTGATGGATCCAGAGCCTAATTACATAACTCGTCATTTCTGACTAGGAAAAACTAAAGAAATCGTCTTCTCAACCAAGAATTCTTCAACAAGCCACTTGCAGCACCAGCAGTAAAGAAAATAGCACTTCTTACCTTTAAATGAGTTATGCTTTATATGCAATTATTTGCTTCAGATCAATCAACATACAGATATATTTCACTCGTTAAATCTATAATACTGACTATACAGTTCTCTTTTTTGAGAAGGAAAATATACATCACTCATCACAGTTAGCTGGCTACATTATTATTAACAAAAGACGAACATGGAAGGTTTTTTTGTCTCACTTTGTAGTTTGAATGCACGAAGGTAGAAAATGACAGTAAGTTGAATGCAGCATTAGCCAAGCTGAGGAACAAACCGGGGTCCCAGGGGCTGTGAGAAAGCAATGCCACTCTGAGCTAAAACCTGAATCTGTGTTTTGAGACTCCAAGACAAAAGCTAGATCCCTTTAATGGTGGATGGAATAGGTTTGTGTATGTTCCTCAGAAGCGGACGTTGACGTTTTCTGGACTGTTCTTGAAGAATTGCTGTTTGAGGAAAAAACACATAAAACCTCCAATTAGACTTTTTTTCGCATTATTGTGCTTGTATTGGCTTTGGCGCTCAGTGTGAGAGGGATTTGCAGTGGTTATGTGTTAATTAAGGTTAATTTGCTGAAGATAATGACCCTAAATTAGACAGTCAGTTGCTCAGTGGGACTGCAGGATAGTGTTGCTTTTAATGGCTTGTCCTCATCATGCCCTGATTGACTGGAGAATTTTCACACATTGACTGTTTTGGCCTTGATTAGATCCTGATGAACAGAAGTATTACGGCAACTGTATCTCTGTAAAAGAATGTGCTATGTAGAAGTGTCATGTTTGGATATGAGCACTGATTTAAGTTTGGCTTCAGATAATGTCAGAGTCAAAACCAGGACTTTCACCCTTCTGTTAAGGATTTGACATGATTGTTAAACTGTCAGGCTTTATGTATGTTCTTGAGCCTGGAATGCATCAGCCATTTTGTGTGCAAGTAGTGTCTGGAGAAAAACTGAGCATCCTGAACATCTAGCCAGAGATTCATACAGAGTGGCTTATTATTATTGCAAACCTTCGGAGCAACTGCGAAAAGGACATGTTGATATCCTGACATAACAATTACTGCACAGAAAGACCTATACACAGCGATGCCAGATATACATATCTCACGATCTCTGCCGGTAGCATGCCAGATTCGCGCATATGGTTTCACAGACTAATTAGGCTAACAGGCTATGTTATGTAGTGGAGAATTTTCACATGTGGCGTAGAATTGATTCTTCACCTAAAATTCCACCTGCTCCTTCATACAGCTTTGCATTTAGGGTGCTGAGGATCTAAATGCTGATTGGCTTTGATTAGCTAGTTATGTTTAATATGCATATTGGTTTTGATTATATTCATTATGCTGCTAATAAATACCACAGCTGTCAGCGAGTAGCTGGCTGGAATGCAGCTTTCACAACAACCAGAGATTTAATGTAGTGTTCCAAATGTTCCTTCTAAACGCTATAACTTTTTACACCAAGCAGTTAAAACCGGTAAGCTTTAAAATTATTGTCTTGGAGAGAAAAGTATCTGTGTGCGTGTGTGCTTATCGTTCCCTCACAGGCCAGTCCACTACCATGATGTCACTCCTCTGTCATTATCTCTGGGGCAGTGCTTGTACCTGGTCTTTAAAGTATGCACATGAGGACAGAAACACACTGTGACCTCCAAGTCAGAAGCTCGCAAACGTGTGTGTGTGTTTTTTTTTTAAACACCCAGCTTACAGAGCTTGTCTCTGAAAAAAGAAATACACAGAAACAAAGCTAGATTGAAAGCTATGCAGAAGTTTCATTAGCGTTCCTCTTACAGTATTTATATTTAAGTGTGAATTGTGTTTTTAGCTGACATGACAGTCAGTGTCAGGTTTGGTGTTTGTCACTGCCTATCTCGACAGGTCTCGACAAGTGTGCATTGAGTCTGTGAGTGTGGATGTGGTTAGAAACTTGAAACAGGCACTCATAGATATAGTTGGTTGCTGTCTAAAATGGTTGTCATTTGGAGTGCATGTTTTTTGATTTTAGGCCAAGCCTCAGAGGGGTGAGAGGCAAAAAAATGGGTTTCTTTTAACACATGATTGAGGTTGTCACAATTTTGTATATTAACCCAATTTCAGCTGGTACATTGGATTGATATACACCATATTGCCAGATGTTTAAGGACACCTTACCATAACGCCCATATGTGATTGTTGAAAATCCCATTCTAAAACCATGGAGTTGGTCCCCTATTTGCTATTTGCCCATTCAGCCACTGACTTGGGCGAGGAGGCCTGGTGTGGAGACGGCGTTCCAGTTCATCCCAAAAGTATCTGAGGTCAGGGGTCTGTGCAGGCCACTCAAGTTTTTCCACTCCAGCTTTAGTAAACCATGTCTTTATGGCGATCGCTTTGTGCACAGGGGCATTGTCATGCTGGAACATGCTTGGGCCCCTTAGTCCCAGTGAAGGGAAATTGTAACGCTACAGCATACAGAGACATTCTAGACAATTGTGTGCTTCCAACTTTATGGCACCAGTTTGGCGAAGAATCACATATGGGTGTGATGGTCAGGTGTCCACATACTTTTGGCCCAGTGGTGTCACCTTGAGTAAAAAGGTTCTCAAGGATCTGACGTTATATGGGGTTTAAACTTCTGAACTGGCGCTTTTACGCATATTTTCGTCCATTTCAGAGTCAGTTTGATACTTTTGGTTTGTTTCCTTTGGTTTGCTTTGCTTTGATTTCACACTGTGCAATAATTAAATGAACCAAAAAGGTATACGAACCTTTGCCAAGTGTATGTAGAAATCACAAAACTCACCTGAGCAAGGCAAATAAATGATGGTATAAAACACATTTTACATACAGGGTGTCCCGAAAGTCTTCATGCATAGGGGTAATTACCTCTTTTTGTAACTTGTTACTTTTATTTGCAAAACATCTTCTACATGATTGCCATTTCTTTGTAAACACACACAGAGTCATGTCCCAGCTTCGTCTCCCAGTGTGTGATGTGCTTGCCTTGTTTCCTGTTACAGTTCATCACAAGCTTGCGACAGTTTCCTGATCCAGCCATGAGAATGATTTCAATATGCTCTTTTTTTGGTCAAAGGCATTCTTGAAGGCTACCTGAAAATAAATGAATATATATATATATATGTATATAAGTATGAAATATTTTGGAAGACATTTTGCTAAAAGTGTTAATTTCCCCTTGGCATGGATAGACTTTGGGACATCCTGTAGAATCCAGCTTTTATATTCTCTTTGTCAGTCCAAACGAAAAGAACACATCTATTTTCCATTCTCAGTTTAGCAACTCACAACCCATAATACACAGCATTTTCAGTTCACTTTCTTGCAGTTGAATTGATTCAGGAGCGGATGGCTTTCTCGCTGCAGTTGAACCGTTGAAAGTTCACTCTGAACCGGACAGAGATTACCCTGATGAGATGCTGTCAGTCCAGTTGTTTTGGTCCACAATCTGAATGCAGTTGTGCTGTGTTGAGGAACCTCACTATGGTTTGATTAAAATGGACTAAACGCTGCATATATGAAGACACCCAAAATCTCATCTAAAACTTACTTTGTGTTATTTCTTATTGTCAAATCCCACTTGAAAAAAGATAGAAATGAGATACAGATTTCCCCCATTTCTTCAAACCTTTGTATAATTGTAAGTGGTAACAGACTCTCAGCATTGAGCAAGCCTGTCTTCTTGGCATTCATTTCCATATTGTTCCCCTCTGAAACAGCTTTATATTGTTAGCTGTTAGCTTAAAAACCAGCTTGAACTGATGTCATGTTTAGTAAACATGACTGTCGTGTTTAATTAGTCTGTTTTATAGAAATATCTTGTTTGATTTTGGTTGTCCTATCCTGCTTTATCAGACAGTCAAATGTCTTCATGTTGTTGATGCCTACACAGTGTGAATATGCACCAAGCACCAACTGAGACATCATGCCTGTTGGATAAAAGTCCAGGTTCGGTGAGCCTTACAGTGACAGTGTAACTTAGTGTGTGTGTGTATGATGACAGCAGGAAAATGAAATTGCCCGGGGGTCAGCAAAATATTTAAAACTAATTAATCAATTTCAACTCACCTTGCAGGGCCAGACAGCTCAATCCCTTACAGAATCCTTAATGAGATTTCTTCGCTTGCTTCTCAGCAACTCCATGGCCAGTGTTAATTCAGACTCAGCAGGACGTATCACAATATCCAGAGCATCAAGGCTGGAAATGTTGACGTAGTATATGTGAAGTAATGAAACGCAGATTGGAATATGAAATGAATTTGGCAGGACCTGGAAAAGAGTGTCGTGCCACACACTCGTCAGGGTTTATTAAAACCGAAGTCTAATTTCATGTCGATTATTATGTGTGAAGCCCTTTTCTGTAAAGTCATGAGTGTGCGTCAGGTGATCAGGTGTGTCGGTTAACCCCACAGTGTGCACACGGGCACTTTCAGAGGATACTGCCAATACCAGGCTATGTTTTATCACCCATGATCGCGATATTTTGGCTCTTGATGCTGACTGGCTTCAAAGCCATTTTGAATTCTCAGTGGTCGTCCTCTCGAAAATGTGTTCTGAATTGGAGCTAGCATTGGAGGCATCATCACAGAGAAATGACAATGCATATATCAGATACGTATAATGTCACATGTAATCATGCAACCCTTGTACCATTAAATGCGCTGACAGCGTAGGAATATTTCTGAAAAAAACAGGTCAACGTCGAAAGGCTATTTGCAACTGATTGCTGGTTTCCCAAACATAATCGCCACAATCAGCTGCACTCACGTCGCAATAAAGAAGAAATGCACTTTTGTTAATAGAAAGCAGAACACACCATCCATGTGAAATTGACCTGTGGTCTACAACTGGCTCTGAGTAATGCAGTTGTTAAATGGTCTGGGTCATTTAATCTAAAAGTAGTGTATGAGACATGGTTCTTTTTATGGTAACTAATTTTTCTACAGATGAATACACAGAATTGTCTCGTTATTTATATGCACAGGAGATCAAAATGAAACAAAAAATGGATATGTTGAGAACCATTTATGGTAGAGGAGACCAAACACTCAGCTTACGGAAGTAAAGATTGTGTGTTGGACATGGCATATGAACTTTTTATACATCTTCATGGTGGGCTAGCGTTGTGTCACAGCTCCAGGGTCCCAAGTTCAATCCTGAGCTCGGGTTCTTGTCTGTGCATGTTGTCCCCATGTCATTGTGGGTTTCCTCTGGTTTCTCTGGTTTCCTTCCCAAAACAAGCTGGAAGATGGCTACTCCAAATTGCCCCTGGGTGTGAATGAGTGTGTGTGTGTGTGTGTGTGTGTGTGTGTGTATCCAGGCTCCAGATTCACTGTAGCCCTGACCTGTGTAAAGCAATTACTGATGATAAATGAATTAATGAGTGAATGAATGATTTTATTTATTTTTTTGGCTGCACGTAGATTCTGTAGCTTGTACATATGGATTATGGATGAAACTTAAGTTTTTGATTCTTGTTATATACTTCAAATAGCTCTCCACTTATAGGGAAATAAATTTTCCACCAATTCGGCATATTATTTATTTATTCAGCCCATTTCTCCTGCTTAGCTTTTCTCTACGGGTAGTCAAAAAAACATTTGTTAACTGCTTGTTGGGCATCATTGTCCACCAACAGAACATGACTTGTCCGCCCCTCCTTAGACGCTAACGCTCATTCGATAACTCTCTCTCAGAGAGAGAGAGAGAGAGTCTGTACTGCATGCCAATGAGAAATTGCAGAGCAGCTTTCACTATAGTGTAGCATCACTTTATTGTACAGTAAAGGACCGAAATGAAATTGACATTTTTGAAACACATGCTGATTATGGTGATTCCTGTAGTTTAATTAAGGTTGCTAAATTGCAGGGTGGATACGGACGAGAAGATCTCTTTTTTTCCATGGATGTTTATATGCATAATTTCTGAACAGCTGTGATGAGAGTAATGAGATTGTTCAGTTACTCCTCCCAGCTATTTTGCCCAGAATCAAACCCCTCTTGTTGTGCATCACACTGACTGCACGCTTTTCAGAGCTGAGAGCTCGCGGCAGCAGCAGGTCCCTGCTAACTCATTCCCTCTATTCCTCAGTGACCAGATAAAGACGTGATGTATAATAGAAATCTACATATTAATGATTGATCTCTTGGTATTTTGTATGCAGGTGGTGCTTTTTATTTGTGCTTCTTGCTACCAGATGTTGGTGTGATTGTGTATTGTGCGATTGTGTATAGCTGCTTTAGACTGTAGAAGGCGGTGTAAGGTAGTTTGATGGTCTGTCAGTGGTATAATGTGTGAGCTGGAGAGGGGGATGTGATGTGATGGGGTGGGGTTGTGTTTGTGTCTGTGTTAGAGGATGACGGCTCAATACTTTCATCACTCCTCTATAAAGGTCTTGTAGTGTTGGAGTGTAGTGAGATAAAGGATCAACACATTTGCTAGAGAATCACTTTAATTTGCCATCCAGGTGTGTGTATGTGTGTGTGTGTGTGTGTGTGTGTGTGTGTGTGTGTGTGTGTGTGTGAGAGAGAGAGAGAGAGAGAGAGAGAGAGAGTTGCACTGAATGCATTTGTACTGTGTGTACTAATTTTTTGGAAAACCTTATTATTTGTTTCTCATTTTCCTTGGACTTAATGTTGAATTAAAATGTGTTCATAAAATCTGTTCAAAATAATTTGGCTCTACTGTTTTGACAGAAAAGCTAAATATCACGAAGCATGTTGTCCTTTAGTAATTGTAATATCATATTTTTGCCATCCAACTTAAGCTGATCTCCTGTGCCTGCTTCTCAGCTGTTGATGTTTGATCTAAATATGGACTCCTGCAGTAAACAACTCGTTTCAATCATGCACACATTTGCAGTCACACATGTTTGTGAAATCCTTAACAAGCTCAGATGTAGAACGACGGTGCATAACATTCATACTTGTGTGGTGACAAATGAATGGCGCTGAGGGCCATCTTCACACATTAATATTCTCTTCCTGCCTTGAAGAGCTTAGACTGCAAACAGGCAAACAGTGCACTCACCCCGGAGACCTCAACACTGCTCTGCTCAATGAGGTGTGTGTGTGGTGTGTGTAGGCATGTTTTTTTATATCTTGGTGGGGACCAAATGTTTGTGATAAAAGTGTTAAAAAAAAAACCCAGCAGATTTCATTTTAAAAAATCTAAAAGAGCCAAAATGATTCCTTTTGGTTGCTGAGGTGTAGGTCAGGATTGGATTAAGGTGTAGTTAGCATTAATAGTTATGTCAGTGCAAGGTCCTCACAAGGATAGTAAGACAGACTAGACATGTGTGTGTGTGTGTGTGTGTGTGTGTGTGTGTGTGTGTGTGTGTGTGTGTGTGTGTGTGTGTGGTACAATGATACTTGTCACTCCAGCTTACAGCACACTCAAACACTATAGAGAAACATGACAAATCCGTTCCTGCGTGGGAAACTAATGTCTCCCCTCTCTCTCTCTCTCTCTCTCTCTCTCTCTCTCTCTCTCTCTCTCTCTCTCTCCTGCCTGTCTTTCTGTCTGTCTCTCTGCCCTTCACGTTCTGTCTGTCCCTCTTCGCCCTTCTCTCGCCCTCCCTTCTCTTTTTCTGTCTGTGTTTCAGAGCCAGCCGTTCCTGGCTCCTCCCCCGCCACTCAGGAGTTGATGACACGCTTGGGCTTCTTGCTGGGTGAAGGCATCCCGGGCTCTACGCGCATACCTATGGACGAGAAGAATGAAAAGAAGGTATTTCATTTTCCTACTGCAGCTGATGCTGGAGAGTAGAGAAAGAGAGAGTGGGGGAATGGGGTATGAAGGACAAGAGAGGCGAATGAGACAGAATAAGGATTTATATATGCATGTATCTATGTATGTATGTGTTTGTATGTGTATGTGTGTATGTATGTATGTATGTATGTATATATATATATATATATATATATATATATATATATATATATATATATAT
>CM074949.1:17046959-17061959 GCA_037577455.1 Pangasius macronema
TGTCTGTCTTTGTGTGTTTGTGTTTCGATGTCTTTTTGTATGTATGTGGTTAGATATATATATATATATATATATATATATATATATATATATATATATATATATATATAGCGCCAGAGGAAGATGAGACGAAAAGGAGATGATCAGTGGAGCTGGATTATAGACTCACTGGAGTGTTATGTGCGTAGTACGAGCATGTGCTTGTGTTTACATTGTGTTTAAAGTGGAATAGAGGACTTGTCCATGAGTGCGTATTACTGATGTGTAGTTCATTGTTTTTTCTGTGGTCTCTGATGACCTGGAGCGTGTGTAAAGGAAGTAGAGTGCATGTTATGAGGGCTCTTGCTTATAATTAAACTGTAGGTAATTAAACTGTAACTGAGGAAGAAGCAGTGAAGCTTTTAAATGTACTGCTTGTGGATTGTGTTTGGACTCACTACATCTTAAATGGCTGGAAGGCTTTTGGAGACTATTTTTAAATGCTATTAATTTTATTTCCTTAAAGGGAATTTTGGGAAATGGGAGTGCTGATAAAAACATCTAAATTTGGGAAATATAAGATTAAGACTTTGATCAAAGTTGTTGTCATTGTGTGTGACCTTGAATATGCAACTGGACAATAGTTATTTTAATCAGTACTGATATTGTATTTATTTTAATGATGTTACTTCTGATAGTGTGTTATATTCTGTATTTCCTTTCCTCTAACCAAGTGAGAGGAAGTGGGGCTTATTGCACACACTTTTTATTTAAAGTACAGTCTCTGTGCGCACTTTTTTTTTTTTCCATAAGTTGATTTAAATTTAAAATCAAAGTTTGTTTTCGTTTGTTTCGTTTCATTTGTTCAGTTGTCCAGTTTCTTTAATTGGGTATGTAAAAACTGCCTTTCATTTTTCAACTTCCTGCTTTCTAATTGTGTTGATTCCATCTCGTTTTTAAAAAAAATCTATTTTCTATTTTACTCATGTAACATTTCATAATCTTCTCACTTCTTATATGACAGTGAGGGGGTGTGTCCAAACCTGTGCAGGCATTTGATTGGTCCAGGGGGTTTGGGTGTGACACTGATTAGAGCTTTTGAAAGTTTCAGAGTGGAGCACATTGTATCAGCAAGCTGCCGCTGATGAGGATGCACTTTAACAGCTTCTAGATTACATCATGCTCTCATCAATGCCAACTTTATTTAAGGATGAAACCTCAAATATTTTCAAAATAGTTTTCAATCAGTTTCAAAATATGATGATGAGATAAAGTTTGCCTCTCTAATTCTAGCTCTAAAGGGACAGGCTGGGAAATGATCTACTGACATACTTTAAAATGGATATTCAGACTGTTTCCTCGCAATACAGTTAAATTCACTTGTTTTAGGGCCAGAATAGTAATGTAACTGTATTTTGCTAAAGTATCCATAAAGTATTTTTCCAAAATATGTATCTTAGATCTCTTGGAGGTCTTGTGTGTCCAAGACTGTTCAGAAGATGAATTTAATCCTTTTTGGTTTCTGGATGAGGAAAATGTAAATCTACAAGATAGAATTTCATGTTTGTTTAATTATGGTACCTCAGTGATAATCTGCTACATGGCGTAAATATTATAACAATTCAGTGTAAGTGAGCATCTTTATTGGCCAGCTTCATATCTGCTGACACACTGTAGTTAATATATCTGTCATTTACTACATCGGTCAGCAGTTGACTGTTACTGAGTCTTATTAAGGTATAAAAAGCTCAAACAGCTACACGTCAGTCACATCTTGATTGACACTTTTAGCTCTGTTGTGGGTATTTTTGGGCTATGGTCTTAAACTTTTGATCAGCTGAGGACCAGCCTGTTTGAGTTTAAATGCAATTTTCAATAAATTGCCTACTGTCTATTTTTTGTCTCTTGCTCTTGTTTCTTCTTTTGGCATTTTGAAGAAGTTCTTACAACCTGGTTACAATCCAGCAGTGTGAAGTGTGAATACTTGTAATATTTTCACTGGTCTTAAGATTTTGTTCAGGTGTGTGTGTGTGTGTGTGTGTGTGTGTATATGTATATGTATATATGTATATGTATATATGTATGTGTGTGTGTACATACACACATACACACACACACACGAGTAAAAGTTGTTGTGCAGTAAACCGCCTCATTTGATCAGGTGATTTTTGAATCAGGTGCCAGTTTAGCAGATTTTTACAGAAGGAGCTGATGTGATCAAATACTGCTGAATAATTGGAAGAGGAGCAGAAAGTAGAATAAAGACAATTTGGGTTTCAGAGCTTTGTGATGGCTTTAACTTGGAGCAGTTTTGTCCTTGGTTTGTTTTGGTACAGATGAATAATGTGGTGAGTGATCTTACTCCAAACACGTGTCTCTGTGTGACTAATGAGAAGCTGATTTATTTGCTGAAACAGTGGATGCGGCTGGATCTGTTTGGAGTGTGAGAAAAGCTGAACTTGAAATGAACCCTCAGCACTCGCCTCAAAAGGGAATCTGTTGATCGGCATGCAGTTTATTGGTTCAAGGCTTTGATATTTATCTTCAGGCTTAATTTTGTAGACCATTCCTCTGTAGTCGTAAAGTCATTTCTCTCTCCCTCTCTCTCAGTATTATCAGAAAGCTGAAAAAGATACCAGCGTTTACATGATCAGATTTAATAGTGTGTGTACATAAAACTTCAAAGCTTAAAAGCCTCTGTGTGTGTGTGTGTGTGTGTGTGTGTGTGTGTGTGTGTGTGTGTGTGTGTAGTGCTCAGTGAATCAGGGGGTGAGTCCATGCTCCACTCTGACCAGTAGTACAGCGTCTGCATGTACAGACAGCCCATGCTCCACTCTGAACAGCAGCTCCACTCGTCCCAATGCCAGCCAACGCAGCCCCAGCGGCACAATCGCCAGCCCCAGCTCCACGCTAGAGAGCAAGGACAGCGGCATTATAGGTAAAACACACACATAACCACTATCTTACACACACAGACACACACTGTTATTCTTTCAACCACTGCAGCTCTGCAGCACCATTATCAGCTCTCTGCTTCATTCAGGAATGTTACACACACGCAGTTCTGCCAGGAACTGTCGCTGTGGCAGGTCCCAGCTACATTCACAAATTCTGTTAGTACACTCTGACATGCACACCCTGTATATAAGGCATTATTGTTCTTTGGCATAGTTATTGTGTTACACAGCGGTATTGGATCAGTCTTTTACTATCTGTGTATTGTTGTTGAGAGATATGATGTTGCTGAAACGATATGAGGAAGAAACCTTGCGAGGAACCAGACTTAAAAGGGAACCCATGCTCGTCTGGGTGTCACCGGATAGTGCAGCTATAAAAAATTCCCTTCTATAACTGTGTACTACATGGTCAAAAGTGCAGTTGGGTAACCAGGAAATTTACTGATGGAGACAGATGGAGACCTGAGTGCAATACTGTTTGGGGCAGTTGCAGTCCTAAAGCGATCCTAGCAATTGCAGTCCAAAGCAATCTTCATGGTTTCTAAGTGGTACCATCCACAGTAATGTATCTTATAACATGTATCTTTAGGCTGCCCGTATGGGGCTATCCTCAGCAGCAGTGATTGGTGTCCATGAGATGAGATGAGAACTCCAACCAGAAGTAGGGCATCAGGCTGGATCAGGCAGGTCCAGAGAGCAGAAGGATTTGTAACTTGAGAGAGAGAGAGAGCGAGAGAGAGAGATACACTGATTATTAGGTGTGCTTAGTGTCATATAATGGTTAATGACAGTGTACATTGTGTGCACATTTAAAGCAGGGACTCCAGCAAGACTAGCCATGACAGCATGACTAAAAGGGAGAGCCAGAAAGTAACGCAGACACGAGGGCGCCCTGGAGCATAAAGCGGCCAGCCACTGAACCGTCAACTAACCTGAGTAAACGCGGGAGAGGGCCAGCATCCAAACACCAGTTCACCACAACATTCTGTGCTCATGAACCCTCAAGATCTGCTCCTTTACCTAATACAAAACAAATGTGTTTTCAGCCTAGACTTATACACTGAGACTGTGTCTGAGTCCCAAACACTAACAGGAAGGCTGTTCCATAACTGTGGGGCTTTGTAAGACAAAGCTCTGCCCTTGATATTTGAGGTACCAATAAATAGCCTGCACCTTTTGATTGAAGTAAGTGTGGTGGTTCATAAAAGACAAGAAGTTTTCTCAGGTACTGTGACCATTCAGTGCTTTATAGGAAAATAGTAGTGTTTTATAGAACAGGCCTGTGTGTGTCATGATATATTTATATGTATTTTTTTAAAACTGGATGCTAGAATTGTGCATCACGAGATTAGATTTTATTTCTTGGGTACACATATACACCTTTAAAAGGAATATATCGGTGGTTCCGATTCAACGATGATTAGATCAAATGATGAATGACGAAATCTTTATTACTGTTATTACAATGTCAAATGAAAAGCTGAACTCCAGCATCTCCTGCTCTCTGATACCAAAGATTAAAGTTTCCCCTCCGAGTGGATGATTCTGCAATCGTTCTTCTATGCAAATGTCTGTGGAATATTCGCTTGGACAAAAGATGCCATCAGTTTGCATTTATGTAATATTTAACTGTCTTTTAAATTCTAATTAATGAACATCCATGTCCATGTCACATTTGTAAATCTATCACATTTTAAAAGATTCATTAACACATAATTTCTTTCCTCTTTCAAGCCTTCAACTTTTTATGTTTTATTCGACGGCAAAATTTTATGATGTCCATAAGAAGTGACGCAATATGCGTTTGAAGTAGGAAATCTTCAGTATCCTTTTACAACTCAGAAAGGCTGGTGGAGAGTAAGAATATAGAGATAGAGTATAAGACAGGAAATGATTGCTCCCTGTAGTTATCACTGCTTTTTTTGGCAGGTCTGTGTTTTCTAGCTTTTTAGGCAATCCGAGACAAGAGGAACGGATAACAGGATTTATTATTATGTTCTTCTTTTTTCACGATGGCTTCCGGTACAGGTTTGCACTCTTTTGATGAATGGTGAATAAAAGGTAATCGGAAGTAATTACATGCGCAACTGCACTGGGTTTTAATTTGAGCGTGTATTTTGGTTTGTGCGATCCTGAATGTCACATTGTCATTTCACCTCAAGCTGGTTTATGATGCATAAATCCTAGCATTGTTCATTCACACTTTTAATATGATTTATGTACCCTGTACTTGCTGTATTTTTTGAGATAATTGAATGCATTATTTGAAAGCACCAAGGTAGGACATAGTATATGTAATTACTGAGTCTGTTGGTTATGTTAGTAACTGTATACTTGCCGGGTTCGTGAGAATCACCAGGATGCCGTCATGTGGGCCTACACACACACACTGTGTGTGTGTGTGTGTGTGTGTGTGTGTGTGCGCGACTCTCACTGGTTGTGTCAGTACTTCACTACTTACTGTGTTTGTTCGCAATGAGTGCCATTGTCATACATCCATTTTTCCACAGAACCTTCTTTTTGCGTTCTTACTGGCCTAGAGCTGGTTCAGAATGACGTCATGCATTGGATAATAAAAGTCTACACACTCCTGTTAAAATGGCAGGTTTTTGTGAAGTAAAAGAATGACACTAAGATTAATCGTCAGATCTTTTCCCACCTATAATGTAAAATTGCAGTGTATACAAATAAAGTATACAAATAAACAATCAGAAACTTTTTTTTAGGGAAAAAGGAAAGATAAAAAACTTGTGCACACCCCTAAATACTTTGTTGAAGCACTTTTATTACACCACTCAGCCCTTTTGGGTAAGAGTCCATCAGTGTGGCACGTGAACTGAACCGTTATAAAAGGGTGAGAAAGAACGTTTTTGTAAGACCTAGGTAGTAAGACCTAAAACGTCCCAACTAGTGCACACCTCTGGCAAGGTGGATTGTGCTAAACACGCTGTAGGTGCATAAAGTTATTCCAGTAAGATGCCTTCAGATGTTAAGAAGAAAAGATTGTGTATTGTGTTATTTAGTAAATTCTTTGTCCATTTTCAATTCCATCTTTTCATTTTCTTTTCACATACAAGCAGAAATACCAAGCTTCTTAGAACTTTCTTTACCGAATTGTAAACAGCACTACTTACGCACTCTTTATTGTGCAGCTACGATCACCAGCTCCTCTGAGAATGACGGGTCAAGTCTGGAGTGGAGTAAGGAAGGCAGTGTGAGGATTCCCGGGCATCATGTGCTGGCACTGCCCACCATGCGCACAGAAACCTGCTCTCCCGTGGCCGAGGAAGAAGTGCCCACTTCCTACACGGTGGTCTCTGGGGCCGTCAGAAATGCAGCCACGGCAACAGCAGGGTCTGTGGTGTCAGGGTTTAATGCTGAGGGACCAGTCCACTATCCAACACAGAACTCCTCTAGCCTTATGATGCCCAGACCCAACTCAGTGGCAGGTACAGTGTGAAGCTTTCATTTTTATCTTAGCTATTAATACTGCCTGATACCATATTAATGATATGCGGAGTGGTGCTGCGTGTGTGTTCTGTATGTTGCTCTGTACACTGGGTATTTAATTTCCAAATCTGTTGATTCTGTTATTTGACTCATGAAGTTTTTATTAAACCGGGTCACAGCAGATAGAGAGCTAACTGATTCACGGGGAGGTCAGAAACCCGTGGATTAATATTCATGTCTCCTTTATAATGTTGTGAACGTCTTGTGACCTGTGACGGAACGACGCTGGTGTCGGTGATCTTAATTGAGACTTGAGGCTCGGAAGAGTTCAGAATCAAGATAGAAGAAGAAGAGAAGGCTCTTCCAGGTTTAGGAGCCTTAGCGAGTTTATATCCAAGAAACTCTGGTGGATCGTGGTGTATTCTTGTCCGTGTGTGAGAGAGAGATTTGGAGATTTGGAGAAATGGGGCTTGACTCATTATTTCTAGGATATACTGGGCACCCGTGTTAGTTTTTGTGTTTAGCTTACAGAGCCGCACAGACTTTTCCTGAAATACGTGTAATCTTGGTAGGACTCTGTGGGTTTTATTTTTCTGATCCTTAGCTGCCTGATATACCACAAGTGAAAATAACATACACAGTCTCACATACAGGTCTGGTATCAAAATGCTGCTGTTCTGAAACTATCAAGTGGTGATTTTTGTTTGCTATGACTATACATTAAGCAACCTGTTATTTACATAACTGTCATTAAAATAAGACATGTGACAGTGCAGCGATTTTAAAGCTTATTGTTATTAAAAAAAAATAGTGAAATGAAATATTGCAGCCATCACTCAGTGGTTTAGGGAAGAAAAAAAATAACTGAATAGCTAATGCAAATGGCAAATAGCTCAGCAAAGTGTTCTTTGAGCTGCTGCACACTAAGAAGCCAGTGCAGATTGTAAATCTTTTAAACTGGTGCAAACAAGGAAAAAAACTTATTTTTTTCTTTTTAAATAAACACAGCACTAGTGGAAAAGATGGAAAGGAGGTATGATGCACTCTGAGAGAGAGTGAGAGAGAGAGTGAGAGAGAGTGAGAGAGCGTGAGAGAGAGCGTGAGAGAGAGAGAGTGAGAGAGTGAGAGAGAGAGTGAGAGTGAGAGAGAGAGTGAGAGAGAGAGTGAGAGAGAGAGAGAGAGAAACAGTTCAGTGCAGGTTGCTACTACAGTCCTGCAGTAGATATGATCAGTGATGATGTCACTCTACTGGAGCATCTTCCTGTTATAGAGTCTGCGTGGTGGTAATTAATTAAGGGGACAATTAAGATTGATTGGGTGACCCGTGTGTTTGCGTGTGTTGTGTTAGACTGAGGGAAAGAGTGTTCATGCGAGTGTGTTTATATGAGCGTTTACTGACTCACACTTACTTCACACGCTGTTTGTCTTTAGTGAAGAAAGCATTAATCTTTACTGTGCGTTTCACAGATTCATAACCCACGCTGCACTGCTTCTGAACTGCAGATTCTGCATCATCAACATACTCACTCACACTGACAGCTCTCTCTCTCGCGCTCTCTCTCTCTCGCTCTCTCTCACTCTCTCTCTCTCGCTCTCTCTCGCTCTCTCTCTCTCTCGCTCTCCCGCTCTCTCTCTCTCTCTCTCTCTCTCTCTCTCTCTCTCCCTCTCAGACATTAACACCTATCTCAATTTCACTCACTCATTTTACACACACACACAAACATCTCCCTATCTCTCTCTGGCTCACTCTGGTGCACACACACACACACACACACACACACACACACACACACACACACACACACACACACACACACACACACACACAACCCCACACACATAATCTAACTCTGAGGCCACAAAATAATAGCCTTGTCCTCTGAGCCGTATCACCAAGTGAGCTGTCTCTGCCTCAGGTCCTGACCGGATGATGTCATATTTAGAGGCAGGAGAGTCACACCTCTGTTTTTTTTTTTTTTGGTGACTTCTGTGCCCTTCAAGAAAAATATGGGATGGGAAGACAAACATGGCTTCATTACTGAGAGTGCAGATTGGTCTTAAACATGGAAGATAAGGCACTTATGAAAGGTTTGGCGTCACTTCTAAATATACAGCTTGCACAGAAATGCGATGCATACATGATCAGCTTTTTAAATGCTCTGACCAAATCTATGATCATGATGCTTTAACTCTAGATGTAATACACACTGCCCGGCCAAAAAAAAATTCGCTGTTTAGATTAGAGTGATTATAACGTTTCTAGCATGTTATATGTTCGGCAATAGTTCTTTTAATCCTAAAAGATGAAGTGTGTAGCTTTTTAGTTCTTTAATAACCATGTAGAAAGACGTCTCATGGCCATATTGCAGGATGACACTTCCGTCTAAGTAGTCTCAAATTTAACACTTTCTTACCAAGTCTCTCTTACTTCTCAGTAAAAGTGTGTACTTAACCGTGGACTGAGTGCTGACCTTAACCTCAGTGGAAGTGTTTGGGACGTGCTGGAGGAGGCTTTACAGAGTGCTCAGCTCTTTCACTGTCAGTACAAAATCTTAACCAAAAACTGATGCACCGCTTGATGGAAGTAAATGTTGTGATGTTATTTCCATCAAGAGGTTATTAAAGAACTAAAAACGTACAAATCCCTGTCAATGAACTTAGAATGAGTGCATTAATTAATTAATGAATCTGTCATTTATGTTACACCTGGAAGTACAGTCCGAGTCTTGTGGTTATTAAAAAAAATAACGCACAGAATGAGAATTCAGCCGCACTGTGGTAGAACGCATTTTATTTTGGGTTCTAGATGTTGATTGCGGAATAGTGAGATGCTTCAATACAGGAGAAGGAAGCAGCTTTGGTTTGTTTAAGGTATGTTTTAAACCAGAACTATGTTTAGAGTGATGAAATGTCTCTGTACTTTGATTGAGCGCTAATCAGACTGTCAGCCTTTAAAGTCAGCTCTGTAACTATGGTGTAACAGAACGAGAAATATATGTCACGTACGAATCAAGTGGCTTCAACTAGTAGCTCACTCTCACACTCTCAGAGAGAGAGAGAGAGAGAGAGAGAGACCGAGACCGAGACCGTTTGTTCAGTCACACACATGGCCTCATGCAACTATGCTGAAATTCATGTGAGGCTTCACACTCACTTTCCCGCTGTAGTTTCAGTCTGGCACCCTTGCCATTTAAACCATTTGTGCATGTCGGAGCTGCCAGAATGAGCAGAACTGTTCTAAAGGGAAAAAAAAAGATTTTGATTAATGACATGACCACATCAGTGGCATCCTGAAAAGCAGCACGGTGGCTTTTTAATGGCCATTTGGATTCATTTCCTCATAAATGGTACCTGACATTCCTAGAACTAATTATTCTCACAAGTTATTCCTCACAGTGATGTAAATTGAACTGAGAGGAATGGTTTAATAGATTTCCTGACTATTGACTTTGTGAAATGTAAAGTATATTTTGTTTAGGTAGCATTAATTTGGTCATTTGATTGTATTTTTTAATAAATGTTGCTTAAAAAGCTGCAAAATTGCTGGACCGAGCTTTTAGACTGAAATCTACTGTACCTTCAACACAGAGCAGCAGCTGGTCTTAAGTAAGTTTAAAAAAAAATACAAAAAAAACAGGAACATATTGTGTTTAGCTGCACATGTCAGTCAGCCATCTTACCACTGTTGCTCTGTGTAATTTGTTTATTTTTACATAAATATAAGTCCTGTCACTGTCTCAAAAAGATGTACCATTATAAAGACGACCTTTCTAATTCATGTTGAGAAAAGATATTATCTAATGTAGAGAGAGAGAGAGAGAGAGAGAGAGGGAGAAGGTGCTTGGGATGGTATGAGTGTGTGAGCGAGGTTAAGCAGCAGAGGGCAGATCGGGTTTAGTTTTGTGTGTTTAATCAGACTAGCAGACGCTCAGAGAGCTGATTAATGGGTTCTGGACAACACCAGCGTAAAAGCTGCCCGTGATACTCAGGTACATGCTAGGGGTTCGAAATGTTCATGATAGGATTACCTAGTCTAACGTAAAAAAGGATCATGGGTTCACGGTATTAATAACATTTTTAAAAACGCACAAGCCGGTGGTGATAGTTAAAGGATCATAGCTTATATAACAGAAACCAAAAGGAAATTAAAAAAAAGCAAATCCCCTAATTGTTCTGGTTTCTTAGAAACGTAAGATTTTTCCATAAAATCTTCTACAATGTCAGTATTTATCATTTTTGCCATTGCGAGCTGAAAGAGACAGTTGCTATGAGGAAGCTGTGCCAAAAAAGAATAATATTTATTTATTTATCACGACGTCATATGTTACCCATAAAACAACAAAAGAAGACCGTTTCAATGTTTGTACACTCCCGTGGCAGCAGAGGTGGCATTAGGGCCTTTCGCACCACTTTAGTTCCACAACTAAATATACAGTGCTAAAGTACTGGGCGATTTTGCGCGAACTATTTCCCAGTACCGTTTAAAGGGTTGCATTCGTACCAGCAGTGGGCACTAGGAAGCGACAGCGACGTCATTTGTGCGCGGCGTTCAACAACACAAACAAAGAAGAACAACGTAAACAACCGGAGGATGGAGGACGCTGTGATCGGAGCTGTGTTGCACCTCAGCGTCCGTCCANGCTGGTTAGACCCTGCTCCGGAGTAGGAGCTAATTTGGTTCTCGAAAAAGGCAGTCCGGTACTAAAATCACACCCAGGTCCGGAGGTGCGAAAACGCCAAAAATTGGGTAGTTCCACATTTAGTTCAGGTACTATGAAAAGGTTCCGGTGGTGCGAAAGGCTTTAGTGTAATGCATTAACAGCAGTAGCGGATCACAAAGAGTTTTCAGTGCAGTCCATGTTACTCTAGTATGATTTAGGGCGGAGTTCAGAGAGAGGGATTGTGAGGTATTTGGAGAGTTGCAGCCAGACACACAAGGGTTGTAAGGTAAGGGATGTAAGGTAAAAAATTCAACACGTAAACAGTCATAGATGGATTTCTTACGGTATTTTGAAAAAGTCTAGCGGTGACCAACTAGTCGTCCAGTCATACACTGTGATTAACCATGACTCCCTAACACCCCTAGTACACACAGACTCTTCTGCTGAGGAATTGTCATGGACTTGTGTATTGCTGCAGCTAAATGCTGCTATACACCTAACCCCAGTAACCATAAATGAATTGCATGCTCTTTACATGTGTAAATGAGAACTCATTGTTGTACTATGCGCTAACAAAATGTCTCCATAATGTTGGGACCTTCACAAACAAAATACATACATCTATATCCTCCATTTATAGATCTGCAAATGAATTCGAATGAATAAAAAAAGAGAATACACACACACACACACACACACACACACACACACACACACACACACACACACACCTCCCCCAGTCTGCCAGAGGGGCTTCTGTTCTCCCTTTATGACAAATTCATTTGTTAGATTTTGATTGCGTGCTGAATGGCCGTTAAGCCTCCCTTTTATATCTTTAAGTGTGTTATCTCGCAGTAGGACATGTCTGCAGCGCTCTTCTCTGCATAACCCTTCTTGAATGCCAATCATTTTCATCGTCAGCCTGAAGCTGTATGCTGGGCTTCGGTGAGGGGAATGCAGGGCCAGCAGCATACACACAGATATTATAGCCCTTTTCCACCCAGAGATCTGTAGCGAAAAAGAGATTACATTACATTTCGCAGTCATTCATTTGCTTCATCAGATGCTTTTATTCAAAGTGAATTACAAATCAGGAAGTTTCCATTTCACGCATATACCTCAGCAGTTCCAAATCTCAGACTTTCTCAGTACAGTAGCATGAAATAATCAGTGGAATGTTGCTTTTTTTTCCTGCTCTTCCCAGGCCTTATTTATTTATAGAGAAATAATTAAACTGGCTGGCCTTTCTTAAGCTGTTTATTTCATTTTATCAAGCAGTCATTAACGGCATAAAGCCAATTACTCAGCATGATTTTTAAAAATAATTTCATGTTCATTTGAGCTTGTAATTGGCTACAGGGATTTGGTGATTTGTGTGTTTGATGGAATGGGGGGGGTGTGATGGAAACATTGACAGAAGCATACATGAATGTTTTTTCTTTTTTTTTTCCTTTTCCCCCCTCTCTCTCCTCCAAGCACACCTCACTGCATGCTATAGGGTTTCACAGCTTCCCTGATCATTTACATTTTTTAGGAATTGCTTCATTAGGTATGCTTTTAAAGTGGAGTGGTCACCTCCAAGGCTGGATGTGATACGGTGAGGGTCAAGACAGACTTTTATATATATAGTTATAAAGTATACTTTTAGTGTAAGGATATGTCTCTTGTCATCTGCTCTCTGTCTCTCTCTCTCTCTCTCTCTCTCTCTCTCTCTCTTGACGTCATATTCTCATTGTTGACTGCAATTGTATCTTCACATCAAAATAATATTGACATAATTATTGGGGTTTTCTGCATTTATTTTGCTTTTCTTCCTGTGAATCTCTGTGTTAATGTTTCAGTTTCATTAATGTTCATTAAATCTACACTGTTCCATACAATTCCTGGACACATGACTGCTCAAGATTACTTCAATCAAAGATTTGTCCCAAATAAATAATCATTCCCTATGATTGGATTTGTACTAACATTAATTTAGCAGACCACAGAGCAGGGCAGAGTGGAGGTGTTCTTGGTGAAACATTAAATTTAAGGTGTGTTCCAGATTTAAACAAAAAACATGCAAGAATAAAATGCACTGATGGAAACAGAAGCCTGCAGATATATCAGTAATGCTTTTCAAGTAGGGATGAGTCCATATTTTCCAATATTCTCTTTTCAAGCTAGTGTTACACTGAGAGACATTAGGAGTTTCAGAGGATTATTTTAATAGTAAACACAAGACATAATGTGTGCCTAGCCTTCCTGCAAGAATCACGCCAGGTGTATGGCTGTCTCTTATGAGCTTTTTGTGCTTTGCTTACCACACTGTGTCATCAAGACCTGCTCACTGTGGATTAGCTGCAAGTCTGAAAGCTCTTCAATAGAAGGTTTACTTTCCAGATGCAATTCTTCGATTTAAGACAAGAACGGAAAAAAAAATGTGATATATTTTTTTTTAATGAGACAACATGTACTTGGGTGCTTGCAAGAGTATCACTTTTGTGTGGGAAACACTGGACTTTGTGGGTGCAGGTTTTGCACCGCACCCAACACACACACACACACACACACACACACACACACACACACACACACACACACACACACACACACATCTCTAAAAGTAGTGGAAGTAGTGAATTCCTACATTCCTCCAATAATCATCCCACTGTGGGAAGAACCTCAGCAGTCAGAAGAGTGGGTGAATTGGTTAGAGTCTTTCCTCTCACCACTGCTGCAGCTGCAGATGACAATCAATGATGCAGGAATGATGGACAGAATTCAAGAGTGAGAAAGAAAGATGGAAGAATGACTGAAATTCTTAAGAAAAGGTTGTTGTTGTCTTACCTGATAGAGCTGTTTTCTTAGATACTAGCATTGGTGCCATAATAAATGAACGTACTAAAGACCATAAATGAAATGTACACAATTTATTTCATTAGAGATTTTAACGAAAGATGCGCCATTAATGTCTTCACCCGATTGATATATAAAACATTATAGAGCCTCTCTTTCATTTATTTATTTATGTGCTTGCTTGCTTGACTGTCTACCGATGTAGTGGATTTAGGTGTGGGCAGTGTGACAAAAATATCATGATACATCTTTATGATCCACAATACGTGTCGTGATATATAAGTTTAGTAACAAACTACCAGCAAACCAGTGGTGCTGGTAATGAGAAAGATCTTTACAAATATAAATGACTTTAAAATGAAAAGCATACAAACAATGCATTCTAATAATTTCAGTAACTACTAAAAATAAATATTTTCAAATCAGCTGCAGTATGTCAGTTAAGTGTATTGTGACCTAATTTATCATGATGCAATTTATTGATATTGCATTGTCATATCTCACAGCCCAAAGCGGATGATATGACAGTTTGACTACACACCGTTTTTCTCTCTGGGGAGTGGCGTGTGTATTGCGGTCCCACCTAAAATAGCAAACGTGCCATAGAACAGGAAGTTCTGCTGTTTATACAGATAGATTGTGAGTTGAGGGTGAAATCATTGGTGATGTTATTAAAAGGAAAATTTCTTTCTCTGTCTCTTCTGCCTCTGTGTGTTCTGTTTTTTCGTGTGTTGTGTTGCTGTGAGCTGTCAAAACTGGTATGTGTGTAGCTGAGCGTGTCTGGCAGAAGGCAGTTACAGTGCCACCGACTTGTTTGGGCTTCAGATACACTGTCACCATGCAATGTTCTTCATGATGTTCTGAGAGTTATCAGACTTGCCGGCATCAGACTGTGGAGTCTGCAACTCTGAGACACAAGTTTAAAAGAACTGCCTGAATATGAATGACTAAGTCTTGATGCTCTGAAAGGAAACAATGGGCATTTAGGGCATTTTTCAAGTGTGCATGAATTGTGCTATCAGATATACTGAATATTACAGTGTTGAGTAAGTGATATGGAAAAGAGCTTACATTTACATTTTTGAGATTGTCATTATGATATATTGTCATCAATT
>CM074949.1:17066959-17089830 GCA_037577455.1 Pangasius macronema
CAGCACCTGTCAGTTCTGCCAGTTCCTTTCTCATAGTGTTTTTCATTTGCTATTTCACTTCAGTGCCTCTCTGTCCTGTAGCAGTTTCTGTGTCCCTTGAGTGCTTGAACTGACACCTTCAGAGGAGATTTGATCCCTGAGAAAGTCTGATAGTGTTGCTAGTAATGTGGAATATGCAAGCTCAGTTTTACTAGCTTCACATCCATTAGGGTGATGTTTTCTAATCTGCACTAGTTTAGGCAAGGGCTTACAAGATAGAGCATTCTAAACCCATTTGTAAAGCTGGGAAAAGACACTTCACCCTTTAAAAAATAAATAAATAAAGATGAAGCCTCAGTATCTTGCATCATTACTGTGCCTTTTCATCAGGAGTTCTGAAAAAAATATAAATATATATTCAATAGCACTTACAGATCGCTTGTTTTGCTATATGCTAAAATGTGTTCCATATTGCTGAATGGTAATAGTGGTGCTTGGTGTAGAATAGCAGACTTGTTTATGGTTTGCTTTTCCTTTTTCTTTTTTGAATTATTGACATTGTTGTTGATCATCTGAATGACTGAATTCTCTCTCTTTCCCGGTCTCTTCTTCTAAATTTAGCTACCAGTTCTACTAAACTGGAAGACCTGAGCTATCTTGATGAACAGCGTAACACACCACTGCGCACCTCCATACGCATGCCGTGGCACAACACCGGAGGAAGGCCACCCTACGACAAAGGTACACTCATTCCCCCTCTTCCAGGCTTTCACACAAATCCGATTAAGCATATTAGCAGCCCTGGATAAGCCACCTCCCTGCAAGAGGTTGCCAAACACTTACCATCACTTAAAAAAAAAAACAACTATATATATTCTTCCAGTGATTCTGCAATTACAATGCAATCTCAATGTAGGATCAAGGGAAATGGAGCTGTTTCTTCCAGCAATCAAGATAAATACCAGCAGAATATTCCAGCACCTGTTGATTGCATTTGAGTCATGAGTCAAGTCTTTTTAATTTGATAGAAGGAAATGACTTTTTTTCTATGAGTACCCTAAATGAGATAGCCAATTCAAGTTTAGTGCACTGACTGCAGGCAATACAATCAACTAGAAACAAAAATTGGATATTTCATCACATCACATAGTTGAATTTAAGCCTGCCATTGTGCTCAAAGAGTGGTAGGATGCCGTTGGCGGAAACATTTTCTGGAAGGTCACATGACGTTGAGTTTGTGCTGGGGAAGTCCAGTGCATCAATAATGCAAGTTTAAATCACTGAACACTCACATACTTTTCAAACTACAGCCCAGTTATTCCTTTTCCTGTCCTCCATGTAGAGCTAAGGGGGATATATACACACGGAACACAGTAAGCATGAAGATTTTGCAACAGGCTATGTTTGGGTTTTTTTAAAAGCTTTCCCCAGACCATGCAAATGTTCTGATGGCTCTTAAGCCAGTGGCAGCCCAGGTAGAGGTTCACTAGTGTCCACACTTTAACTTTGTGTGTGTGTGTGTGTGTGTGTGTGTGTAAGTAAATATGCCCTTTAAAGCACATACAGTGGTGGAAAAAAAATCACAAATTTATTAGCGCCAGTAAAAGCTGTAGTGTGCTGATGAGTCTGATGATTTTGTTACCCAGAAACCTAACTAACCAGGCCAAAAAGTGGTAGCTAACATAATGTAATGATGTTTGGTGAGCTAGTCAGTTAGTTAGTAAATTAAGTGCATTAATACACACTAAGGAAAATGAACAAATATATAAATTCATGTAGAGGGGGATGACTTGTAGCTGTAGTCTTGATCCTCTTCTGCTGAAGTTTTTATGTAACACATTGTTACCTGTTTGACTAAATGAGCAATGAGCTTTAGTCAGTGTTTCCTGATACATGCATGCCCATTCTGGAATGGATATCCATGATCCACCTAGTACAAAACCCTTTTACTCTTATCCAGGTCCTCAGCCAGCTCAAGAGTGCAGTATAGTTATGGCATCGAGGCTGCACTGCTGAGAAGCTACATACCAAACTTCTGTTTTAAAAAAGTTAGCAGAAAGTAGGGTTTAGTTGCTCAACCTGGAAACAATAAAGAAATTACAATAGTCCGGACACAATCTGCTTGTCCCTGGAGCCCGGGCGGTGGTTTGCCTACCCCTTATGTGTATCCCCATGTGCTTTATTCAGATTGTGTTCCTGTATGTGTGCTAGACAGCGAAAGCAATAACATTTCAGTATGGATTCAGCCAAATTCTGCAAATGACTGTGTCATTGGAAAGGATGAATAAAAGACCCAGTGCTGAGAGTGGATGATAATACACTCTCTTCTGCAGTCTTTCCCACTCAGAGCAGCCCTGCCTCAGGCACACTGCACCTAGCCTGCTCTTTCATCCTGAGAAGGTGAGAGAAGAGGGAGACCGCTACTGAGAGAAGAGAGTGATGGAGAGAAGAGCGCAGGAGTGGCATCGAGATGTGCATGCATTAAAAAAGCTTTGAGGAGATGAGAGAGTTAAAAAAGAGGGAGGGAAAGGGGAAAAGAAGTAGAGAGTGGAGAGTCATAGTGCTTTGGAGGGGCACACGCGTGCACACACGCACACACACACACCTTAGTTTCTGAGATGTCAAACTGTCCTGCAAATGTCTATTTTTATTCTATTCGATTCTATTTAAGGTGTGAGTAGGCTAAACCCATAAGAGCAGGTCAAAGTGTGTGATGTTCTTCTTAGATCTAGATTTCAGTCCCCGTCTTGGCCCAGATATCTGATTGATCTGTCTTATAGAAGCATAATTTATCTGACAGCATTTGAGTTTTATATTTCTTGGCGATGATCAGCATGTTAATGTTTGGTAATATCAAATCAGCTTGTTGTAGGATTTGGCATGCGTACACAGGCGGTGTGTACAGACAGAGCTAGACAGCACTGCCCTATTCAGTAACACCAGCGTTTGTCTTAAGGGTAGATGTAAATCTGTCTTAGACCTTCTCATTGCCTTTGCTTCTCTGGTTAATTATTCAGCAGCTCTGACAGTAGCATGAATAAAATGATCAGTTTATGAATGAGTTTATTTTCATTGTTCAACTTTAGAGCATGTATGGTTATTCATCAGTGAGATGAGCATCTTAAACATCACTATATTCAAAAGAGGCTTATCAGACACACCTATCACCAGATTGGAACTAATATGCAGATGTCATTTGTGTGTGTGTGTGTGTGTGTGTGTGTCTGTGTGTGTGTTTTTTCGAGAATTGTAGTTACCTTTCAGATTCTCTACTCAGTAATCGCATGACTTGTGTGTACTTGTTTGTGTGCGCTCATCCCACAGCACGCTTCACTCCATATAAGCCTGCGGATATCATGCTAAAGCCTCTTCTGTTTGAGGTTCCGAGCATCACTACGGATTCAGTGTTTGTGGGTCGGGATTGGCTGTTTCAGCAGCTAGAAGATGTGCTGATCGGCAGCCAATCAGGAGAGAGTCGTGGGGCCACAGTGGTGGGTAATGTGGGCTTTGGTAAGACGGCCATCATCTCCCGCCTGGTGGCCCTCAGCTGCCACGGAGGCCGCATGAGACAGATCGCCTCCAACAGTCCTCACGCATCTCCAAAAAGTAAGTACTGCCGTATGTGCCAGTGTGAGGTCGAGACTGCAGTGCAGCGTGTGCTGTATGTGCAGTGTATGCTATATGAGCTTAACATGACAAACACAGTGTGGGCGACTTTCACAGTTCAGTATATCTAATGTAGCATTGTTATTTGCATTGTCAAATAAACGCTCCCATACTGTAGGTGGTAATACATTTAAATACAGATTTATTGATGTGTATTTTGTGTACCTGCTTGGTTACAGTGTACATGTGTGTTAATGTGCGATTGATTTACATGTGCAGGTGGGAATCAGAGTTCAGAGTTGCCCCTCAGCCAGCCCCCACAGGTCACTCCTCCCTCCTCCAGCACCAACACCCTGCAGTCCAACAGCTGCCCCAGTACACCTGAGCTTCGCCGACACAGAGAGGAGGCTGTGAAGAGGCTGGCTGCCAAGGTAAACTCCTCCAGTGCAATCACGCAGCTGAAGGCTGTGTGTGTGTGTGTGTGTGGCTTGTTTGTGTTCACTTCATTTAGTCTCACCAGCTTATAAAAGAACAGTTAACCTTCAAGGTGACTTGTGTTGTGTTATGGTTTTGAAAATAGTTTTCAAACACCCATACATACAACAGTTTCCAGAGACTATGAGGATGGATACAGTAGGGTCAGTTGTACTGACAGTCCAGTACACATGAAAACTGACAACTCTGAGACAGTGAATAAATAGTATATCTGTGTTATTCTGGTTCCGCATGAGCAGAGCAGGTAGTGTTGCCTCCAGGTTCTCCGGTTCAGTCCTGAACTCGGGTTCCTGTCTATTTTGAGTTTCACATGTTCTCTCCATGTCTGTGTGGATTTCCTCTGGGGTCTCCAGTTTCCTCCCAAAAACACACTAATAGGTCAATTCGTACTCTCAGTTGTGCCTAGGTGTGAGTAAGTCTGTGCATGGTGCCCTGCGATGGACCGGCAACCCATCCAAATGAATTCCCCCTGACAGCCTACGCTCCCTGGATAGGCTCCATAACCTCCGCAGCCACTGTAACCCAGATCATGATCACGCGCTTACTGAAGATAAATGAACGATTCCCCAGTTTGAGTAATGAGTATTAATAGTGTGATACTTCCTCATACACTTTGCTCTGCAATTACAGGGCAGCACAATCATGACATTAGTGTACATTATGGGTTTTAAATAAAGTTCACACCGTATAGAAAGTGTTATCTGAGTAAGTTAGGTTCCTCTAACGTGGAAGTGGGGGGAAAACTAAATGCAACACAAAAATGCAGCGGATGTGGTCACATTTTTTGCGTGCAAGTCACAAAGCTGGTGTGGATTAAAAGGTTTTCAAATGGAAGTGTATCTGTTCCATGGGAGACACAAGACCAAAAATGCTTTAGAAATGCTCTTAATGTGAATTGGCCTTTAGCTAATTTAACCCATTATAGTGAGTGAATGAGTTACAGCTCACCTAAGCCCACCTACATTCAGTGATGCTATAATGATGCATACCAGGTATGATCTATAGGTAAGAGATGAAAACAGGCTTTACATAAGCCATCCACTGAATGATGTCTCAGTGTGTGTGATCTTAAATGTAGACATGTGATGTGAAGTCTGACACTAGCAATCAAAAAGTTAATCTCTTATGGGCATGTAGTGACTGTTACTGTTATTGCTTGTGGACTACATGCATACTATAAATCTTTTTTCTTTTTTTAAAGCAATGTTAGTGCAGTACATTTACATTTATGGCATTTGGCAGACGCCCTTATCCAGAGCGACTTACACTTATCTCATTTATGCAACAGAGCAGTTGAGGGTTAAGAGCCTTGCTCCAGGGCCCAGCAGTGGCAGCGCTGGGGATTGAGCTCATGACCTTCCAATCAGTAGCCCAACGTCTTAACCACTGAGCTACCACTGCCCTGGATAGTAAAATAGTAAAATATAATCTATTATATATACATCACTGTGTTCATTTTAGTAGTGTAGCAAAACTGAGGAAAATATGAGCCTGGAATTATTACAAGATGAGCATCAAACACTTGAGTGGGAACAAAATGCAGTTTGTGTTTGTCACGTCACATAAAATTGAGATCATTTTTATTCAAATGTCATTTGTCACCCCGTCTTGGTGCCGCTTGTTGCAAACTTGTGTAGGAATTGAAAGGTCACCTGTAGCTTGCAGAGTGTGCAGGGGAGGAAAGGGTATGGCTTGCAAGTCTGCAGCGTAATGAAGTTTTCTCCCTCGTTTCTGCATAAGGTGATGCTTAGCTGAACATCTCCACAACCCATTTAGTGGGATGCTTTGCCGCAGGTCTGCCTCTTATTCTGAGGTTCAGAGATGAGAAGAGCGGCAGAGATTATCCAAGTGTGTATGATTAGTGTATGGTGTAATGACTGTATGGTCGGTCTGTCTTTATGTTCCCATTAGCAAACCTACCTTCCTGTCTTCGTAATTGCCATCTAGTTTTAATTATACTATATCAGTAGTGGTTTACTGCAGTAAAAGTCATACATTCTGTGTGTAGGTACATAATTCCAGCAATTCTTTGCAAGCACACAAATGCACATGCACACACAGGTAGGCATGGAGTGTGTGAAAAGCTGCACGATGGTTTGAAAGGGTCAGGGTGAGATCAGACAGCTGTGTCTCATTTCTGTACTCTTGCTCTTTCCTAAGTCCTTCAAGCTCAGTTAAAGCCAATTAAAGCCTGAATAGACACACACTCACCTCTGTTTGCCCTGCNTGCCCTGCATCTTTCCTCTTTTGTGGAGTGTGTGTATATGCATGTTTGTGCATGTGCCTGTGTATGTTTGCATGTGTTTCCTTTTATGCGTTATATAAGAACATTGCATATGCTTTCATCAAAACGACGTCCTTGTTTATAACGCAACACATTTCAGCATCGCAAATGAATTAATAACGCTTATTACTGATGTATTTAACTTAAACATGCACACATCATGTCAAGAAAATTTCATTTTTCTTTTTTCCCTTCTTTGAATCATTGTGTGGATTGGAAAAATCACCAGTATTATTTCTGGTGGAGACCGAATTCGACTATTTTACCATTTTGCAAGTGTGCAATTACACCAAGTGTGTGCTTTGCAGCTGTTAGAAATTTGGCAACTGTCATTTACTAGCAGAAGTACAGGATGTATAATCTGTGTCTCCAAGTGGGGACCTGCAGTCGCTTATGTGTTTCCATGGCAATTGGTTGGCAAGGTGGTCATTTGGTCTAAGGTACATACTTGTGCTCGCAGGAGCAATGAAGACGCCGACTAACCTGAGAACAGAGAGGGTGCTACCTCAAAGCTCCACATAAATCACTGATTATTTACTGACCAATTCAAATATTATCAGTCATTAATGCCTAGAACAGTCACCATGATGCACATTTCGGTGTCTGTAAATCAAAAATGAATGTGCAGGCGGTGTTTCTTTTCCAACATTTGTTGACAGTGATTTGTCATGGATGTGTTTTTGATGTTGCAAAGCGCTGCTATTGTACCTGAGATTCAGCCCAATGCTTCTCCAGCTCATGCATCACCACCTGACAGTTTCATTTCACTTATTCTCTGTGCTTACCTGAGGCTGACCTCACTTTTGCTACAGTTCCAGTTCTGTCCATAAACTTATGTGATTCAGGGCAAGTCAGGACTGGAAATGTTTTGATTCAATCCTTGACTGAGTCTCATTGATAAAAGTTGCACCTTAAAGGATTGCATAAGACCAGATGTCATGGCCCGTAAATACAGCTCATCACTCGGCTATATTCGGATCAGGCTTACAGCCGTGTTGGATCAGACGGTCTTCAGTTTGACCCCAGCTGGAGTTCTGCACCTTCCACTCTACTGTACACAACTACATAAAACTGCTCTAGTTCGGTTGAGATTTGTTGAGTCTGGCAGTGGAGACTGGGCTTACCCAAGGCTTACTGAGCCACCTGCTCTGCCAGCTCAGATTCAAAACTTTCACTCCCATTTCAGCCATTTAAAAACCTCAAACTTACAGCACATACAGCCAGCTACTGCTTATTTTAGACATATCGTTAGCCTCATAGCATAATTGCCTAAGTCATATTTGGTTCAACGGCTAACGATATGTAAACTCTACCTTGCTTACTAGTCATCATAACTAATAATGGTGTCACGTCCCATGATTTCCCCCAAACCTTTTTAAATATATTATGTAAATATGATTAACAGACAGTTGGAGGAAATAACACTGACACTAGGTGGAGGAGGAGATTTGTGAGAGCCAGTGCAGAGTGAAAAGTACAGGTGTGTGTTCAGAACTGAATCAGATGACTGCTGAGAATGACCTGGGGATCTACAGTTAATCCCAGTGAAGAGGGAATTGCTGCTGCTAAGATAGTTGGAAGAGACAGAGAAGTGTGACAGAGATGGAGCAGCATATTATGTCTAGCTGTATTACAGAAGGTAAAGACAGTGTTTTTAAATCTGATGTATACTTGCCCACATAAAAATCTTAATCTTCCTATTTGACACAAGACAAATGTAGGTGTATTTATTTGTTTTCTTTTCTTTTTACCTCTCACCTCATTTCTAATTCATGCCATGCAGTAGACAGCTGCTTCCTGAGCTTCTGTCTCGCACAGGGTATATGAGCCATTCTGTTCTGGTTATTGCCAAGCGTTGATGGTAGCAAAGGGCATTCGTTGGTTTACGGGTGACTTTTGATCAAATCATGAATATGCATTTCTTTGCTAGAGGATTTGTTTTTACCGAGTTCTCAGTAGGCGGAATTAGCACTAACATCTGTGAGGGTTTGATAACATAATGACAAATAAATGGTAGGTGCTGCATTAGAGTATAGTGCCTTAGCATAATAACAAAAAGCACCTAAGGTACTGGCTAGAATTCATTTTCAGTGAAAGAGTGTAATGGTGCGCTGCTTCCACTGAGGCTGTCAGAGAAAACAGAGACAAATTGAGTTATTTGACTAATCAATTACCAAATGAAACATAAAAAGAACCTTTCTCTTTAGCGAAAATGCAGAAGTAAAAGAAACTTAAAATCTTATTAATCCTGTCTAAATGGAAAACACAGCCATCTGTCAGCCAGGGATTTCACTAATACATCTCACAAATTGAGAAGCACCAAGAAAGGTGCCTTGAAGGGCTCTGCTAACCTGCATTATATTTATTTAATTATTTATTTATTTGGCCAAGTTCTTCAGATGGGTTTTTTGTGATGAACTCTGTTCTCAAGACATCTCTTTGCCTCCACAGGAGCGTCTCTTCTAACTTGTCTATTCATTTAGATGATTACAAATGTAATAGAAGAGAGATTGTCATTGAATGTTCTGAAACTCTCTTTTTAAAATAATTCTGTGGGATGCTCCCAACTTAAAAAACTGTTGCTTTTATTTGAAATTGAAAAAAAAATGATCTCCTCAGAGTGTGTTGTGAAACCACGGCATTATGAAAGATGCAGTGACCTTCATGTTCATCATAAGCACCATGGACAGATATACACAGGATGATGAGACCTGGAATATCACTAGGAGGTATTTACTATTAACTCTCTCTCTCTCATTCTCTCTCTCTCTCTCTCTCTCTCTAGGTGGTGGCATACCATTACTGCCAGGCTGATAACACCTACACCTGTCTAGTGCCTGAGTTTGTACACAGTGTGGCTGCGCTAATGTGCAGAGCACACCAACTTACGGCCTACAGGGAGCTGCTACTGAAAGAACCCCATCTGCAGAGCATGCTCAGTCTGCGCTCTTGCGTGCAGGACCCGATGGCTGCTTTCCGCAGGGGTGTGTTGGAGCCACTCATTAACCTGCGCAAAGGTACTTAATCCAGAATTATTGCCCTTCCTTCCCATAATCGATAGTTGTGCTGTTGTATCACTGTTATCTTCCTGTCCCACTGTGTTGTAACAATTCTGTCCTAACACATTTAAGAGGTCAGGTTTTTTAATATTAGGTGATTTTAATATGCATTTCTCATTAGGTTTTTTTAGTCGCATGACGAAGGCAGTGCCTCCAGCTAGGAGACTAGTCAATGTGATTTGCTTTAGTCCAGTTAATATTGATAGAGATTTATGCTCTCTTGAGCCACACAGCATTAGTAATAATTTGCTGTTCAATCTTCATGTTATTCAAAAAGGGAATAAAAGAATAAGACAGCTCCTAATAATAAGGCCTTACTTAATAATGGTAACTAAGGCAACCAAAATCTTTTCTTATAAAATTTCTCTCTCTCTCTCTCTCTCTCTCTCTCTCTCTCTCTCTGAAAGAAAATGATGACTGGACAGACTAAGTTGTTGAGCTGTCCATACTGACCACTTAGGAACACTGTTATTTACTGAGCCTGCAGAGAACAGACATATTTGTTCGCTGTTTAAAGCAACAGGCAGCTCACTCATTTCAGGATCACTATGGTTTATTGAACACAGGGGTGCAGTCTTTTCTTTCAGCTTTACATTTAAATCAATGCGGTATTGTGGAAGGTCAGTCCTGAGACATTAATAGACAAACCCCCTGTTTATTTGATTGAAAAGGAAAAGACTGAGAATCAATATGGTGGCAGCAGGCAAGGGTACAGAGCGGCCACTAATAGGAGCTGCTCCATCTGCCTTACACGTATTATTGAAACAAATGGCTCAATACATTCTAGCTGAAATGGAGGGAAATGTTGATTTGTCCACATCATCATTTAATTAAAAACTTCAGATCGTTTGTGTAATTGGCGAGGGCCATTGTTGAGCCTTATTTGTTAAGGAATATAGAAGAAAAGAGGCATTCACTAGCTCACTCACACACACTGGCCTTGATGTGTCCCTCACTAAAGAATTATTTTTCTGCCTTGGGTAAATTCGGTCTGCTTGAGCAGGGGAGAGTGCTCAGATCCCCATGTTGGTTTGTAATGAATTTTAAATGCCCTCTTCATCTGTCTGCATGAACCGTGAGCCATGGCATTGCCCTTATAGAAAGTTGAACACACTGCAATGGATTTGAATGTGTCTTCTTTTCACATTTCAATTCTGTGTAAAACACGTTTGTTCATGTTCATATTTGAACAGGCAATTCATGCAAAATTACTATTTTGACTTCAAAGCCTTATTCAAATAATATCTGAATATATTAATTGGTGCATATAAAACAACAGGTATGCACAAATGATTAACCCTTTATCTGCTGCAGTGTGCATGGACACGCAGTGTGTTAGGCGGTACAATGCTGTTTCAGTGGCACTTTAAATTGCAGCTCACGTGCGCCATCACATTCCACTTTTACAGTAAATTTGAAATTTAACCCAGTTTGCTACTTAACTCTAAAGCCTCATCCACTGAGACAAACCACTGTAAGAGATGTGGAAAGAAGTGTCTGTCTGTACAGAGATGGAGGAGCAATGTCTTCATTTTGAGGCACTGAACAGTTTATAGTTTGTCCTGACACTGGGGTTAAGTACTACATGCTGAAGTGTTAGCCGTGAGACAAACACACCATGGTACACTAATGAGGGTGGTCTTATGTCCTTATGTATATTTTTCCATACGGGGAAAAAAAACTGACTGTTGAATATCTTCCAGACTTTCAGGTAATCCACAGTGAGTGTGCCTTTATGAGCTAAGAGCAAATGCTCTTAACCTGCAGGCAGACAAACACCTGACTGACGGCATGCTTTCCTACATCTACACGAGACATGCAGCTCTCGTGCTTACTGTCAAATAACAGAAACGCCTCATGTACAATTCACATCTTTAAAATTCTTGCTTTTCTAAAAATCCTTACATCTACATTCGGACACACACACACACACACACACACACACACACACACACACACACACACACACACACACTCAACCATTCCCAAAGGCTATGGAATAAACTCCATTAAGCTTGTTTTGAGCTTTGATTTAAAAATGAACACAGCACAAGCAAGTCTGATCCATGGCTGTGTGGTGAACCTTACTTGGTATTTTTATGTGGACACCGGTTTATTTTTCTGTATTTACTTTCTTAATCAGAAAAGAAGATTCCAGAAGAGGATTACATAATCCTGATCGATGGGCTTAATGAGGCCGAGTTTCACAAACCAGACTATGGTGACACAGTGGCATCCTTCATTACCAAGAGCATCTCAAAGTTCCCCATCTGGCTCAAACTTATTGTCACTGTGCGGTCCAGCCTACAGGTAAAACAACCTCCGTATACCCCTTATTAGCAGACTTATTAAAAGAAAGCATGTTCTGTCTCGCAAAACAAGTTATCATGGTTATCGTGTATTTCTTGACAGATTAATATGCTTGATTCATCACACCTTTATTGTATATTATAGCATGGATTGTCTTGTATTTTATGAGAAATGTTCATACATACTATGGCAGGACATCTCAGTATGGCAGGAGTTTACTTGTTTAGTTAGCATAGCAAATGCTTCAGGTAAGGCAGCCCATTATGGCATTTTCATGTGCATGTGCCTTTCACTTTTACATAACTCAAAGTGAGTCAAGATTTATCTGATGCAGGTATATTGCTTTGAAAGATCAAATCCCACACTCTCTCTAAACAATAGCCAGCTACTACTACACAATAAGCTTACAGGAGACTTTCTGCTCGTTGTATACATGGCATTTCAGAGTGAATCTGGTAAATGTAACAATTAGCACTGATCCAGGAAAGCCAGTAGTGTAGGTTTTGACACAGCTTATTTCATTGAGACAAGACCTGTAAATGATGGGTAAAAGATCTTTGGTATATGTGTTGGTGGTTGGGTTCATTGCTGACAGAGCGATCTTTGCAGTGAGTAGCTCCACTGATCAAAAGCCAGTCTGCAAATGAGATCTGATTTGCTTTTAATGTACAAATGCCACTCTAATGAAAAACCCATCACTGCTCAACCACATTCAGGTCAATATGGGGTTTAATTGAGAAGTTGAATCAAGAAAAACACAATCCTGGCCCAACAGACATGGATCATACACTGAAGTGCTTCTATAGATGCACTGGTTTCAGGAAACGGATTCTTTTGATAGAAATTGAGTGGTTGGATGGGGGTGTGGCATGGCCTACTTACACTGATGTGGAGTAATTGCCTACTGTATGTATTGGTTACATATTCATTATTCAGTTAGGATGTCTGCCAACCACATAATCAAGAGGGTGTTTTTAAAGGCTATATTTTCAGCTGGAAGTTGAATAGTGTTGCTTTGCTTCATATAATGTGTCTGTTTATTATCTGGCACAAATTCTAAACATCATATTGTTGTCAGTTTCCTTCTCTGAGCGCTTATATCTTCCATGTTTTTGGCCTTCAGCAACCTGTAAATTTCATTTTTTATTCAGTTCATAATTCATATCACATTGGCAGTCAGGCGTAATGGTGTACTGTTAGCAAGAAGATAATAATTTAATACCTGCCAGTATGCTTTCTGTCCACGTTTACAGTCAATTTTCTACCAGTAACGTTGCCATTAACATTAACTGCACTGAGAGGATTTGTCAGACAAAGTCTCAGTAGCACACAGCACATATAAAGAAATTTACCAGTTTGCCTTGTAGTCTACCTCTTTTACCTACCGAGTTAAAAGAATAATTATTGTGCAGTGACTATTTGAAATAAGTGAAACATTGACTGTATGAATGTATGATTTTTTAAATTTTAATTTTTTTAAACCCTCAAATAGCCAGCATGCTTCAACTCTTACTTCTTTTTTCCTTCTTGCATAGAAACATGCAAACGGTTGTTTGCTTAACTCCAGCTGACCTCCAGGCATGAATAATCAGTTCTCAGTGCTATATTAACTATAGCAAAGCTGCACTGATTCTTTAATTGCTTTTAACATATTCTGTGCTACTGTTGAATGAATCTCAATCTCCAATCTGCATGATTGGAAATAGTTTGTGGAGGTGAATGAATGTGTCTTCATTTGAATTGCAAATTTAAATTGATTTCTAAAATCAATGCATGGAATGTAATCTCTGTCGCACGTTCTTTTCAAAACGTAGTCATTAGTGGGAAAAAAAACCAGAACAGGACAGTAAGAATAAATTGTACAGTGTTAATGTCTAGTGCATTACATGAGACTTTTCATCTACAGGAAGCCATACTGTTGATTGGTTGTGTTGATATATACATACATACACAGCAAACAGAAATGATGAGCTAACTACATAACATAAACATGGAAAGCCCCAAACCCATTCAGAACAGATGGAAATCCTACCAGATAGTGTAATTTATTAAAATGAAAAGATGGCTATGATGATGAAATGATGAAATAATGTTTGTGGTGGTTGGGAGGTTTTGGGGAGTGATGAGGGGATTTAAACCTGTGTAAGTGCCAGCCTGCTTGCTTGCGAGTCCCCTGCTGATCTGTCAGCGCACATATTCAGAACGTTTGGTGATGATACCGTTATGAGAAGGCTAGAGTATCTGCTTTTCCTGCTTCCAGTCACTTAGTTGCTGCTGAAAATCTGCCTAAATGTGTCAGATTGTGCACAGATTCCCTTGTTAGTTGAGTAAATCTCTCCAGAAAGGTTAGGAAGTGATGGTTCTACGAGTGATCTGTAACTTAAAAACACCCAGAGATCACCCACTCACATTTCATGTTATTTACCATGCCATTTAAGACTGTCGAATATATACAAGGTTTACAATATGTCAGTAAATGAAGAAGTATAGTGTTCTGTTATAGTGCAGTTCTGGTAGTATTGCATTTGTTGTCTGCTTCCAAAGGTCATCTGAGGTAGTAGAGAAAGTTTTTTTTTTTTTGGTTTTATGAAACTTTTAAACTCATTTATATTTTCCAATCAGTATCTGAATGAATAGTAAGCAAAAACAATTTTAGCTCTGCGCCCTAGTGTTTATGTATCATTCATTATGTTTGTGTCTCACACTGCAGGGGCTCATCTGATCATATTTATATCTCACAAACAGTGTTTTTCTTTCTAAAAGCACGGTCAACTCTTGTGAGGCCTTTCCAAATGTGAGGTGGTATAGAGCAAATGAATGTGCATATGACAGCAACATCCATGTGTGTAGGAGTGTATTCTGTATGCCTGTTCAGAGTGTAATGTGTGGGTGTCCCTGTAGAGTCCAGCTCTCTCAGGTCTGTCACTTCTTAATCCTTTGTTTGCAGATGTGTGAGAGAGAGAGAGCGAGAGCGAGAGAGTGTGTGTTTGTGTGTACATGCATGTTAGCATATGTGTGTGTGTGTGTGTGTGTGTGTGTGTGTGTGTGTGTGTGTGTGTGTGTGTGTGTGTGTGTTCACGCTGGTCCGATATCTCCTGCTCTGTTCTGGCCTTCTGTAGATAAATCAGCCAGAGGACATCAATACTATAGCACAGGAGAAAGGAATAGGCTTTTAACACCACCTGCTTGTGTGTGCGAACCCTCACAGCCACCTCACAATCATCCTCACAAAAATGATGTTTTTACAAATAATATGAGAAAACAATAATTTCCTTTTGGTTACTGAGATGAAGGTCAGGGGTAGGTGTAGGTCCTCATGAAGATGAATGAAAACTCTTCCTCTTTGTGTTTCCAAAGGAGATCACCAGTTTGCTTCCCTTCACCAAGATCAGCCTGGACGAGTTCACAGATAACAAGGAGATCAGCTTGGACTTGAATGCCTACATCCAGCACCGTGTGAATAGCAGCCGTGATGTCCTCAACAACGTCTCTCTGAACGGAAAGGCCGATCCTGTCACTGTGTCCAAACTGAGCTCGCACCTCATCTCCCGCAGCCAGGGCTCGTACCTTTACCTGAAGCTCACACTAGACCTCTTTGAGAGGGGGCATTTGGTCATCAAGAGCTCCAGCTACAAAGTGGTGCCCATCTCTTTGTCTGAGATCTACCTACTGCAGTGCAACATGAAGTTCAGGAGCAACTCTGCGTTTGAGCGTGCTATACCCATCCTCAACATTGCCCTGGCCTCTCTCCACCCACTGACGGATGAGCAGCTCTTTCAGGCTTTGAATGCTGGTGCAGTGCGAGGAGAGTTGCAGTGGGATGATTTCCAGCAGCGTATGGACACACTCTCTGCGTTCCTGATTAAACGGCGGGATAAGACGCGCATGTTCTGCCACCCATCTTTCAGAGAGTGGCTTGTGTGGAGGGCTGATGGGGAGAGCTCAGAGTTCCTCTGTGACCCCAGGTAAGATGCTAGCATGCCCTAAAGTAGGAGGTTTGAGTTAGTATTATAGGGCAGTTTTCCTGTGTTCTTGGTTCCTGTTTTTTTTTTTTAAATGATTATTATTATTAATGTGAAAATGCCACTAAATGTTGACTAAATGACAAGAAATGCCACTCAGATAAAGCTGCAAGATGAGATAATCTTCCTCGTGGCATCTATCCACCCAGCATGAGTTAGAGAGAGTGAGAGGGCTTAAGGATGACCAGCTGTGCTGTATCTGTAAAATATTAGAAGCAGGAGTGATGACCAGCTTCAGGAACCATCTCACAGCTTTCATCTAAAACGTTTGCACTTCAAAAGTTATGGCTTATCACAAATTTGCAGATTTTGCCTTGTAAAATGGGTGCCTATTGGCCATTTATAAGGCACTTAATCTAGGCTCTTAATGTGTCAGGTCTATGAGGATCTATGTCGTATTGGAATGGACTGTGTTAAGGATGAACTGAAGTTGAATTCAAATAGAAAAGTCAATCCTGGAAAACAATAAGGAATTATCTTTCCGTTTAGCATCCTGGAAATCCCAGATCCTTCTTAACAATTCACAAAACATAGTTAACGTTGTTTTTATTGGTTTTTTTTTTTTAACTTTCTTTTATTATAAGAAAACATGATTTTTGCCTTACCAAAAATTATACACAAGTTCTGTTTGTGGTCTATGTTCGTAATGTGCAACGCACACCACTTTGTCCACTTCGAAGATTTTCCATCTGCTGGGTTTTAAGTTACCCAAAAGAAAGGGGGAAATGGAGTGGGGAAAACAGTTCACATTTAAAGTAAACAGAAGTAAATGCAACCTTAACAAAATGTGATGGTTATTACAACAGTAATTTGTCTGCTCACCTGACAGATTTTTAGCAGTTAGAAACAGTAAGAATAATGACATGGCTGTGGGTATTTGTCAGTTGGTTAAATTATATTTTGGATTCTGTTCTGTGTGTAGAAGATGAATTTTCAAGCCCACTATGCTTGTAGTGATTTATCAGGACTTGTTAGAAAAAACATTAAATATGAACACTCTTGATTAATGTATAATTTTAGCTCCTGTTTGTTCTGTTACCACCGCCAAGCCCCGTGTTAACATTATATACCTGTGCAGTACAATATATTTTTTTTATCCTTCGAACAATATGAGCAGTCAACCATGTCTTCACGAAATCAGAAACCAGAGAAAGTTGAAGGTTTGATTACCTTTGATTATACATCGCTTGCTCTCTGTTGGTAAACAATAAGCTGATCTGTAGTGAAGCTACCGATTCCACAATTCTTGAAAGGTTCTTTATAGGGTTATGTCCTCTTGTAACTACTGTCTGCCAACGTAATCTCCATGTTAATCAGCCTGACGGCCTTGCTTGCCAGCATTCTGACTTTCTCATCAAATGACTTGGCAAATGTGGAATCTCAGTGAAAGGGCAGTTATTTCTAAAGGCACTGGCAGAGCACTTTGGTGGTGGTAAACGGCAAAAATCAAGATGCAGTCTTGGTTGTATTGCAGGAATATGGACTATAAATATGTATTCACTACCCTGCAAGAGGATATGGGGAAATAAGAGCTAGTTTCTCTCTTGAATGTGCCTATGTGAAATGGCACGCTGCAGCAGAGCCCACCTGTCTGCTTCCAGCACCTCTTAATTACGCTGCAATCATAGCACTTCAAGTTTACTGTGTGCTGAATGTATATATGCAGGGGTCATCTGATCTATGATAACAATGCCTAATATAAAAAGTTCTTTAAGGTAACGAACAATATTTTGACTGTGAAATTCATAGCATATAAATTACATTATTTTGATTGTTTGTTTTTTTTTTTAAAGATTTTTTGAGCCTTTGCTCTGTGCTCTGTGGATGGTGAAATGGAAGCATAGAAATGATTTGTCAGAGGGCAGAGGTGATCAGTCAAAAGAACTTTGTATAGAACTTGCACAGATTCTTCTTTCTGAGGGGAAAAGTGGACCCCCTTCGCTGTACAGATTAAGCTTTCAGACCTGACCTGTTCTCTTGGTGTGCATGACACAGGCACTCACCCACTTGTTGAGAATATGCAGAAGGATGACTTGTCTGAACAAATCCCTTTTTTCCGTCTGTCTACACCTGTATCTGGTTTTGCACAACTGAACTCTCAAATGTGCATTCATCTTGTAATATATATATATCTTTATGTACTACTGTAATATCCCCCTGAGTGAACACTGTGTCATTTCCATCAAACCATTCCTGAATAGTTTTTGCAGTGAGACAGGGCGCATTATGCTGCTGAAAGAGGCCACTGCCATTAGGGAATACCGTTGCCATGAATTGGTGTACGTGGTCTGCAGCAATGTTTAGGTAGGTAGAACGTGTCAAAGTAACATTCACATGAATGCCAGGGCCCAAGGTTTCCCAGCAGAACATTGTCCAGAGCATCACATTGCCTCCGCCAGCTTGCCTTCTTCCCATAGTGCATCCTGGTGCCATCTCTTCCCCAGGTAAGCAACGGAAACACACCTGGCCATCCACCAGATGTAAAAGAAACTGTGATTCATCAGACCAGGCCACCTTCCTCCATTGCTCCATGGTCCAGTTCTGATATTCACTTGCTCATTGTAGACACTTTCGGTGGTGAACTGTGCACTCTGACCAGTCTGCAGCTACGCAGTCCCATACACAGCAAGCTGCGATGCACTGTGTGTTCTGACAGCTTTCTGTCATAGGTAGTTTGCGCTACAGTAGCTCTTCTGTGGGATTGAACCAGATGAGCTAGCCTTCGCTCTCCACATGCATCAGTGAGCCTTGGGCTCCCATGACCCTGTCATCGGTTCCCCCGGTTATCCTTCCTTGGACCACTTTTGGTAGGTACTAATCACTGCAGACTGGGAACACCCCACAAGACCTGCCGTTTTGGAGATGCTCTGACCCGCTCGTCTAGCTGTGGCAATTTGGCCCTTGTCAAAGTTGCTCAGATCCTTACACTTGCCCATTTTTCTTGCTTCCAGCACATCAACTTCGGGAGGTTTTTCCTTTAATTTGTCAGTTGCCTATTGTCACTCATATTTATGATATTGTGATATTTGGCTGTGTGCTGTGCCTTGTGTGGATTTGTGATAAAGCTTTACTAAGCAGGTCATTATAGTGTGATATAGTTAGACTTGCTTATTTCAGATGCCTCCATATGGTGTAGCTAAAGATGAGAACTGTCCCTAATGGTCCTGCCTAATTGTTATTCTATGCCCCCCTCTCCTGCTCTGGTTGGTGTGGATCTCTGAGCATTCTGATTGGACAGTGTGTGTCCTCACTGCACCAGCTGTGAGACTGACAAAGGAAGGCTGGTGACTCACCTCCTCTTAGCACATACCCTTCCCCATAGTGATACGGACACTCCGTTCTCATCCCCTATCGGTCTTCCTGTTTCTCTCTCTCTCCCCCCTCTTCTCTCCTGTCCTTCTCTCTCATTATTAAATGGAAAAATCCATTCCATGCTTTGGCTTTGACACAGAGAGACTTGAGAAAAAAGGTCCTGCCACTTCAGCTTATTTCTTCACGTAAACAGAACGAGAGCACAGACTAATACTTTATTTAGTGAAGGAGATGTTGAGCTGATCAAAGCCAACTGTATTCATGCATGGCCTTTTAATGAAGTTTCCTGTTAATGAATACCAGTCAGAGTCTGAGCCAAGCGAGGGGATACATGAGGACACCTCCTCTGTTCTTCCCTCCTGGGCATTGCACATCTTCCTTAGACAAGACAAGTCTGGAAATACCAGCGTGTGTGTTTGTGTGTGCATCATGATGACAAAATCTACTCTCTCTAATGATTTAACTGTTAATAGCTTGTCAAGCCGTATTTTTTTGTTTAACTCTGTTTATTTTGATTCGGAATCGGTTCTCAATCCTTCTGTTAATAATCTGCTTTATTGTTAATTGCTGTTCATTATTGCTGAAGTTTATTGGATCTGTGTCCCCTTAGGAGTGGCCATGCCCTGATGGCTTTCATGTTGTCCAGGCAGGAGGGCAAGCTGAACAGGCAGCAGACAATGGAGCTGGGACATCACATTCTTAAAGCACACATATTCAAGGTAACTTAATATATTCTAAAAGCATACATCTTTTAGGTAGGCGTCATCTTCAGCTACTAAGACGTATGTAGTCCTGTCATTGATTTAAGGGTGTACATCATAACGGATAACAATATAATGGCTAAAATTGTAATGTTTTTGCTCAGTATTGAAATCATGTCAGCTAATTTATGCTTTAAAATGAAGTTTTACTGTATTTTACTATTTAAATAGTTAAGCATACTTTGCTACTTCCTGGAGGGAGGCGGATAAACGTTGTGAGGACATTTGGCTGGTCTTAATGAGGAAGAGCTTCTGCGAAAACCTAAAGAGCCAAAAGATTTACTTTTACTTTAGATATGTTAAATACATTAATGCACAAGTCAGTGGAAATACCTCGTTACGAGAGTCTGGGTGTTTGGCTGTGTACGCATGGATGCACCTGTTAAACGTGTATTTTCTCCACAGGGTCAGAGTAAGAAGACCGGAGTATCATCCAGTGTTCTGCAGGGTTTATGGGTTAGCTACAGCACTGACAGCCTGTCCGCTGCTCTGGCTTCCCTAAGAAACCTATACACACCTAATGTCAAGGTCAGCACACACATGCAGTTACATACAAAAGAAGATACACTAAAAAAAAAAAAAATAGCTGCCTCACAAGAGGAGTCAGAATCGATCATTTGCCCCATGCAGCTTTAATACAGGTTAGGACACCAAGCAGGAATAATTTTCCGCGTGATATTTCTCACTGGTAAATAGCATGTAAAAGAAAGACAGCTTTTATAATGACATATACTAGCACAGCAGAGTAAAAAAAATCTGTTTCTTTACAATTTCTAGATTTCTGAGATTTGAACTCGTAACCTCAGTAGTATAACCTTTTTTACTAAAGATCCTACTGTTACTCTTTTCTCTGTCCTGCTGCTGTTCACACTGGTTTCTAGTCATACGCTGCTGTGACTGTACAACTGCACGAGTATGTTTAGCTCCTTTTCATCCAGGCCATATAATCAATCCACTACTGCTCTTTTGCCCTGTGTAGTTAGCATGCACTGTATTTATAATCTTTTTTGCAACTTTGTGCGCATGTTTTCAAGTGGTTTTGACCTGAAAAAGATGATGATGTGAGAACTTCTTTTGTTTTAATATATTTTTTTCAGCATCAGCGACAAGATCATTTAGCTGTAGTGACAGCAAATGAAAAAATTAACAGTTAACATGCACTTAACATTACCACTTAACTCTTAAATCTTACTGTCTGCTGTAAGCGTCATGTTCATAAGGCAGCGGTCATAACACGGGCACCTCAGAAAGCTCATATAACAGTACAAGTTCCCGAGCTGTTACTACGACAGTGTGTTAGTGTTCAGGTGTGCTCACGTCATAATTACAGTATTTCCAGCTTGAAAGCAGCGTTAGTGTCCTGTGTGTTTATTGTAGCCTATATTTTGCACTCATCTCACATGTCGCTTATTACATTTGATGTATTACTGTGTGTCACACCATGAAGAAATTACATTTCATTCCAGTGTATACATTTTTACATTGCTCATTAGGGATAAATTCATATGTTCAAAATTTATTCCGTTGTTAAAAGAGCTATACAGATAGAACAGAATTGAATTATTATTGAGCTATACCTTTGTCCAACACCTATAACACACTAAACATTGTACTGGAACAAGAAACAATTTGTTCCTTACTGGAAAATTGCATGTATTAGCCCATTGTTCTTTGTCTGTGAACAAGAACCTCATAACTGTCCAGATACTGGAGATCTTGGATTGGTGTTTTTCAGTTATCCCAGTCTTCATTTATCCAGATCTGTGTCAAACTGTCTGGAGCTGGAGTATTATAATCTCTACCAAATGGTATTTAAAGTATCTGAGTGGAGGGAAATTGCTAAGACAGGGATTTGTTGGTTCCCATTACAACACAATTTATTGTAGGTCATAAAATAAAATCACTAACAATAAAGATTTTAAATACGTGATTAGGAATTGAAGTGAATTATGATATAACCGTGTTCTGATGGTAAAGTTGGCGGTATAATCTGAAGTTATGAATGGTTTGCTGTGGAGTTTCTCTGCTCACTCTGCTTCTACATATTCCAATCCAGAATGAGACTACACACTCTCCTCCCTTTTCCCTCCTCTGATACGTTATCATTTCTGCAGCAAACTTGCTGTGGGGAAAAATGTTGAAGACCTAAAGATACTCCTGAGCCCTTTAAATCAGTGGTAATTAAGGCGTATTAATTATGGGGCTGGATAAATACTTTTATGATACATTCTGCTGATTTTGTCTGCAAACCCACTGTGCTAGTGAACTATAAAATTCCATCCTTAGTGTTGCAGGGGAAGTGAGAGGGAATTGATGAAAATTAGCTCAAGGCAAAAATGATCTCATTATGCACTGTCATTGGTAGCACTGCTTTTCTTTTTTTAGGAGGGAAAACAGTCTGAAAGACTCATTTCTCAAGAAGACAGTATTACAAAGCATATTTACTTTCTCCTCACACACTCCCTTTTCCCCATTCTGTCCTCTCTGTCTCTCTCTTTCTCTGTGCTTTAAGTCATCTCCCACTGTTTTTGACTTTCACCGAGCCCCATGTCCATCACTAATTGTTAGTATAATGTCTATTGAATTTGCTTATCAAAAGGAAGAATGGTGCCTGATTAAAGCCTGCTCCAGAATATTCCGCTGTGTGCCATTGTGATTAGCATGCTTTGCTGATCAGCAGGTTGCGTGTGAGAACTATAGGCACAGGTTGAGGTGTTGTTTCAGAGCGGAAGGAAAGTCATTGTTCTGAAAGACCGAAAAGCAAAGCCACCATGCCATAAACAATCTCTGCCACTCTTTTGTGCTAACTCAGAGTCACTTTAATGATGCACTTTAAAATTCAGTTTCATGGATGGACTCAACTTTCCAGCTATTGTGCATGTAGTATGTGTCTTTGTAGTCTTGCTATGAAGAGGGAAGATTCCACTTTGCGTTGTGGAATCTGACGTACAGTACTGCGCAAGACTCGGGCACATGCAAAGAAACGCTGTAGAGCAAAGATGCCTTCAAAAATAATGAAACGATGTTTCTACATTAAAAAAAA